>SJYO01029858.1:231153-400000 GCA_006410555.1 Capra ibex | reverse complement strand
ATGAGTATAGTCTATTTTATATGAAATTTTGTTTCCGACACTTTTCTCTGTTTTTTCCTGTGACGTATTACTAGTTTCCTAATTAGGTTCTTCTCCGATATTGTTAATATTTATATATACGTGGGTTTTATCCTCGTGGTGATATACATTCTGTTTATGATTGTTCATACTTTCCCCTTTAATTGTTATTGTCTTATTATCGCCCTCTGAAATTATGGGGTGAGTGTGGATACCTGTCTAGTTGATTTGTCTTTCAATTGTTTCTTTGTCTTTGAATTTACTATGTTATCTGGTCAATCTGGATTAACTATAGATATCCTGTAAAGTGGGGTTTTGTTACTTAAAGTGGAAAAAAAGTTCACGAGTGCCTTGGAAGAGGTCCTATCTAGTGTAGGACCCGGTATTTAGATCGGACCTACTTAAGTTTTTTTAACTATAGTAAGGTTCGTAGAAAAGACTGGTATTACGTAATTCTAATCTAGAGTTAATGTCCTCTTTTAGATAATTTTTAAGGTTGTATACCTCCGAATTGTTGTGCGAAGACTTATTTGTTGTTTAGTGTCTTCTTTAGTTTTTTCTTTAGTTTTATACGTATCTTTGATTACTTTTATTTTGTGTTGTTGTGTTTTGGACACCCTGTGATATTTCGTCACGATTCCCCTTTCAACTTTCGTTATGTCCGTATGGAGTTCTTTGTTCTTTTTTCAGTTTCTTTATTGGATTGAGATGTGGATTTCGTTGATCTTTTCCTTCTTTACCTCTTGGGCTCCCAATCATCTTCCTCTCTTTAGAATTTCTAATCCCGTCTTTATTTACGTTTTCTTTGTTTTCTCTGGTATCGTTTTTAGTTGTTTCGGTTTTCGACCATGAAACTCTCCTATTTATTTTAACTGTTTGGTAATCGGTCTAAGTAGTTCTTTGTTTCCCTCTTTTTAGTTTAGTTATTTTAATCTTTACTTCTACCTCTCTAGTGTTGTCTGTTGTGTCTTAATGTTTCCTAGGATTCTCTGATGATAGTCGTTAATACCCGGTTATTTTACCTGTTGCACCTTCTTTACCTGTTTAAGAATCTTTTTATGCTGAAAGGTTTTGACTTGGTCCTTCTTTATCTTTTAGAATTGTCTGGTTAGTGTTCGTGTCTTTAACTTTGACATTAGTCTTTAGAAGGTCGTTTGTTTTCGGGTCCAGGTCTACCGAAGTGTCGACTTAAGATGGTTTTTAAAGCTCTTCTCGATTGTGGATAGGATGAGTTTGAGAAGGTCTTTCAACGTCTCCTTCCATTTGAAGGTTTGAGTAAGATACTCCGGTGGTAGTGGGATTATGGTTTTGGACTGTTTCTACGGTGTTATTTTCTTTTACTGTCCGGTTATAATGACTACTTGTATCTACGTTTTTAGGAATTACTTTAAGATCGTTAGTCTTAGGTTGTTGTGTAACTTTTCAAGTATGTGGTACTGGTTCACCCGAAATAGGGTCCTTACGTTCCTAAGAAGTGATAGACATTTAGTTAGTTACATTAAGTGGTGTAATTGTTTAACTTTTATTTTCGGTATACTAGTAGAGTTATCTACGTCTATTTCGGAAACTGTTTTAAGTTGTAGGTAAATACTATTTTTTAGAGGTCTTTCGTCCTTATCTTCTTTGTGTAGAGTTGTATTAATTTCCATATATACTGTTTGGGTGTCGTTTGTAATAGGAGTTTCCACTTTTCAACTTTCATAAAGGGGATTTCAGTCCTTGTTCTGTTCTCACGGGTGAAAGTGACGATGATAAGTTGTATCAAGACTTGCAAAACCGATGTCCTTAGTCTCGTCTTTTTCTTTATTTTACTTAGGTTTAGTCTTTTCTTCTTCATTTTGACAGTGACAAACTTCTACTGTACTAGGAGATGTATCTTTTGGGATTTCTGAGGTGTTCTTTTAATGATCTTGATTAGTTACTTATATCATTTCAACGTCCTATATTTTAGTTGTGTGTCTTTAACGAACGTAAGGATATGTGATTATTACTCTTTCATCTTTTTCTTTAATTCCTTTGTTAAGGTAAGTGGTAACGTTCCTTTTCTTATTTTATGAATCCTTATATAGATGGATTTCTTTGATTTCTGGATATATAACTTTTGATATTTTGTGACTACTTTCTTTAGTTTCTCCTGTAATTATCTACCTCTTTATATGGTACGAGTACCTAGTTTTCTTAGTTATATCATTTTTACTCATATGATGGGTTTCGTTAGATGTCTAAGTTACATTTAGGATAGTTCGATGGTCGTCATAAAAAGTGTCTCGATCTTGTTTATTAAAGTGTTAAACATACCTTTATGGTTTTTGGAACTTATCGGTTTCGATACAACTCTTTCTTCTTACCTTGACCTCCTTAGTTGGACGGACTGTAGTCCGAGATGATGTTTCGGTGTCAGTAGTTCTGTCATACCATGACCGTGTTTCTGTCTTGATATCTAGTCACCTTGTTTTATCTTTCGGGTCTCTATTTAGGTGTGTGGATACCTGTGTAACAGAAACTGGTTCCTCCGTTCTTATTTGTTATCTAATTGCTGTTAAAGAAATAGTTCACCACGACCCTTTTGACCAGTTGGAGAACATTTTCTTACTTTGATCTTGTGAAAGATTGTGGTATGTGTTTTCTTTGAGTTTTACCTAATTTCTAGATTTGCATTCTGGTCTTTGATATTTTGAAGATCTCCTCTTGTATCCGTTTGGTGAGAGGCTGTATTTAGTATCGTCCTAGGAGATACTGGTGTAGGGTCTAATGACCTTTATTTTCGTTTTTATTTGTTCACCCTAGATTAATTTTAATTTTCGAAACTGTGTTGTTTCCTTTGATATTCGTTCCACTTTTCTGTCGGAAGCCTTACCCTCTTTTATTATCGTTTACTTCGTTGACTGTTTGTTGATTAGAGTTTTTATATGTTCGTTAAATACGTCGAGTTAAGGTCTTTTTATTTACTGGGTTAGTTTTTTACCTGGTTTCTTGATTTGTCTGTAAAGAGATTTCTTCTGTATACCTACCGATTGTTTGTGTACTTTTGTACAAGTTGTAGTGAGTAATAGTCTCTTTACGTTCAGTTTTGGTGTTACTCCATGGTAAAGTACGGTCAGTCTTACCGACACTAGGTTTACAGATGTTCGTTATTCACGACCTCTCCCACATCTCTTTTCCCTTGGGAGAAGGTGACAACCACCCTTACGATTGATCATGTCGGTGATACCTCTTGTAACACCTCTAAGGAATTTTTTGACATTTATCTTGACGGTATATTGGGTCGTTAGGGTGACGACCCGTATGTATGGTTCCTTTGGTCTTAACTTTCTCTGTGCAGATGGTGTTACAAGTAGCGTCGTGACAAATATTATCGCTCCTGTACCTTCGTTGGAGTTACAGGTAGTCGTCTACTTACCTATTCTTTCGACACCATGTATATGTGTCACCTCATAAGGAGGCGGTAATTTTTCTTATGTCAACTTAGTCAAGATTACTCCACTTACTTGGACCCCGGCTAATATGTCTCACTTCATTCGGTCTTTCTTTTTGTGGTTATGTCATATGATTGTGTATATATACCTTAAATCTTTCTACCATTACTATTGGGACATACGTTCTGTCGTTTTCTCTGTGTCTACATATCTTACCTGATAACCTGAGACACCCTCTCCCTCTCCCACCCTACTAAAGCCTCTTACCGTAATTTTGTACATATGATAGTACATTCTTTACTTAGCGGTCAGATACAAGCTATATCATATGTCCTACGAACCCCGACCACGTGACCCTACTGGGTCTCTCTACTATACATCTCCCACCACCCTCCACCCAAGTCCTAACCCTTGTGTACATGTGGGTATCAACTAAGTACAGTTACATACCGTTTTGGTTATGTCATAACATTTCATTTTTATTTTATTTTATTTTTCGTGTGTGTGTGTTTATTTTACACTGTATTAAAGGAAACTATACGTTTCCTACCAAAACGTATCGTTTTCTTTAGTACCTGTTTTGTCTGTTGACCGTCTTACTCTCTTTAATAAACGTTCGTTACACTGACTGTTCTCCAATTGTTCCCTAATTAGAGGATTTATATGTTCGTTAAGTACGTCGAGATACATTTTTTTTTTTTTACGATAGTATTTACCCGTCTGTTTCATATATCCATAAAGATGTTTTATTTGTAAGCTTACCGGTTCTTCATGTACTTTTATGTGAGTCGTGACGATTAATAATCTCTTTACGTTTAGTTTTGAAGTTTCTCTGTAAATGAATGTGGTTAATCTTACCAGTAGTAGTTTTCCAGATGTTTACGATATCTTCCACACCTCTTTTCCCTCGAGAGGATGTCACAACCACCCTACATTTAACCATGTCGATGATACCTCCTACTATACCTGCAAAAATTCTTTGATTTTTATCTCAATGACATACTAGGTCGTAAGGGTGAGGACCCGTATATAGACCCTTTTTCATGTACGTTGGGACATAAGTAACGTCACGACAAATGTTATTGGTTCCGTAACTTCGTTGGATTTACAAGTAGTTAACAAATTACCTATTTCTTCTATACCATGTATATATCTTACTTTATAACGAGTCGGTAATTTCTCTTACTTTATTACGGTAAAGGTCGTTGTACCACCTCGACCTCGACCTCTAATAGTATGAATTACTTCAGTCAGTCTCTTTCTGTTTATACACTAGTACGAATATACGTCTTAGATTTTATTATCTGTTTGTTCGTCTTTGTCAATGTCCTAAATCTCTTACTCGAGTACAATGGTTCCCATTTCCACCCTCCTCCCTATCTAACCCTTAAATCCTAACTGGACATGTGTGACGATATAAATTTTGTCTAGTGTTTGTCCTGGATTACATATCGTGTCCGTTCAGATGAGTTATGAGACATTATTAGATTTACCCTTTTCTTAAACTTTTTCTCATCTATGTATATACACATATTAACTTAGTGAAACGATATGTGGACTTTGATGTGTAACAATTAGTTGATATAAGGTTATATTACATATTAAAAACTTTACTTCATATTTATTTTTTATGTATTACCATTTTTTTTGTTGGTCTAAAAAAGGTGTGTGAGACATAAGGTTAAAACACCCTGAGTTTATACACTCTTTAGTCCAAAGAGATTAGTCTTAAATTCTCTCGATTAAAACTTTCGATTGTGGTATATTCCACTATCACCTTTGGAACCCTTCACAACTACTTCTTCCAGTCTTTCGAGTTAAGTCGCTAAAACTCTATTATTAGAGTTATTGTAACAAACTGAAATACATCGTTCCTTAGTAAATATTTGATGATAGGACATAAACCCTTCGGAGTCACTGAGTCACTATATCTTAGGTGGACGTCACATCCTCTGTCCCCAAGTTAGGGACTCACTTTCCTGTCTCCTCACTTTCTGTCTTACTCTCCCTACTCTTCCTAGTTCCCTGATCTGATAGTCTTCTTGGTCCTTTAATGATCTTCAATACCTCTATACAATCTCTTCTGAGAAGACTCAGGAAACCTGACATTCCTCTAGTTTGGTCAGTTAGGATTTCCTTTAGTCAGGACTTATAAGTAACCTTCCTGACTACGACTTCGACTTCGAGGTTATGAAACCGGTGGACTACATTACTTACCTGAGTGACCTTTTCTAAGTCTATGATCCTTTTTAACTTCTATCCTCCTCTTCCCCACTGTCTCCTACTGTACCAAACTACCGTAGTGGCTGAGCTACCTGTACTCAAACTAGTTCGAGACCCTCAACAATTATGTGTCCCTTCGGACCACACGACGTCAGGTACCCCAACGTTTATCAAACTGTACTGACTTGAATTGACTACCTCTATATATACTCCTCCTGTAACAGTGTTCCAAATTTACAATGTTTTCTACATTTTACTTTGAAATAGTGATTAAGACTCGTCATATATATAAAAAAAAAGAAAGAAAAAAGGTAAACCTTATAAATAACATCAAGAATTACGTAAAGGATTGTGGACACTGTGAGAGATTAGTTATTATATTTCAGTAGATGAATCTTAAACGGTGAGTTGTACTCCTCGAAAGAATCTTAGTGTCTTCATTCAAATGTTTAGTCGTTGGTAGTTATAGTATGTAAAAGGTTTGGTATTGAGATTGTGCCTACATTTAATAAGAGGTCTGGTACTTTTAAGAGATCTTTCAGGTAAAATGGTGATAACCCTCTCCTTCGAAAGTTTGTGTGTCGGTCGGTCTTTCTGGTAAAATATATACCTCACACGAAGAGAAGAGGAAGGAGATTTTACTGTCTTGACATCGACATAGACTTCTCTTTCACTTAAATTACTGTCGGTAATCGATTTTTGAACGTCTTTACGGATTTAGACCATACTCTCCTTACTATATAACGTGACATTGTACGGATGGAGACAGGTCTCCTGTCGTTAGACCGGACAGAAGTCCACGGACCTGAAAAGAGGTTAAACTATGGGTCTTGCGAACCATCTAGGGGACCCCTTGACAAATTATTGACTCCTATGGAGCCTCCTCTTCCAGGAATGTTTTAGATTAGATGTTACAAATAAAAGGTTCCTACTTCAAGTGACGTGAAGTTTAGGACCTAAACGAGTAGCAATAAAAGGGATCAAATTATTTCCACTTATTTTTCATAAAACGAGTTCCTTCTTCGGACCCGTCTTCTTTCTTGTGACAAGACATCTTTTTCCGTAAGTTATAAATCTTTGAAAGGGTTCTTCTTTTTTTTCTGGGATTTTTCTTTTTTTCTTTAAGAATTTTTTGTTTGTTTGTGTTTTGATTTGGAGAGGACAGTAACAATGACGTCCAAGTACTATTTAATGGGGTGTCGAGGAGAATGCAAGTCAAGTCAGCGAGTCAGGTCAGGCTGAGAAACGCTGGGGTACTTAACGTCGTGCGGTCCGGGGGGACAAGTAGTGGTAGAGGGCCTCAAGTGAGTCCGAGTGTAGGTAGCTCAGACATTACGGTAGGTCGGTAGAGTAGGAGCCAGCAGGGGAAGAGAAGGACGGGGGTTAGGGAGGGTCGTAGTCTCAAAAGAGGTTACTCAGTTGAGAAGAGTACTCCACCGGTTTCATGACCTCAAAGTCGAAATCGTAGTAAGGAAGGTTTCTTTAGGGTCCCGACTAGAAGTCTTACCTGACCAACCTAGAGGAACGTCAGGTTCCCTGAGAGTTCTCAGAAGAGGTTGTGGTGTCAAGTTTTCGTAGTTAAGAAGTCACGAGTTGGAAGAAGTATCAGGTTGAGAGTGTAGGTATGTACTGGTGACCCTTTTGGTATCGGAACTGATCTGTCTGCAATCAGCCGTTTCATTACAGAGACGAAAACTTATACGATAGATCCAACCAGTATTGAAAAGAAGGTTCTTCATTCGTAGAAAATTAAAGTACCGACGTCAGTGGTAGACGTCACTAAGACCTTGGGGTTTTGTATTTCAGACTGTGACAAAGGTGACAAAGGGGTAGATAAACGGTACTTCACTACCCGGGCCTACGGTACTCGAAGCAAAAGACTTACAACTCGAAATCCGGTTGAAAAAGCGAGAGGAGAAAATGAGAGTAGTTCTCCGAAAATCAAGAAGAAGTGAAAGACGGTATTCCCACCACAGTAGACGTATAGACTCCAATAACTATAAAGAGGGTCGTTAGAACTAAGGTCGAACACAAAGAAGGTCAGGTCGCAAAGAGTACTACATGAGACGTATATTCAATTTATTCGTCCCACTGTTATATGTCGGAACTACATGAGGAAAAGGATAAACCTTGGTCAGACAACAAGGTACAAGTCAAGATTGACAACGAAGGATCCTCCATAATATGTTCTTCGGGTGTTATGGTATCTCTTTCTGAAGATTCCTAGGAAGACCTATGTGTCCTTATGACGGGACAAACTTTTACTTTCTTGACTGATTAGTCAATCAAAATATCGACAGAAGGATTTGTTGTTGTTGTTGTTGTTGTTGTTTGACAGTAGAAACCGTTTCGTGTCCATCAATAAACCAAACAAATATTTCCGTTGAAGAACCAACATACAGTCGTGGTTATCTAAAATGTCGGAAGCCAGAGAGGGTGTTTGGTCCAATGAAGAGAGTGTCTGTATAAGGACAAACGGAAGAACCCTTAAATAAAATCAATGGTTTTCACCCCTCCCTCTTCCCTACGTGATTCCACATAGTGTTTCAGTCTTCGAGGTTTTCTGTTCTGTCTCTTCCGATTTCCTTTTTGGATTAGAAATTCTGTTGTAAAGAGGATTAAGTTAGGTGTGTTTACAAGAAAATCTTGATCTTGTTACGACGGGACCCATATGAGACTCACCTCAAAAAGAGGAGGGAGGGAAAAATGATGTACAGTACTAAATCAATCCTCCCTTTCATATGGTTACTTTAAGAGGGATTCCCGAGTAGAACCATGTTTAACACGTGTTAAATTACATAGATGGTGTCTTCTACTTCTATTTAGGTTACACTCGTGGTTGACATTTATACTGGAAGAGTCGTGAATATTTTGTCTATTCGATTTGTATATATAAAAAGGAAAACCAATAAGTAATTTTACGGTATCGTGCGACCTCTCCTGATTTAGATATACCGATATTTTCGTCATTCTACGATCTTCTTTTGACCTGTTTTTGACTTTCTATATGTTAATAATGACTACAGGAAGATTATTTGAGGATACACCAATTTTACTTCTCGTGTTCCGGATCTTGTTACCAAATGATGTGTAAAATTCAACTCTAGACGGTGTAACCATACTCAAAACCACTTTGACACTTTAGTGTGGGTCACGAGAAAAAATACGGTAGGTGACAGTCCGGAAGGGTCTCAAGTTACTCTCAGTCTGGGAAGAACGACAGGCGTAGTTTGTGTCGGAAAAGTCATTACTATGCCAACTGTGTGACGAAAGGACAATCTCCATTACATGTAAAGAGGTACTAAAATACACGTAAAGAGAAACGACTTACAAGGTACCACTGGTGATGAAACCAAGACCGTGACCTGTGATCTAGGTATCGGGGAGGGTAAGGAAAGTGGTAGAAAGGTCCATAGTAGGTCAATCGGTCCAGTGGTATAAACCTTTGGACGTACCGAGGATCGTAACAATCTAACTGTACAGGGGGAGATTAGTAACGTTTACTAAGTAGCGACCTCTTTATTCTCCGAGGACCTTCTTACCATTGACAAAGGAACGGACGTAACTAATCTAGACGTAGTTGAAGTAAAAAATTACCCATACCTGGGTTTGGGTCCTGAGGTAAAAGTGTAACTTATACCTGTCAGTATAACCCTGACTATATCAACGACCGGTTTTCACCATAAGGATACGGGTTTAACCGTATGTACGACAGGAGTTTAAGTTCTGGACGGACGAACTACTATGTAAGAGACTGTAATAGAGGTCCAAATGGTCTACACCAAAAATATAGAAGGAGAAAGGCCTAACTATTTGCGAGTTAAGAAAAGAATATAAAAAGAGGGAAATATTCCGTTACATGTATCTAGAATCCTTATACATACAGAAGACCCCGTTTACTAGGTTATAGCTGTTAAAGAAGTTTGACTTTTTGTGTAAAGGTCGAGCCAGACGGAAGGTCCGAAAGTGGTTTCGGACTCATCATATATAACTCCGGTTTATAAAGGACTGTAATTTTTACTACATACAAACTGTCCTTTATATCCAGTTGGTTTATATTATTTGAACAAACACAATCAAAACAAACTCGGAAGAATTTATATAGTAAACAAGTACCCGATAATGAAAATAGTCCAAACGTATAAATTTAAGTTGTTTTCTTCATAACTATAAAGTATGAAAGGACATAATTAGAAAAGAACCAATATCATAACAGGAGACAACTGATTTTTGGGGTCGTTAGGGTGACGATCCGTATGTGTGATTCCTCTGGTCTTAACTTTCTCTGTACACATGGGGTTACAAGTAGCGTTGTGACAAATGTTATCGGTCCTGTACCTTCGTTGGATTTATAGATAACCGTCTGTTTACCTATTCTTTCGAGACCATGTATATGTGTTACCTTATAATGAGTCGGTAATTTTTTACGTAAACTTAGTCAAGATTACTCCACCTACTTTGACCTCGGATAATGTGTCTTAATTCATTCAGTCTTTCTCTTTGTGATTATGTCATATAAGTACGTATATATACCTTAAATCTTTCTATTATTACTACTGGGATATACACTTTGTCGTTTTTTCTGTGACTCTATTTCTTGTCTGAAAACCTGAGACACCCTCTTCCGGTCCCACCCTACTAGACTTTCTTATCATAACTTTGTACACATAATGTTATACACTTAATCTAACGGTCAGGTCTAAGTTACGTACTCTGTCCCGTAAGTCCTGGTCACTTGACCCTCCGGAGACCTTCTACCCTACCCCTCCTTCCACCCTCCTGCCAAGTCCTACCCCCTGTGTACATGTGGGTACCGACTAAGCACAACTACATACCACTTTTGGTGATGTTATAACATTTCAACTCACTGAAGTAGGGATTTTATTTAATTTTTTTTGTTTTGTTTTGTTTTTTTTTTTGTTTTTTTTCGAAGGCACGTTGGTTGAAATAAAGGGAGCACCTTCCAGTGAGGTAAGATCTTTCTGTTTCCTCGTGAATCACCGTCTACGACTACATATTAGTGTTCAAAATTTTGACATATCGGAGTACGTCAGTCTTTTATAAGTGTCCTAAACAGTAGTTTTGTACTTCAACCTTTAGACAGAAATCACCTAAAAGGTAAAAACGATAACCTAGAAGAGAAATTAATGTTCTTTGTTATGATCCATTTTTGTCATAGCTTCCTTTGTCCTCTAAAAACTACAATACTTATAAAGATCGATACAAGTATGAGTAAACTGTCACATATGTGTCATTTAATTAAACCTATATGGAGTTTTCCATTGGTAACTCTAAAATATGGTTAATTATTTACTTTTAAACTGAAGTATATCAAACAATATACTTCTATTAATGATTGTCCATACTATTCTACTATAGTAATATTCATCTTAAAGTCGAGACCTCGTAGTTCCTGATATAGGAAGTTTCCTCATCCCTTCAAAGAAAAAGACCTTACTTTATTATCCTTAATGAACTTGAAGTTGAGAGGTGAACAGGGAAATTATAGTGTCTAGTGGTATTAATTGATGGTCACGGAAAATCTCTCAAACCTCTTGAAAAACTCCGAAGTGTTAATTAGTAGATAAGATCCTTTTAATCGTTTTGTATTTATTAAAACGTTTTGAATTTTTACCTTACGACTACCAGTAAAGCGTCCCAGGTTAACATTAGGTAAACTAATGTACTTTTTCATTAAATACACAACAAAAAAACTTAAATAGGAGTTTGGATCAAGTACGAATGTAGACTCTCCCTTACGTAGTGAGATATTATTCTTTGTATTCAAAAGTGAAGGATAGAGGTCGAAAAGTCTGTCACCGTGGT
Source organism: Capra ibex (assembly GCA_006410555.1). Classification (NCBI taxonomy): domain Eukaryota; kingdom Metazoa; phylum Chordata; class Mammalia; order Artiodactyla; family Bovidae; genus Capra; species Capra ibex. The sequence continues at coordinate 388,517 of SJYO01029858.1, read as the reverse complement.
TCACACCCAGACATCAAATAAAATACCCAATAAAAGAACATAAACTTTTTAACATTTTTTCTTTTCACGAGAAAAAGGAATAACGGTGATAACGAGTGAACACATTTTGGAGTACATGAAATCTTAACCCTTATCTCGTCATCTGTAAGACTTTCAATTATAAGTATATACTGTGTAACTTTATAACTGATCTCCCTACATTATTTTTTTTACTAATGGAAATGAAGGTACCACCTCGATTAAGAATTTCATATGAAATATTTAGGGTTACTTTAGTCGGACGGTTCGTCACAAAAGTATAGGAGTCAAATGACATGTCAAAGGAAATCGGAAGGAAAACGAAGAATCAAACGGAGAATCAAGGTACGGTGATATTTTTTACCAATATTTAATACTCTTACCTTACACTAAATTTACTACTACTTCGTCTGACCGAATGAGAAGTCGTCAATCTTCCTTTCGAGTTCATTGTGTAAAGAATCGAAGTTCTGTTGGGTAAGTATAATTAGAATGGACGTCACTAGAAAAACCCCGAATAAATTATTATTTTAAATTTTTAGAAACAGAGGGTAGACTTTTGTATTTGGAAAGACTGTACGTGTTTTAAAAAGTAATTTTACGAGAAATAAGAAAGGAAAAAAAGTTCATGTTACTTCAATATAAAGTTATTGAAATTTGTTTAATTTATATTTTCTTTTTTAGTCAATTGAATAAATGATTCATAGGGTCTCGTTACACACAATTACTTATCGTCGTAAACATTTCGAATGTAATAATTACTTTATAGGAATTCACATGGTCATTTCTTTTATAGATCTATACTTTTATTAACTCTGACGAATACTTACATTTAATCTGTATCAAAATGAGACGGAAGACACTATGTTGACAATACCTATTGATTATCATACGAGATTCTGTAATAGTGAAACCGATAGAAGTAAAGCAAGTAATATAATATTAATATCACTTCAACTAGATTTGACTAATGAGTTTATGAATTCGGAAAAGTGGGTTTCTATTTACCCACTTAGAGACAAGACACTTCCCTCGGATACGTTGATTAAAAACATAAACAATTGAAAATGTTATGAACGAAACGAAATGGTAGTTATATATACAAATAAATAAAACAAAGATATTGAACCAAGAATAATAAAAAATAAAAATTAAAAAAAATTAACCTCCGATTAATTAAATTTTATGACATCACCAAAAACGGTATGTAACTATACTTAGTCGGTACGTACATATACACAGGGGGAAGGACTTGGGGGGAGGGTGGAGGTAGGGATAGGGTAGGGAGTCTCAGTAGGGTCACGTGGCCGGAACTCAAGGGACGGAGTACGTAGTTTGGACCTGACCGTTAGATCAAGTGTATAGTATTATATGAACAAAGTTACGATAAGAGAGTTTAGTAGGGTGGGAGTGGAAAAGGGTGTCTCAGGTTTTCAGACAAGAAATAGAGACACAGAGAAAACGACAGAGTGTATATCCCAGTAGTAATGGTAGAAAGATTTAAGGTATATATACGTACTTATATGACATAAACACAAGAAGAAAGACTGAATGAAGTGAGACATATTATCCTAGGTCAAAGTAGGTGAAGTAATCTTGACTAAGTTTACGTGAGAAAAATTATCGACCCATTATATGGTAACACATATACATGGTGTCGAAAGAACAAGTAAGTAGACGACTACCTGTAGATCCAACGAAGGTACAGGATCGATAACATTTATAACTACTTGTAACCACATGTACACAGAGAAAAGTTAAGACCAAAGGAGCCACACATACGGGTCGTCACCCTAACGACACATCATACCGTCAAATAAAGGTAAAAAATTTCCTTAGAGGTGTGACAAGAGGTATCACTGACATGATCAAACGTAAGGGTGGTTGTCACTTTCTCCTAAGGGAAAAGAGGTATGGGAGAGGTCGTAAATAACAAACATCTGAAAACCTATCGTCGGAAAGACTGGTCGGACTCTACCATGGAGTAACACCACAATTAAACGTAAAGAGACTCTTACTCTCTACAACTCGTAGAAAAGTACACAAACTATCGGTAGACATACAGAAGAAACCTCTTTACAGACGAATCAATAAACCAGGTAAAAAACTAACCCAGTAAATAACAAGACCTTAACTCGACGTTCTCGACGAACATATAAAAACTCTAAGAAACAGTGAATGAAGTAAACGATAATAAGAGAGGGTAAGACTTCCGACAGAAAAGTGGAACGAATATCAAAAGAAACAACACGTTTTCGAAAATTCAAATTAATCCAGGGTAAACAAATAAAAACGAAAACAAAGATAATAAGAACCTCCACCCAGTATCTCCTAGGACGACACTAAATACAACCTCTCACAAAACGGATACAAAAGGAGATCCTAAAAATATCAAAGACCAGAATGTAAATCTACAAATTAGGTAAAACTCAAATAAAAACACATACCACAATTTTTCACAAGATCAAAGTAAGAAAATGTTCACCAACTGGTCAAAATACAAATTTTAACTTCAAGTAGAAAGAAAGATAAGAAGTTGTAAAGTTCCCTTTTTAGAATTGATTAATATTTCGATATTTTAAGTTTATTGAAATATGAAAACCAGAAGATATTAGAGTAAAAAAAGAACGGGATACTTATCTTTCAATTTACATTTAAATTCATATTTCTGATTTCTACACATCAATTTCTAATCATGTACCAGTTGATAAAGTGATATAGACCGAGATATCAACGTCTAACGTACCACTCGACATCCAATCCCTTTAATACAATTGATAGAGTTATCCACTAAATGTTTCGGATATCTCGTCCTTCAAGGAGTTCAGGTAAGTGTCAATTTAAGTTCTTAACCATCGACCAACTAAAAATATGACTGAAACTCCATGTAATGTCAACACTACCCCCTAAACTTGATAAACCTGTCGACGACCTTTACAGTAAGATAATTATAGTTCTGTACACAGACTGATACGGACGGTAAGGGAAGGAAGTAATTATGAATGATTGATATTCTATTATAACAATGAGAGAGGACATCCATGACACTGAAAATTTCTAAAGAAAGCATCAGTCTTAAACTTGGTCTCTTTCTCAAGAATAGTACCAAACGAAAAGACTCTTTACTTTAAGGGTTCTCATGTTCAGAGGTCTGAGTCCACTTAAAATAGAGATCAATACCCCCACCCTTGATTTATGTATATATATAATAACTATAAGGTCCACTACTTAGTCATTAGAATTTACTCTCTCTACAGTCTTCGAATTCTCTGTCTTGTCAAACTAGAATTTTCGGAATAAATGTTTTAAAATGTTTGTATTTACAAAATATTCTATATCTTTACAACGAACGGTTATTTATATCAGTCCAACTAAACATCTACTAATTTATTGAAATGATTTTATTATGATAAATTACTTAAATTCGTTAAGAGTGTCTTCATCTTGACTTTTAGTGATACGTCTTTAATGATGATTGAGTAGAAACGAAAAAATTGTCGAATTGAAGAAAAATTTTTAAAACTAAAAGAAACAGAAACGACATAAAAGAAGTATTTAATAAAAGGGGGAAATCCTGTTTCAACTTCTCGTTCGATACGTTCCTCTTCTAGTCCATTCTTTTATTATCATTATCGTTGTTGTTTTAGATAACTCTTTTCAATTCATTTTTTATTAAACAACATTACGATTCTTGACTTATACTATTCTACCTATATGAGTGGAAATATTAAAATACTAAGTTTCATATCAATGATTTAACGAAATCTTAACGATGATAATTGTCGACGGACATTACACCTTGTTTTAACTCAGTTTACCCTGGAAAAGACATGTAATTAATGGGTCGACCTTTGTAGACCTACCGATCAACAAAGTGAAACGTACCTCTGGTAAATTCAAACAAGACATTTTCAAAATCGTGGAATAGAGAAAACCCAGGCCGTAAAATCTACAGGACTATAAACCTTTGTGATAGGAAAGAACAGACATGACAAATTCGACACACACACACACACACACACACACACTATACCACATACTACAGGTTCAATAACCATCTGTTAATAATCAATAAAACACAAAAACGATCACACATTCTCGATAATTTGTCATCCTAAAAAAAAAAAAGTAAAAAGTATCCCCCATATGGACAAATGGTCTATTAAAGAATACTAACTAAATGATTTCTACACAGAATGTTTACTCTTTTTAAACGTTCACTTATGTGTCTCTCTGACAATCTTATACCTATATAAAGTAGTTTCTCTATGACTAAATAATTAAAAGTCAGTGTCTTGTATTGTCTTTCTTAACAATGTATATTAATCGATACCGTCCATGCCTTTCACGTGACCCTCTAAGGAAACGTTTAAAGGAACATATATTTTTGAATTTAACAAATTCGTATTCAATTGTCAAATACCTACAAATTTTTATATAACAGTAGGATCCACGCTATATATTTGTGAGTTAATATTTTAAACTATTAGTGAATAATCTTCACACATTCTAACTATGGAACTTGGATCTAAACTTACATTTCTCAAAGGTCAATCGATGAAAACTCGTAACAATACTGGAGAGAGAGGACTCAAGACTTCAAGAATCTAAGAAAACCCAAAGGTATAAAAGACCAAAATTAGGGAAAGTTGGATGACAACATCATATATAGAAACCACAAATATCATCAGGGGTCATCCTTCTATGTTCATATAAGAGTAAACATTTGATTCATAACAGCTTAACTGTCAGGAGTTCACTTTAAAATAGTTATATGACAACTCAATTAGAATAGAACCCGGTAGTACCCACATATCGTCGGAGTCTCTTTAGTGTGTAGATTTGATAAGTCGTCTCACCAAAGTTTAATCTGAGATCTCAGTCCGACGGACCTAAATGTATAGTCTATTTTGAATGACACTGGAACACGTGATATGAGTTCACGAGTGTTGAAAGTAACGAAATAGAGGTTTTACCTCTATCACGGTTACGACTTTTGACAACATTTATAACGGTTTCTATTAATAGAAATCACAAAAAAATTATCATAAACCATTTATAATCGATGTCTACGATATAGAGAAGGAGGAGGAGAAAGAGAATAAAGGTGAGGAGAAGGTTGATTAAGTATAGGAGGAGTAACGAGAACGATAACAACAACAATAAAATATCGATATAGGATACCAAAGGACCCCGAAGGGTCCACCGTGATCACCATTTCTTGGACGGACGGTTACGTCCTCTGTATCCTCTGTATTCTCTGCGTCCAAGATAGGGACTCAACCTTTCTATGGGACCTCCTCCCGTATGGTTGGATGACGTCGTAAGAACGGACCTCTTAGGGTACCTGTCTCCTCCCTTATCGTCCGTTGTAAGGTATCGTAAAGTTTTCTAAACCTGTATTGACTTCACCGAATCGTGTGTATACTACCAAAGGATCGAGAGACGAGGTTTGATATGACGGATCAAGGCAGTCTTTTTAGAAAGGAGTTGTAATAGAAGATTGTAAGGGAACACTTTTTTGACTAATTTTAGTCTGACGGTTTAGATGATAATTTTCAGGGAACACTTATACGGATAGACATTACGGTCGAGAGGTCAAGTAAAAAGTCATAAATCTTGAAAGGATTAAATAAAGTTCGTTAATTTAGGATAACTACAACGTCCACTTTTTGTTGTCCACCATTACCTTTCCTCTGTAGAACTTTTTAATACCACTATCATTTTCATTATTATAATTGGCAAAAGTGAACATTTGACTTTTTGTGAGTATATAGTTATTTATATACACAACACAATCAATGGGTCAGAACAGGTTGAGAAACTTTGGGGTACCTGACATCGTGGGGTCCGGAGGGACAGGGAGTGGTAGAGAACTTCAAACCGGTTCAAGTACAGGTAACGTAGTAATCACTACGGTAGTTCGGTAGAGTAGGAGACTGCGGGAGAAGAGGACGTGAGTTATTAAGGGACGTAGTCCCTGAAAAGGTTACTCAACCGACAAGTCTAGTCCACTGGTTTTATGACCTCGAAGTCGTACACAGGACTACCCATAAGTCTCAACCAAAGGGAATTCTAACTGACTAAACGAGAGAAACGACAGGTTCCCTGAGAGTCCTCAGAAGGGATCGTGGTGTCAAACTCCCGTAGTTAAGACACCGTGAGACGGAAGAAATATCAGGTCGAGAGAGTTGACAAACATTGGTGACCCTTCTGGTATCGGAACTGATACGACTGGAAACAGTCGCCTCATTACAGACGAAAAGTTGTGTGACAGATCCGAACAGTATCGAAAGGACGACTCTTCATTAGTAGAAGATTAAAGTACCGACCTCAGTGGAGGTGTCACTAAAATTTCGGTTTCTTCCTCTTTAGACAGTGATGAAAGTGTAAAGGGGGTAGATAAACGGTATTTAATTACCCCGGTCTACGGTAAAAGAATTAAAAAAAAATTAAATCAAAATTCGGTGGAGAAAGTGAGAGGAGGAAGTGGGAGTAGTTCTCCGAGAAATCAAGGAGAAGCGAAAGATGGTAATCTCACTATGATAGGTGTATAGACTCCAACAACTACAAAGAGGGTGGATAGAATTAAGGTAGGACATTGAGTAGAATAGGTAGGACCGTAAAGAATACTAAATGAGTCACTTATACAATTTATTTGTCCCACTGTAGTCTGTCAGAACAGTATGACAAAAGAGTTAGGACTTGGTTAGTCAACAAGGTTTGTCCCAAGATTACGAACAAAGAACTGGACGTATGTCCAAAGAGTCCTCTGTCCACTCTACCATACCATGAGGGTAGAAATTCTCTAAAGGTGTCAAACAATATCGGGCAAATCAGTTTCCGAAATCGTATCAACTACTTGGTCACTATCTACAAAAAAAAGACCTTAGGAGGACACAAACCCAAGGAGACCAAGGAGACGGAAAAGATTTAAGTCGAACCTACAGACCTTCAAGAACCAAGTACATTACGACTTCGGACTGTACGTTCTAAAATTTGTACTGGAATGATCGTACCCTCTACTCATGTTACCAGACTACCAATCTTATAAGAAATCGTGAGAGGAAAGACCCTTAACCCTACTCCTAACTAGAAAAGGTCAAGACACCGGTGAAGACCCAGAAACTCTAAACGACTGTATAACTCACGTTATGAAACTACCGTAGTAGGAAATCTCAAAACTTATCGAGATGACCTTAAGGTTGTGTATGTGATCGAAATAATTGTTGTTGTCACGAAGGATTCCGGGTGAACTGAAGTATGAGTTCTTACATACCGAGACCCACTGACTGATGTGGTAGTACCAATAGGATAAGTAGTACTAGAAAAAAACATGACAAGAAGTTACATAATAAAGACGGTAGATAATAAAGGTAGAGAACTAACGAAGTCGTAAATCATCTAGAGATGGCAAAGAAAGGAAATAACACGGGTAGAAACCCGTTTTACAAGGGAACTATAAATGTCAAAAGGACTTCTCTAGAGATCGGAAAAGGTAAGACGACAAAAGAAGATAAAAACACGTGACAAGTAACTTCTTCCGGAAGAACAGACGACAAGAAACCTTGAGACGCAAATCTACCTACTTGGAAAAGAAAAGAGGGAAAGAAAAGAGAAGAAAGAAGATGATAAACATTTCGGAGTAGTCTATTGGTGAAACGAAAGAACGAAAAGAAAAAGAAACCCTACCAAAACAATCGACGGAGGACATGTTATAATACCTGGAGGTAGGTATCAAGAAGTCAAGAAGTTCACGTGTCAAATGATATAGATTAGAGAACTTTTTATATATATATATATATACATAGACACATACATCTGATCAAGGTTTATCCTCTTCCTCATGCAGTTCCGACATATAACAGTGGGACGAATAAATTGATTATACGTCTCATGTAGTACTCTTTACGACCCGACCTTCTTCGTGTTCGACCTTAGTTCTAACGGTCCTCTTTATAGTTATTTGAGTCTATACGTCTACTGTGGTGGGAATACCGTCTTTCACTTCTCTTTGATTTTTCGGAGAACTACTTTCACTTTCTCCTCTCACTTTTTCAACCGAATTTCGAGTTGTAAGTCTTTTGCTTCTAGTACCGTAGACCAGGGTAGTGAAGTACGTTTTATCTACCCCTTTGTCACCTTTGTCACGGTCCGAAATAAAACCCCCCGAGGTTTTAGTGACGTCTACCACTAACGTCGGTACTTTAATTTTCTGCGAATGAGGAACCTTCCTTTCAATACTGGTTGGATCTATCGTATAAGTTTTCGTCTCTATAATGAAACGGCTGATTCCAGGTAGATCAGTTCCGATACCAAAAAGGTCACCAGTACATACCTACACTCTCAACCAGACACTTCTTTGGACTCGTGGTTTCTTGATTACGAAAACTTGACACCACAACCTCTTCTGAGAACTCTCAGGGAACCTGACGTTCCTCTAGGTTGGTGAGGTAGGATTTCCTCTAGTCGGGACCCACAAGTAACCTTCCTAACTACGACTCCGACTTCGAGGTTATGAAACCGGTGGACTACTCTTTACAACTGAGTAAACTTTTCTGGGACTACGACCCTCCCTGACCCCAGTCCTCCTCCTCTCCTGTTGTCTCCTACTTTACCGACCTACAGTAGTGGCTGAGTTACCTGTACTCACACTCACTTCAGACCCTCAACCACTACCTGTCCCTCCGGACCGCACGACGCTGAGTACCCCAGTGTTTGTCAACCTGTGCTGACTCGCTGACTTGACTTGACTACATATGAAAGTCTACATGTCTTACGAAATATCTAGGAAAGGATTGACTATAAAAAGTAGTCTGTTTCCGTTTCCTAAAGAGACTTCCCCAGTTATATGTCTTTTTTATATACGTGAAAGCCCGTAATCCCTTTTAGAACTCAAAAAAATCTTTTCGTAGTCGGAAGAATCTTGTCTAATCACCTAATACTTGACTACCAATCATGATCACCACATGACCCCTGTCTTGAGAAGTTTATCATCAAACACTCCTTCCCAGTAGGGATTATTTTTCAAACTCACTTCCATGTCCCTAACCTTTCGTGTTACATACAAACCCTCCATTCCTTTCTGGTGTCGGAAAGGATATCCCTTTATTTTCCCCTAATCCGACCTCTCAGTTGCACCTGTAAATATTACGAAACCTAAAGATAATTACCTTCAACGTCTCTTCAGTTTAAGATTATATGGTAGAAGTCAAGTCAAGTCAAGTCAGTGAGTCAGTACAGGCTGGGGTACTTAGCGTCGTGCGGTTCGGAGGGACAGGTAGTGGTTGAGGGCCTCAAGTGAGTCTGAGCGTAAGTAGCTCAGGTACTACGGTAGGTCGGTAGAGTAGGAGACAGCAGGGGAAGAGGAGGACGGGGGTTAGGGAGGGTCGTAGTTTCAGAAAAGGTTACTCAGTTGAGAAGTGTACTCCACCGATTTCATGACCTCAAAGCCGAAATCGTAGTAAGGAAGGTTTCTTTAGGGTCCCAACTAGAGGAAGTCTTACCTGACCAACCTAGAGGAACGTCAGGTTCCCTGAGAGTTCTCAGAAGAGGTCGTGGTGTCAAGTTTTCGTAGTTAAGAAGCCACGAGTCGGAAGAAGTGTCAGGTTGAGAGTATAAGTATGTACTCATGACCTTTCTGGTATCGGAACTGATCTGCCTGGAACCAGCCGTTTCATTACAGAGACGTAAACTTATACGATAGATCCAACCAGTATTGAACAGAAGGTTGGGGACTAATAATTCTAGGTTTCCCCGATGGAAACCTCAACACATGTCTCAGTAATCCAAGGAAAGAGGAGTTTAAAACCAATATAATATGAAGTATCTATTCTTTTTCCTTGTACTAATGGAAACGGAAACAGTGTATAGTTTTGTTTATCCTAAGAGTAATGACAACCTATAATACGGAAAAAATCTACCATTCTTAAACGTAAATGAGAAAAGACGTAGACATATGGTTTCAGATTTCAAAATCCATGTCACTTACTCTTAATTACTTTTTTCAATTTACTAATCTATCACCATACGACCATATACAAATTGTTGAGACAGACACACCTTTTTTTTATCCGTACTTTATACATCTATCTGTCTATATCTTATAAAATTATATATATACTTGTAATACTATATACATACAATGACTATGATTTCTATATATCGTGTATTAAATGTTTATTATTATTTTATTCGTAATAACAAAATGTCATTTAAGGAACATTGATTAACTAAAAATCTTTTACCACAGTAACTAAAAACTACTCAAGAATATAGCATCGTTCGATATAAAGGTTAATTGTTTTCTTACTTTAATGAGACAATTTCTACGGTCCTCTTTATAGTTATTGGAGTCTATACGTCTACTGTGGTGGGAATACCGTCTTTCACTCCTCTTTGATTTTTCGGAGAACTACTTTCACTTTCTCCTCTAGCTATTTCAACCGAACTTCGAGTTGTAAGTCTTTTGTTTCTAGTACCGTAGGCCAGGGTAGTGAAGTACCGTTTATCTACCCCTTTGTCACCTTTGTCACAGTCTCAAATAAAAACCCCCGAGGTTTTAGTGACGTCTACCACTCGTGTCGGTACTTTAATTTTCTACGAATGAAGAACCTTCTTTTCAATACTGGTTGCATCTATCGTATAAGTTTTCGTCTCTGTAATGAAACGACTAATTCCAGACAGATCAGTTCCGATACCAAAAAGGACACCAGTACATACCTACACTCTCAACCTGACACTTCTTCCGACTCGTGGCTTCTTAACTACGAAAACTTGACACCACAACCTCTTCTGTGAACTCTCAGGGAACCTGACGTTCCTCTAGGTTGGTCAGGTAAGACTTCCTCTAGTCGGGACCCTAAAGAAACCTTCCTTAGTACGATTTCGACTTTGAGGTCATGAAACCGGTGGAGTACTCTTCTCAACTGAGTACGACCCTCCCTAACCCCCGTCCTCCTCTTCCCCTGCTGGCTCCTACTCTACCGACCTACCGTAGTGCCTGAGTTACCTGTACTCAGACTCACTTGAGGCCCTCTACCACTACTTGGCCCTCCGGACCGACGACGTTAAGTACCCCAGCGTTTCTCAGCCTGTGTTGACTCGTTGACTTAACTTGACTTTCAATCCACTATAAAGACAAATACAATTATTGCTTGTTTCAACTTCGTCACTTATAAACATAATTCTCAAGTGGGAAAGTAGTTATAATACTTTAGAAAGACAAATTTTAATTAAAAAAAATTTTAATCTCCTATTAACGAAATATAATATAATCATAGACGGTTTGTAGTTGTCCTTATTCGGTATCCGTATGTATATAGGGGAGGGAGAATTTAGAGGGAGGGAAGAGGGTGAGGTAGTGTGGGGAGATCCAACAGTGTCTCGTGACCCAAACTCGAGGGACGTACCATGTCGTTTAAGGGTGACCGATAGATAAAATGTATACCATTACATATACATATACAACGACGAAATAAGTAGGGTTGGAGGGGAAGGGGATAACACAGGTGTTTAGACAAGAGACACAGACACAGAGGTCACGACGAGACGTTTATCCAAGTAATCATGGTAGAAAGATCTAAGGTGTATATACACAATTATACGTTATAAACAAAAAAGACTGAAAGAAGTGAAACATACTATCTAAGATCCAAGTAAGTGGAGTAATCTTGACTGAGTTTACACAAGAAAGATACCGGTTCATTATAAGGTAACATATGTACATGGTGCAGAGAAAATATAAATGAATAAATAAAAATTAACCTCCCAGTACTGAAATGTTATAACACCACTAAAAACGGTATGTAGTTGTACTTAACCTGTATCCATATGGACACAGGGGAGGCAGAACTATGGTCGAGGGTAGGGGTGGGGAGTAAGGGAGATTCAACAGCGTCTCGTGACCGAAACCCGAGGGACGTAATATGTATTTTGAGGTGACCGATAGATAAAATATATACCATTACATATATAAAGTTACGACAAGAGAGTTTAGTAGGGTGGTAGAGGAATCGGGTGACACAGGTTTTCAGACAAAAAATACAGACACAGATGAAACGACGAGACGTGTATCCTAGCAGTCATGACAGAAAGATCTAAGGTATTTATACACAATTATCTACTATAAACAAAAAGGAGAAAAATTGAATAAAGTGAGACACATTATCCGAGATCCATCTAGGTGGAGTAATCTTGACTGAGTTTACGTAAGGAAAAATATTGACTCATTATCGTGTGACACATATACATGTTGTTGAACGAATATGTACACAGACAACTACCTGTAGATCTAACGAAGATACAGGATCGATGATATTTATCACGACGTTACTTGAAACCCCCATGTATACAGTAAAATTTAACACCAAAGAAGTCTGACATACGGGTCATCACTCTAATGACCCAGTATATCATCAAAATAAGTATATAAAAATTTCTTAAAGGTATGAGAAGAGGTATCACCAACATAGTAAAACGTAAGGGTAGTTTACGTATTTTCTCAAGGGAAAAGCGGTGTGAGAGAGGTCGTAAATAACAAACATCCGAAAAACTACTACCGGTAAGACTGGTCGCTCTCAACTATGAAGTAACATCAAAACTAAACGTAAAGAGATGATTACTCGTTACAACTCGTAGAAAAGTATACAAACAATCGGTAGACATACAGAAGAAACCTCTTTACAGACAAATCCAGAAGACGGGTGAAAAACTAACCCAACAAACAAAAAGACAATAACTCAACGTAGTAGACGAACATATAAAACCTCTAATCAGGATACGGTCAACAAAGTAAACGACAATAAAAGAGGGTAAGACTCTCAACAGACAAGTGACATAAATAAGAAAACGGTAAGTTTTCGAAAATTTAATTAAAACAAGGGTAAACAAATAAAAACAAAAACAAAGGTAATGAGATCCTCTACCCAGTAGTATCTCCTACAACGACAACTAAATACAGTTCCTACATAACGGACACAAAAGAAGATTCTCGAAATATCAAAGACCGGAATACGAATTCAGAAATTAGGTAAAACTCAAATAAAAGCTCATACCATAATTCTCCCCATAATCAAAGTAAGAAAATGTACATCGACAGGTCAAAGGGGTCGTGGTCAAGCACTTCTCCGACAGAAAAGAGGTAACATATAAAAACGGAGGAAACGTTTTGTGTTCCACAGATATCCACACACCCAAATAGCGACCTGAAAGATGGAACAAGGTAGTCGGATATAAAGACCAAATAACGGTCATGGTATGACAGAACAATTGACATTGAAACATCATATCAGACTTAACTCTTTCCAACTAAGGAGGTCGAGAAAAAGAAAGAGTTCTAACGAAGACGAGACGTTTAGGAAAACACAAAGGTTTTTTAAAATTTTTAACAAACAAGATCAAGATAATTTTTATGGTAACCATCAAACTATCCCTAACGTAACGTAGACATATAACGAAACCCATTATGTCATTAATCTGTTATAACTAAGAAGGTCAGGTTCTTGTACCATATAGAGAGGTAGACAAACACAATTGAAACTAATTAAAGTAGTCACAGAGTATCAAAAGACGTATATCCAAACACAGAGAAGACCATCCAGATAAGGATCCATAAAATAAGAAAAAAACAACATTACCACTTACCCTACAAAGGAATTAAAAAGAAATACTCCAAAGTTACAATCACACATCCTTTCGTTCCCTAAAGACATATAATTAAAGTATAGGAAGTCGAAATGATTTAAGTAACTAATTGAGATCATCAAAAGACCACCGTCAAAATCCCAAAAGATACATATCTTAGTACAGTAGACGTTTGTCACTCTCAAAATGGAGAACAAAAGGTTATACGTAAGGAAAATAAAAAAAAGAGACTAACAACACCGATCCTGAAGATTTTGATACAACTTATTATCACCTTTCTCACTGAAAAAAGATTAGAATCTCTTTAATAAAAGTCCAAAAAAAAAAAAAAAAATGGTAACTCTTATTACAAACGATATCCGAACATATGTACCGGAAATCATACAACTTCAAACAAGGAAGATACGGATGAAATACCTATCGAAATAGTATTTACACATAACTTAAAACAGTTTTAGAAAGAGACGTAGATAACCATCTAGTGTACTAAAAACAGAAAGTCAAACAATTATACCACATAACGTAACTAACTATACGTATATAACTTCTTGAGAACGTAGGGACCCTATTTCGAGTGAAATAGTAATACATACTAGGAAAAAGTACACAACAACCTTAGACAAACGATCTTAAAACAAATCCTAAAAATTCAGATACAAGTAGTCACTACAACCGGAGATTAAAAGAAAAAACACTGTAGAAAAACACTAAAACCATAGTCACGCTACCACCAGAACATCTTAATCAAGCCCTTAAAAGGAAGGAGACGTTATAAGACCTTCTCAAACTCATGCGACCAACTATCTAGAGATTCGAAAACCATCTTAAGCAAGTCCTTCGATAGAACAGAACCTCAAAACAAACAGAAGACACGAACACTAAACAAATAAGTACAAAAGATACAGAAGGACCAAGTCAAAACCTTCAAATGTGAAAAGATTCTTAAACAGATAAAGAAGGACAAACAGACAAAATGACAAGTATCATAAGGGTATGATCGGAAACGTAAAGACGAAACAGATTACATTGAAGAGGAAAAAGTAAATAAAATAACTAAACTCAGAGGAGGGAAAAAAAGAACTACTCAGACTGATTATCGAACGGTCAAAATACATAGAAAAGTTCTTGGTCCAAAATCAAAATAACTAGAAACGATAACAGAGGAAATATAGAAAAAGTAAATGAAAACACGACTAGAAATATTAAAGAAAGGAAAATAACTGAAACCCTATAAAACAAGAATAAAAGATCAACGAAATCCACATTCCAATCCTATAAATAAACTGAAGAAAGAACAAAGAACTCCATACGAACATAACGATAATGGAGGGGGGAATCCTTATGAAAATTATGTCAGGTGTCTAAAACTCAAGAGTAACGGTAAACTAAGATCCATAAAAAAATAAAGGAGTCACTTGAAAACCAACAAGTCTTCGTATAACAAATGAGAGGTACACAAACTGAAAAATTATCAAGAAAAAAAAGGGGGACATCAATAGATTAGAATATCGAAACACCAGTCTTTTCTACAAACTTTACTAAAATTTAAAAAAAATTTTTAAATAGTCCCAAACTAAACACTGGGTTCCACAATAGTCAGGACCTCTCACAAAGTACACGTGAACTCTTTTGTCACTTTAATGTAAAAAAACCTACCTTACGGGACATCTATAGTTAATTAAAGTTGACCGGGTTATATAACAAATTTCAAACACAAAGGAATAATTATAAGACAGATATACTAGACAAGTAAACACACTCACCTCACAATCTCAGGAACTGATAATAACACAATTACAAATAAAGGGTAAATAATCAGTAATCGTAAACGGAGTACATAACACCACGAGGATACAGCTCACACATATATAAATATTAAGAATATCGAAGAATCTAACTAAAGAACTGGTAATATATCACAGGAAGGAAGAGAGAACATTACCAGAAATAAAATTTCGGACAAAATAGACTATACTCATAAGGACGAGGGTGAAAGAAAACTAAAGGTAAACGTACCTTGTAGAAAAAGTCGGGTAGTGAAAGTTAGACATACACAGGGATTCAGAGTCCAACCAGAGAACATCTGTCGCATATATACCCATAACTAAAAAAATAGGTAAGTCGATCAGACCCAGAAAACCAACCTCGTAAATTAGGTAAACGTAAATTCTATCATTAACTATACATACTAGGATAATGGTAGATGAAATAACAAACTCCAAGCAAACACATCCGGAAATCAATGAGAACACAAAGGGCATATCTTTTCAAGGATATCGTAAACGACATTTCGAGCAAATCACCACGATTTAAGAGAATTGAAAACGAACAGACATTTCGAAAACTAAAGAGGAAACTTAGACTTACTCTAGGAAAGACTTATCTCATTAGAACTAACATCCAAAAAGGGAAAGTAGTCAAATTCGTATAGGACGATGAGAGAAGACCGGAAGTTTCAAAGACAACCTTTTATTCGAGAATCGGTCTACCCCTAGGGGAACACACAATAATCAACGAAAAGGGAACGACGAAAATTATAAGTAAGAGACACAAACTAAAAGTAGTCAAACTGATTATACACAGAATCGTACAAATAGGACATACCCGGAGATATCCGAAAGACCTGAACCCACGGATAAAGGAAAGGGCACAATCCCTTTTAAAAGTTGACATTAGAAAACCTTATAGAAGAGTGTGGGAAAGAAAAAGAGAGAAAGAAGACCCTCGTTATATTAAACTTACAACTACACGAATCACAACAGGGTCTCCGGAGACTCTGACAGGAGTAAATAAAGAAAAAAATTTTAAAAATAAAAATGAAATAAAATGAAATGTTATGACATAACCAAAACGGTATGTAACTGTACTTAGGTGGTGCCCACATGTACGCAAGGGTTTGTACTTGGGGGGAGGGTGGAGGGAGGGGTATTGTAGAGAGACCCAGTAGGGGTACGTGGTCGGGGTTCGTACGACATAGGACGTAGCCTGTATCTGACCGCTAAGCAAAGAATGTACTATCATATGTACAAAGTTACAGTAAGAGGGTTTAGTAGGGTGGGAGAGGGAGAAGGAGACTCAGGTTTTCAGGTGAGATGTGTAGACACAGAGTAAAGAAAAATAAAAAAAAAGTAATAAGATGAGACGAAGTCAATAAAGGTGGTAAGGTAGAAGGTCGAGTGAATGGACAAGGAGACGGAGTCAATAGACGGTGACCGAGGGAGATCACATAAAAATTAAAGTCAATAACACAACAAGTAACGACTAACAGAGAAATAAAAAAGATCTTAGAAAATTTTGTAAATAACATAGTAGAAGTGGATACGGAGGTTGGATAAAAAGACACGGAGGTAAAATAAAGGTTCTAATACCTAGTAGAAATGATAGTAACGAGACTTGAAAAAAAGTTCATCTAACGGACAAAGGACAAGTAAAAAAACAGAACACCAACAAATGGTAAAAGGAAATAGACGACGTACAAACAGAAAAGTCAAACAAATAAAATGACACAAACTCCAGAGGAAATACGTCTGACCATCCAGTAACAAGGACAATTAACACTTCAGATGTGAGGTACCCACCTCAACCTGGTCACGAAACACTTTCAAAAGACCAACCACTTCCAAACACGGACACAAGACCTCCTACTTCGACCCAGAAAAGAGAGACTTCCCGTCACGACACAGGTCATGACACAAAACCTCACAGACACCCGAACTACACCGAAATCCGTCGGACAGATAACTACAAGTGTCAACAAGGACAAAACGACTTCCTAACCACACTCCGTAAGTCACGACCCCGAACGACCGGAAACCTCCCCCTAAACAGAATCACAATTCTACCTCCGTAAACCCTCTAGAGAGTAGTTAATTACAAAGTACTCCAGTCCTCAAGAGATGACCAAGTTTCAGGACCTGAACCTAGAGGGTGGAGTCCCAAACCCGTACAGGGGAATGACATTATGGTTCTCAAGTGTCCTGTGAGTCGTGTCTTCTGTTTTGGGGTTCTGATTACCACTTTTATTGTGAGTCGTCGGTTCTTTAAGTGTGAGAATGTTTCTCTTTGTTCTCTCTACTTTCTCTTCTATATTTTATATCTTTTTGTCCTCAGTTTTTTCTTCTACTGTTAGTTAGGTTTTTTCTATGAGTATTCATTTTTACTTATAATTTTGATCTGATCGTTTTTATGTTTTAGTTATTTGATTTCTCATGATATTTTTTCCTTTTATTTTACTTAAATGAATTTTTACTTTACAAAAAATTTTTCCTTTGTACAATATTTTTTATATTTAATTTCCTCATTATTTCTTACTTGTTGTAATCTTGTTATACTTTTTCTTCTTTTTTTTATATACCTTTCAAAATTATTCTTCTTACAGGAACACTAAAAAGATAAATGGAAAGGTGTGTCACACGAGGTCAGTTATACGGATGTGTCTTTCGGGAGGTAATAAAGATCATTTCAGAGACCTAGACAACACCTATCATATCCCAGTTGAGTCTGAGTCTAGAACGGAATGAGGACGAACTTGAACGAAGGTTACAGGTGTTAAAGGGGATTTCAGGTGTCAAAGTCCGACTAACACCCCTAAATAGGTGACGTGGACACCGACGTCCTCACTGAAGGGGAAGAGAAGAAATGAGTGTGTCGAGGACCAAGAGACGAAACCCTAAGTGGTACGGACAAACATCCGGTGGGAGTCCACAGACAAGGGAAGGGTCTGTGTTCCCCCGCTTTCATCGTCGAATAATCCCGAGTGAAAAGTCAACCCGACCCTTCTCTCCATACCGTCTGTGTCAACCCCAACCCTCTTCACGGACGACACCAGTTCTGACGTCCTCCAACGGTTAGACTCCGTCTAACACCCGAAAGAGTCCTATCCACCGGGACCTAAAACCCAAGAAGTCGTCTCGGTTCGACGAGTCCGAGGGTCCTTCCACACCGGTCACTGGACACCGGTGGACATCGAACCACCGTGTATATTGGGGATCCTTACTCTCGTACCACCGGAGGACAGGAGGTGGAGACCGTGGGTACGTCCGGAACCGTCTTTAGATCGAGAGTGCAAGGGGAGAGATCATGACGTTTGACGTTAACGCAGATCAAGGTGGAAATCGTAAGAACGTCCTGAAAGATGAAGACCTCGACGTCTCACGTAGACCGAACGGGGTGAATGACATAAAATCTTCCATCCCAGGACGTAAGCGGTTCACACACCTCAATCTCGTAAGGGTGACGTTACTAGGGATCGGAGAGATCGGCCGGGTCCGTAAAGGGACCTGAGGGAGTGGACACAGGATGATCGGGGGAGTCTTATAGAAATTCCGTTGGTTAGGACCAGTACATTCGGTGAAGAATAGACCCTTCACGAGAAATCGTTAATACAGAAATCACTTAAGAGAGGTAAAACAGAACGTTTGTGGACATCGACACAAAGGGAAACTTTAAGACTTCGAGGAATGACAGTGGCGGGCACTTCCCCAAAGGTTTACACTCCTTTACAAAGGAGGAAGTCCTGAAGGAGGGATCCCACGTCCAGGGATAAGGTTTTAGGAAACGGAAAAAAAAAAAATTTTAGAGAAATAAAATGATACGGAGTAAGACTCCGGTAACCAAACGGAAAAGTCTTCAAACCCCAGAAGACGGTCTTAAGTCTTTCGTAAGACATTCACAACAAGGTGTACGTCTACCTAAAAAAATACATAAACACCCCACTTCCACTAGAGGGGTAGAATAAGAAGACGGTGGAACTTGTAGGAGAGCTTAAGGAAGAAACAACTTAGTGTACTATCTAAAACTTTGAGTTTCTTATAAATGAATTGAAAAATAAGGTAAATGTCATGTTACCGACGGTTGCACTGACAGTGTAAAGGTTCGAATTAGACACGACAACCGTAAAGAAGTAGTGAAAGTGTCTAGACTTAACACTTGTTTCGTTATCTAGTCCTGAACTAAACATCTTAGTCTTTAGAAAGATAAAGGTAACACACTGATAATGGAGATACCAAGTTAGATGGTTGTACTACCTCGATCTTTCTTTACATGTCATGGTGTAGTAGTGTGTGTATGTTATGTTATTTACATTTATGAGTTCTCCTGTCCATATCATTTCACACCATTTTATCGTTTCTCTACCACCCAAAACTTGTAAATAATGAAACAAAAATTGTAATAAATGAATTAATATGTAAATAAATTAATACAAATTATTACGGACAGAAATAGTTACTCGAACACTTTAAGGACTGTTAAATGTCTAACGGAAATCGTTAGGTCAAAATTACGTGGTACCTTTTTATAGTAACTAAGTAATTTTTGGACACTTCCTAGGACCCACAATAGTTCGCACAAAAATAACTCTATATTAACTGTATCCTAACACATTCAAATACCTCACGTTCCACAACTAAATTATGTAAATACATAACGTCGTACTAACGGTCACGTCACAATCGATTATGGACAAAGTACAGTCTGTTAATAAACACATACATACTACTGTTGTAAATTCTAGATCAGAGAATCGTTAAAGCTTCACATATTAGATCAGAGTCGTTAAAGCTTCACATATCATGTCATAACAATTGATTTTAGCCTTACTACATGTAATCTCGAGGTCTTCAATGAGTAGAAGATTAACGTTTAAACATAGGAAACTGTTAAAGGGATTAGAGGTGTGGGTAGGGATCGAGGATCATTGGTGGTAAAATTATAAATAAACACATTTAATCCGAACAAAATGTACGTTTAGTCTTAGTGGAACTCTATATTAGATTGTGACTAATCTTACCGACAGTAGTTTTTCCGTTCTCTATTGTTCAAAACTACTCTCACACCTCCTTTTCGTTACGAACACGTAACGACCACCCTTTTATTTGACCACATTGATGATATCTTTTGTAACTCTAAAGAGTCTTTTAATTTCTTTGTTAATAGTATACTAGGTCGTTAGAGTACAAATAACATTCTAATTCGTTCGGTTCTATACCTTAGTTGGATTCACAGATAGTTACCCACTTACCTATTTCTTACACGAAAAATATGTGTGTGTGTGTGTGTGTGTCACCTTACAATAAACCGGTACTCTTTATTACTTTAGAACGGTATACACTGTTGTACCTACTTGGAACTCCCTTAATACGATTTACTCTACAGTCTTTCTCTTTCTGTTTATGACGTGTCATAGTGAATATACACCTTAGATTTTTTCGAGTTGAATATAGTTCGTAAAACTTCGTAACTTGTAATAATAAATATCTCTCCTCGAGTGACATTCTTACATCGTCAATCATTTTAATAACATGGATATTTGAGACATTCTTGACTTTCCGGACGTATAACTTGTCGTAGAAATCATAATTATTAAACACTATAAAGTATCGTAGAAACCTTTGAAAGTTATTTAAAATTCGTTATTTATGTCGTGGTTTATAATATCCTCATCCCTTGTAATTCTACCCTTTTGCTTCTTCTTACCCCTCAGAGTTAACCTTCTCCTTCTTCGTCCGTAGGTAGAGTTACACACACATACACAAATCAACGATTCAACACAGGTTGAGAAAACACTGGGGTACCTGATATATCGGACGGTCCAAGAAGACAGGTACCCTAAAGGGTCCGTTCTTATGACCTTACCCAACGGGAAAGGAAGAGGTCCCCCAGAAAGGTTGGTCCCTAGTTTGGGTGTAGAGGACGTAACCGTCCGTCTAAGAAATGGTTACTCGGTGGACCCTTCGGGTAGGTAGAGTCATCATTGTGACTTTATTCATATAGGTCAACATAATCAAAAGATCACGACGGTATTATGTAATGGTGTTTGTTCCCGAATGTTGTAGTGATAATTATCAAATAAACTCTCAAAACATTTAGTCTTCAGGTCTTACCCAGAGTTACCTAGTTACACTTCCACAGACGTGTCGTCGAAAGGAAAGAACTACGTGATTTTCACTTAGATAAAGGAACAAGTATATCCAACTACCGTCTTAAGTCAAAGAATGTTAACATCCTGACTCAAGGGACACCGAAACGACCGACAGTTACTCTCATTAAGGGTTGAAGTTCTTCAATGAATGTAAGAAACGGTGTAACTGGGGGAAAGAAGTAGAATTTTCGTTCGTAACTAACTAACAACTAACCAGAAAGAATACAAAACTTAGAGAGGTCGGAGAAGGAGACAACACTACAGAGATACTGGAGGTAAAGAGAGAAGGTGAACACGGAAATTCCCAGGTACAATAATGTGAAGAGGTACGTCTACTAGATCTTATTAAAAGGGTAAAAATTTCAGTCGACGATTCTTTGAAATTAAGGTGGTCGTTGGAATTAAGGAAAACTTTGTATTGTATTGTGTAAATGTATAAGGTCCCTAATACTGTACCTGTAAAAAAACACCCCCACTCCCATCATGAGACGAATGGTTTAGTCTCGAAAAGATATTCGATTTAATTTTTTTAATTTTTTTTTCTTTAAATCGAGTGGAAATAAAGACGAGAATGAGGAAAACTACAATTCCTTACTACTAGAGAGTGAGAAAAGAAAGGTAAATAGGGGGTCCTTACGGACGGAAATCGGTAACATAAACAGGTATACACATTTACCTATTTTCAAGTGACAATAGTCTTTCCGATATAACATAAATCACATTTTGGAAAAGTGGAAAATCGAGTTCGTCTTCTAAACATTAAGAGATACTAGAACCTGTTCAATAAATTGAAGTGAATAGAAGTCAAAGAAGTATATAATTCTCCCCTAGTTTATCGAGGGAACGTCCTAACAACACTCCCAATCTTTATTATATTCTTTTAGTACTTAAGTTATATATATAACTTATATATATGGTGACGGATATCATATCACCCCCAAATTCTTTACTACGGACAATAATAATAATCTTCGGTAATACGGTAATTAACCCGAAGGACCCACCGAATCACCCATTTCTTAGACGGACGTTACGTCCTCTACGTCCTCTGTGTTTAAGCTAGGAACCTAGTCCTTCTATACCTCCTCCCGTACCTTTGGATGAGGACATAAGAATGGACCTCTTAGGGTACCTGGTTCCTCGGATACCCGATGTAAGGTATCCCAACGTTTCTCAACCTGTACTAATTTCACTAACTCATGTGTAGGTACGTACGGTGATTAATACAAGGTAAAAATCATTTCAAATAAATCAGGTCCAGTAGTTAAAACATGATAAAGATGTTACGTATGATTCTAGTTTACTAATATATAGTGTCATTCTTTTTTAGTGCTTCGTAACAAAAGACTGTAATTACCCAGACAAATGTGTTAACCATATGGACAACACCAAGTCAACGTGTTAGAAGTTGACGTACAGACTGAGAGGCGCTGGGGTACCTAATGTCTTACGGTCCGAAGGGACAGGAAATAGTAAAGGGTCTCAAACGAGTTTTAGTATAGGTAACTCAGTGACTACGGTAAGTTTGTACAGTAGGAGACAGCAGGGGATGAGGAGGACGGAAGTCAGAAAGGACCGTAGTCCTAGAAAAGGTCAATCAACCGAGAAGAGTAGTCATCGGTTTCATAACCTCGAAGTCGAAGTCGTAGTTAGGAAGGTTACTTATAAGTCCTTACTTGTTGATATCCTAACTTACCAAACTAGAGGAAAGTCAGGTCAAGTTAAGTCAACGAGTCAGCACAGGTTAATAAACGGTGGGGTACCTTACGTCCTGTGGTCCGGACGGACAGGTGGTGGTTGAGGGCCTCAAGTGTGTTTGATTACAGGTAGTTCAGCCACAACGGTAGGTCGGTAGAGTAGGAAACAGTAGGAGAAGAGGAGGACGGGGATTAGGGAGGGTCGTAGTCCCAGAAAAGTTTACTTAGTTGAGCAGTGTACTCCACCGGTTTCATAACCTCAAAGTCGAAGTCGTAGTCAGGAAGGTTACTTGTGGGTCCTGACTTGAGGAAATCCTACCTGATCAACCTAGAGGCACGTCAGGTTCCCTGAGAGTTCTCAGACGAGGTTGTGGTGTCAAGTTTTCGTAGTCAAGAAGCCACGAGTCGAAAGAAGTGTCAGGTTGAGAGTTTAGGTATACACTGGTGACCTTTTTGGTATCGGAACTGATCTGTCTGGAAACAACCGTTTATTGCAGAGACGAAAACTTATACGCTAGATCCAACCAGTATTGCAAGGAAGATTCCTCATTCGCAGAAAATTAAAGTACCGACGTTAGTGATAGACGTCACTAAAACCTCGGAGTCTTTTATTTCAGACTGTGACAAAGGTGACAAAGAGGTAGATAAAGAGTACTTCACTACCCTGGTCTACGGTACTAGAAGTAAAAGACTTACAACTCGAAATTCGGTTGAAGAAGTGAGATACGATAGCGAAAGTAGTTCTCCGAAAAATCTAGAAGTAAAAGACGGTATTCCCACCACAGTAGACGTACAGACTCCAATAACTATAAAGAGGGTCTTTAGAACTAAGGTCGAACACGAAGAAGGTCGGGTCGTAAAGAGTACTACATGAAACATATATTAAATTTATTCGTCCCACTGTTATATGTCGGAACTGTATGAGGAAAAGGATAAACCTTGGTCAGACAACAAGGTACAGGTCAAGATTGACAACGAAGGACTGGATGTATGTCTAAAGAGTTCTCCGTCCAGTATACCGGACCATAAGGGTAGAGAAAGTCTTAAAAGGTGTCAAATAACACTAGGTGTGTTTCCGAAACCGTATCAGTCATTTCGTCTTTATTTACAAAAAGACCTTGACAGAACGAAAAAGCTACTAGGTCGTCTACAACCGTTAAACTACAGACCAAGGTGATTTTGGTCGAACTTGTAGACCTTCAAGTGTCAAGTACATAACAACTTCGGACTGAACCTCTTACAACTCGTAATGAAATCATCGTACACTCTACTCACATTAATACACCATCAAACTGGTAAGAAGTCGTAACGGAAAGAAACACCAACCTTAATTTTGACTGGAAAAGGTTAGGACACTGGTGATGACACAAAAGGTTAAACGACCGTGTAACTCACGTCGTGAAAGTATCGTAGTAGAAACTCCTAAACTTTATCGAGTTGACCTTAAGGTAGTAGAGGTGATCGAAACAAGTATCAATACGAAGAATTCCGGGTGAACTGAAACGTAAGGTCATACAGACCGAGATCCACTCACTAGTTTAGTAGCACTAATATACCCAGAACTTCTAAAAGAAAACATGCCAAAAAGGTATATAAGAACGGTGGACAAGAATTATAGAAGACGAAGACAATCAAGGTATGATAAAGACTGAAAATAACTAGGGTAGAATCTTATTTTACAAGGGAACCATAGAGATTAAAAGAAAAAAGTTTTTCGTTTTTTCTTGAAATATTTCGACTATTTCCAATACATGATTTTCGAAGAATGGTAATTTTATACTCTTATATAAACAGTGAAACTCAACCCTTTTGTAAAAAAAGGAATAATATATCGTAAGTAATTAGTGAAGAATGTGTATGTTACTTTTGACGATTACCGTAGTTAAAAATAAATGTAATGGGACTACACTCATTGACAAAAAAAAGTTAGAAAAAAAAAAAAATTAAAACTCCGATTAATGAAATGTTATAGTACCACCAAAAGCGGTATGTAAGTGCACTTAGTCGGTACCCACATGTACACAAGGGGTAGGACTTGGAGCGAGGTTGGAGGGAGGGGTAGGGTAAGGAGTCTCAGTAGGGTCACGCGGTCGGGACTGTGGGACACAGTACGTAACTTGGACCTGACCACTAGATAAAGTGTCTACTATTATATGTCCAAAGTTACGATAAGAGAGTTTAGAAGGGTGGGAGCGGAAGAGGGTGTCTCAGGTTTTCTGACAAGAAATGTAGATACAAAGAAAACGACAGAACGTATATCTCAGTAGCTATGGTAGAAAGATTTAAGATATATATACGTACTTATATGACATAACCACAAAAGAAAGACTGAATGAAGTGAGACATACTATCCGAGGTCCAAGTAGGTGGAGTAATCTTGACTAAGTTTAAGTGAGAAAAATTATTGGCTCATTATAAGGTAGCACATATACATGGTGTCGAAAGAATAGGTAAGTAGACGACTACCTGTACATGCAACGAAGGTACAGAATCGATAACATTTGTCACGACGCTAGTTGAAACCTCATGTGCACAGAGAAAGTAAAGACCAAAGGAGTCCCACATACGGGTCGTCGCCCTAATGACCCAGTGTACCGTCAAGATAAAGGTCAAAAAATTCCTTAGAGGTGTGACAAGAGGTATTACCGACATGATCAAACGCACGAGTTGTTGTCAAATTCTCCCAAGGAAAAAGAGGTGTGGGAGAGGTCGTAAATAACAAACATCTGGAAACCTATCATCGGTAAGACTAACCGTACTCTACCATGGAGTAACACCAAAACTAAACGTAAAGAGACTATTACTCACTACGACTCGTAGAAAAGTACACAAACAACCGGTATACATACAGAAGAAACCTCTTTAGAGACACATCAAGAAACCGGGTAAAAAACTAACCCAACACATAAAAATACCTTGACTCGACGTCCACAGCGAATATATAAAAAATCCAATTCAGAAACAGTCAACGAAGTAAACGATAATAAAAGAGGGTAAGACTTCCGACAGAAAAGTGGAACGAATATCAAAGGAAGGAAAACGTTTCAGAAAATTCAAATTAATAAAGGTTAAACAAATAAAAACGAAAATAAAGGTAATGAGACCATCCCCCCAGTATCTCTTAAAACGATACTAAATACAGCCTCTCACAAAACGAATACAAAAGGAGATTCTCAAAATATCAAAGACCAGAATGTAATTATAGAAATTAGGTAAAACTCAAATAAAAACACATACCACAATCTTTCACAAGATCAAAGTAAGAAAAGTTCACCAACTGGTCAAAAGGGTCGTGGTGAACAATTTCTCTAACAGAAAAGAGGTACCATATAAGAACGGAGGAAACAGTTTCTATTCCACATGTATCCACGTACCTAAATAGAGACCCGAAAGACAAAACAAGGTAACTAGATACAAAGACAGAAACACGGTTACGGTATGACAGAACTACTAACAACGAAACAACATATCGGACTTCAGTTCGGTCAACTAAGGAGGTCAAGGTAAGAAGAAAAAGTTCTAACGAAACCGATCATCCAGAAAACATTAAGGTATGTTTAACACTTTAATAGGATTAAGAGACTTTTCATGAGAACCATCGAACTATCCCTAACGTAACTTAGATATCTAAAAAAACACAAGTCAAGTCAAGTGAGCTACTCAGTACAGGCTGAGAAACGTTGGGGTACTTGGCGTCGTGTGGTCCGGAGGGATAGGTAGTGGTTGAGGGCTTTAGGTGGGTTTGGGTACAGGTAACTCAGCCACTATGGTAGGTTAGTAGAACAGAAGACAGCAGGGGAAGAGGAGGAGGAGAGTAAGAAAGGGTCGTAGTCCCAGAAACGTTTAGTCAGTTGAGAAGCGTACTCCACCGGTTTTATAACCTCAAAGAGAAGTTGGAGTCTGAAGGTTACTTGTGGGTCTTGACTAGAGGAAATCCTACCTGACCAACCTATGCGAACGTCAGGTTCCCTGAGAGTTCTCAGAAGAGGTTGTGGTGTCAAGTTTTGATAGTTAAGAAAACTCGAGTCGAAAGAAGTATCAGGATGAGAGTGTAGGTATGTACTGGTGACCTTTTTGGTATCGAAACTGATCAACCTGAAACAACTGTGTCATTACAGAGACGAAAAATTATACGACAGATCGAAACAACATGGAAAGAGAGGTCCATCATTCGTAACGAAAACCATCATATGAGTAAAAGTGACATAACTAAGAAGACTAGGTACTTGTACGTTATAACGAGGTAGATAAACACAGGAAAAACTAAAGAAAGTAGTCAAAGATATATATCCAGAAAATAAAGAAATCCATCTGAATAAGGTTTCAAAAAAAAAAAAAAAAAGCAACGTTACTACTTACCTTAACAAAGGAATTAAAGAGAAAGACAAAAGAGTAACAATCACATATCCTTACGTTCCCTAAAGACACATAATTAACATATAGGACGTTGAAATGATATAAGTAGTTAATCGAGATCATTAAGAGACTACCTCAGATATCCCAAAAGATACATCTCCTAGTACAGTAGACGTTTGTCACTCTCAAAATGAAAAGAAAAGGTCAGACCTAAGAAAAATAAAGAAAAAAAAAGAGACTAACGACACCGGGTTTGAAGGCTTTGATACAACTTATCATCACCACTCTCACTCGTAGGAACAGAACAAGGACTGACATCCCCTTTTCGAAAACCGAAAAGTGGTAACTCCTATTACAATCGACACCTAAATAGTATATACCGAAAGTAATACAACTCCATAGAAGGAAGAAACGGACGAAAGACCTCCTAAAAATAGTATTTATCTACAACTGAAAACAGTGTCCAAAAGAGACGTAGATAACTCCATTAGTATACTAAAAAAAATAGAAAATTAAACAATTACACCACATAGTGTAACTAACTAAACACTTATAACTTCTTAGGAACGTAGGGACCCTATTTCGGGTAAACCAGTAATACATACTGGAAAAATTATACAACAACTTAAGACAAACGATATTAAAACAATTCCTAAAAACGTAGATACAAGTAGTCACTATAACCGGACATTAAAAGAAAAAAACACAATAGAAACAGTTCGAAACCATAATCCCACTACCACCGGAGAATCTTACTCAAACGTTCAAATGGAAGGGTAAGTCAAAAGACTTTCTCAAACTCATCCTATTCACAATCGAGAAGAGATTTACAAACCATCTTAAGTCGACACTTCGGTAGACCTGGACCCGAAAACAAATGACCTTCTAAAGACTAATGTCAAAGTTAATGACACGAACACTACCCAGACAAGTCTAAAAGATAAAGAAGGACTAAGTACAAACCGTTAAATATATAAAGATTCTTAAAAAGGTAAAGAAAGTTCAACAGGTAAAATAACCGTACATCAACAACTATCATCAGAGAATACTAGGAAACATAAAGACACAACAGACAACACTAAAGAGGTAAAAGACAAGATTAAAACAACTAAACCAAGAAGAGGGTAACAAATAACCACTCAGACCGATTACCAAACAGATTAAATAAATAGAAGAGATTCTTGGTCGAAAATCGAAACAACTAAAAACGATACCAGAGAAAACAAAGAAAACGTAAATAAAGACGGGATTAAAAACATTAAAGAAAGGAAGATGATTAGACTCCAAGAAGTAAAGAAGGAAAAGATCACCGAAATACACATCTCAATCCAATAAATAAACTAAAGAGAAGACAAAGAACTCTATCTGAACATAACGATACTTGGGAATCGTGACGAAAATGACTTAGGGTATCCAAAACCGAACAACACAAAAGTAAAAGTAAGCAAAGATACGTATAAAACTAAAGAAAAAAAACTAAAGAAGACACCAAACAACCCATAAGTCTTCACACAACAAATTGGAGGATATAAAAATAACAATTATCAAAAAAAAAAAGGACATCGTCTGTAGATTAGAATGACGTAACACTATTCTTTTCTACGAACTCTACTAAAGTTATAAAAAACTTAAAAGGTCCCGATCTATACCGGGTCCTACACTAGATAAGACTTCTTCCAAATACACGTAAACTCTTTTTACACTTTAAGTAACAAAATACCACTTTACAGGACATCTATAGTCAATCCAATTTGACCAGGTAACATAGTAAATTCCAAACACAAAGGAACGATTAAAAGACAAATCAACTAGATACGTATCCACTCACTCCATAATTTCAAAGGGTGATAATAAGTCAAGTCAAGTCAAGTCAGTGAGTCAACACAGGCTGAGAAACGATAGGGTACTTAACGTCGTGTGGTTCGGAGGGACAGGTAGTGGTTGGGGACCTCAAGTGAGTCTGAGTGCAGGTAGCTCAGTCACTACGGTAGGTCGGTAGAGTAGGAGACAGCAGGGGAAGAGGAGGACAGGGGTTAGGTAGGGTCGTAGTCTCAGAAAAGGTTACTCAGTTGAGAAGTGTACTCCACCGGTTTCATGACCTCAAAGTCGAAATCGAAGTAAGGAAGGTTTCTTTAGGGTCCCGACTACAGGAAGTCTTACCTGACCAACCTAGAGGAACGTCAGGTTTCCTGAGAGTTCACAGAAGAGGTTGTGGTGACAAGTTTAAGAAACCGTGAGTCGGAAGAAGTGTCAGGTTGAGAGTGTAGGTATGTACTGGTGTCCTTTTTGGTATCGGAACTGATCTGCCTGGAAACAAACGTTTATTACAGAGACGAAAAGTTATACGATAGATGAAACCAGTATTGAAAAGAAGAAAGTGGGTGATAATAACAAAATGACAATTAAAGGGTAAAATATATAGAATCGTAAAGGAATGTATAACACCACGAGGATACAACCCAAACATATATAAATATTAACAATATAGAAGAAGAACCTAACTAGGAAACTAGTACTATATCACAGGAAGAAAAAGAGAAAAGTACCGGAAATAAAGTTTCAGATAAAATAGACTATACATATAACGATGAGGACGAAAGAAAACCAGAGGTAAACGAACTTCATAGAAAAACGTCGGGAAGTGAAATTCAGATATACACAGGGATCCAAACTCCACACAGAGAACATCTACCGTATATATCTCTAGAAAAGAGGAAACGAAAAACGAAGAGAAGAAAAGTGTCGATAAACATTCCGGAGTATCGATAAACATTCCGGAGGAAGAGGATCCTTACGTTTTTTTTTTTTCGGTAAAACGAAAAAAAAAAGTAAGGATCCCTGAGAGTTTACAGAAGAGATCGTGGTATTAAGTTTTCGTAGTTAAGAAGTCGTGAGTCGGAAGAAAGATCAGGTTGACAGTGTAAGTATGTACTGATGACCTTTTTGGTATCGAAACGGATATGTCTGAAACAGTCGTTTTACTACAGAGACGAAAAGTTATGTGACAAATACACATAGTGTCGAAAAGAAGGTTCCTTTTTCAGAAATTTAAAACACTGACACCAGTGGTAGACGTCACTAAAACTTCGGGTTCTTTTACCTTAGAAAGTGACAAAGGTGAAAAATGGGAAGATAAACGGAGCTTTACTACCCTAGTCTACGGTACTAGAATCAATAAACTTACAACTCAAAATTCAAAACGAGAGGAGAAAGTGGAAGTAGTTTTCCCAGAAATTCAAGGAGAAGTGAAAGACGGAAATCCTAGTACAGTAGACGTATAGACTGCAACAACTATAAAGAGGGGTGTCGGACACATAGACTAGATCATGTTATTAAAATTCTTATTTAATTGTATAGGAACGTTGACAATTACTTCTGTGAAGTGATCAACAGTCATTGTCTATTATCCCGAAAGGTCAACCACGATTATAATTCCTTGGACGGACGGTCACGTCCTCTGTACTAGCTACGACCAAGTTAGGGACCCTTCTAGGGACCTTCTCTCGCACCGTTGGGTGAGGTCATAAGAATGAACCTCTTAGGGTACCTGTCTCCTCGGATCACTCGATGTCAGGTATCCTAGTATCTTAGTCTATGATGACTTCACTGTCGTGTCTGTATGTGTACGCTATCTATTATTTCCAAAACATAAACAATTTTGTTTCTGTGATAAATATAATACCATATAATGTTATAAATAGGTACATTTTGACCTTCAGCACAAAGAAATCGAATATGACTATCTATTTGAAAGTAAAATGAACCTGTTAAATTAGAGAGGGAGAGAAAATTTGAAAATGACCTCACATCAACTATATGTAATAACATAATCAAAGTCCACATATAGTTTCTTTTAGTTAATATATACAGGTAAGAAAAAATCTAATAAAAGGGTATGTCAGGTAATGTCTCATAACTCGTCTCAAGGGCCACGACATGTCATCCAGGAATAATCAATAGTTAAGATATATAGTCAAGTCAAGTCAGTGAGTCAGTACAGACTGAGAAACGCTGGGGTACTTAACGTCGTATGGTCCGGAGGGACAGGTAGTGGTTAAGATCATCACACATATACAGTTAGGATTAAAAGGGTAAATACGGACGGAGGGAATTTGAGACCATTGTTACAAAACGAAAGACGTGGACATTTGAGATAAAGATAAAACATCTATTCAATTAGACATGGAAAAATTTCTAAGGTGTATATTCACCATAGTATTAAACAGAAGGAGACTAAATGAAGTGAGACATAATGTTAGAGATCCAGGTAAGTACACCGACGTTTACTTTAATAAAGAGAGAAAAAAGTTATAGACTCATTATAACGTAACACCCGGAGGGTCCACCACGTCACAATTCCTTAGATGGACTGTCACGTCCTCTGTGTCCAAGTTAGGAACTCACCCCTTCGAAGGGATATCATCGTTTACCGTTGGACGAGGTCATAAGAACGGTCTTCTTAAGGTACTTATCTCTTCAGACCACCCAATGTCAGACACCGTAGTGTTTGTCAGGTTGTGTTAACTCACTGACTCGTATGTATAAGAGAATAAGACTCCCTAGAGAAAAGTAATTCAAATACCGAAGGAAATGACACGTTTTCGAAAAATCAAGTACCGGGTAAACAAATAAAAACAAAAATAAAAATAATAAGGTCAACACCTAGTCTTTTCTAGAAGGACGTTGAATACAGTTTTTCATAAGACGTATACAAAAGGAAATTCTCAAAACATCATAGACCAACATATAAACACAGAAATTAGGTAAACACATAACACAATCCAGTATAAAATTAAAGAAAGAAAATGTACATCAATAGTCCAACAGGTTCGTGGTGAATAATTTCTTGGACAGAAAAGAGGTAACATATAATAAAGGAGGAGACAGTATCTGAACCATTGGCATCCACACACCTAAATAGAGACCCGAAAGACAGGACAAAGTAACTCGACATAAGACAAAAACATGGTCACGGTATGTAAAAACTAATGACATCG
The DNA here is from genome assembly GCA_006410555.1 of Capra ibex. Taxonomy (NCBI): domain Eukaryota; kingdom Metazoa; phylum Chordata; class Mammalia; order Artiodactyla; family Bovidae; genus Capra; species Capra ibex. The sequence continues at coordinate 355,884 of SJYO01029858.1, read as the reverse complement.
AAACAACAATCACACTTAAGTCCCTCGGACTAAGGAGGTCAAGGTAAAAAGAAAGAGTTCTAACGAAACCGATAAGCACCAGACAAAGGTACGTTTAATTTAAAAAAAAAGATTTAGACGTTTTTGATCGTAATGATTAAACTATCCCAACCTAACTTAGACATCTAACGAAACCCATCATATCAGTAAAATTGTCATGACTAAGAATATTAGATTCTTGTACCAGATAGAGATGTCTAGACAACATAGTAAAACTGAAGAAAGTAGTCATATCAAAAGACTCACGTCCAGAAAACTGAGTAATCCATCTAAATAAAGATCTATAAAAATAAGACAATATACACCACCTTAACAAGGTAAATACAGAGAATGACTAAAAAGTAACAATCATATATTCTTACGTTCTCTAAAGATAAAGAACTAACACATAGGATGTTGAAATGGTTTAAGTGACTACTTGACACCATCAAAAGACCATCGTACAAACCCAAAAGAAACATATCACAGTACAGTAGACGTTTGTCACTGTCAAAAGGAAGAAAGGGACTTAATGAAAATAAAAAAAGAAGTGACTAACGGTACCGAACCCGAAGGTTTTGACACAACTTATTATCACTACTCTCACCCGTAGAACAGAATAAGTACTACAATCTCCCTTACGAAAGTCAAAAAGCGGTAAATCTTACTACAAACGACACCCAAACACCTTCAGTAGAAATTTGTTTAAAATGATGAAATTATGAGGTATACGTTAATCTTTCGGAACGAATAAAAAGGAAATAACGAAAGAAGTTTAGATAGAGAAGAAAAGGTAAGAATGACTACTCCATGTTTTATCCAGTACATGTACATTAGTAATGTGACATGAAGTCTTTTATAAAATAGACATTTCGTAGTTAATACGACATTTTCACATCAACATGGTAATGTGACAACGGTTTTCTATCGTATACTCTCCGTCTTACTGAATTTCATAGGTCCAGTCTCACTAAGTTTTGGAGTCTCGAAACCCTTTGTTATGGTCAAATCAAGTCAGTGAGTCAGAACAGACTAAGAAACGTTGGGGTACCTGACGTCGTACGGTCCGAAGGGACAGGTAGTGGATGAGGATCTCGAACGAGTTTTAGCACAGGTAGCTCAGTCACTGTGGTAGTTTGGTAGAGTAGGAGACAGTAGGGGAAGAGAAGGACGGAAGTCAGAAAGGGTCGTAGTTTTAGAAAAGGTTACTCAGTCAAGAAGTGTAGTCCACCGGTTTGACAACCTCAAAGTCGAAGTCGGAGTCAAGAAGGTTACTTATAAGTCCTGACTAAAGGAAATCCTAAATGACGAAAAGAAAAGAATGTCAGGTTCCCTGAGAGTTCGCAGAAGAGGTCGTGGTGTCAAGTTTTCGTAGTTAAGAACCTGGCAGTCGAAAAAAAAATTTATATTTAAATAAATAAAATTAACTCCCGATTAATGAAATGTTATAACATAACCAAAACTGTATGTTGTTGTATTTAGACGGTACCCACATGTACACAAGAGGTAGGACTTGGCGGGAGGGTGGAGGGAGGGGTATGGTAGGGAGACCCAGTAGGGTCACGTGGTCGGGGCTCGTAGGACATAGTACGTAGTTTGGACCTGACCGGTTGAGAGTATAGATATGTATGGATATGTACTAATGAACTTTTTTGTATCGAAACTGCTCTGCCTGGAAACAGGTGTTTCATTACAGAGACGAAAAATTATACGGCAGATCCAACCAGTATTGAAAAGAAGGTTCCTCGTAGTAGAAAAATAAAGTACCGACGTCAGTGGTAGACGTCACTAAAACATCGTGGGTTATTAATTCAGAGAGTAACAAAGGGGTAGATAAACGGTACTTCACTACCCTGACCTACGGCACTAGAATCAAAAAACTGACAGCTCAAAATTTGGTCGAAAAAGTGAGAGGTGAAAAGTGAAAGTAGTTCTCCGAGAAATCAAGAAGAAACAAAATACGGTATCTCACCACAATAGACCCATAGACTCCAATAACTATAAAGAGGGACGTTAGAACTAAGGTCGAACACAAAGTAGGTGAAGTCGTAAAATGTGTTACATAGGACATATATTTAATTTATTCGTCCAACTGTTATATGTCGGAACTGTATAAGGAAAGGGTTGAACCTTGGTCAGGTATTATTATATCGTTATTCCTTTCGTGTATATGTCCTACACTCCGACTTAAGGAGATATTGAGACGAATAGAGTATTTAAAAAGGAACCGAAATAATTTTGTTTGTATTGAAAAGGGAAATTAGTATGACTGTAAACTTTCATATACTTCCTATCATTGTAAAAATACATTTTATAAATCAGTAACGATCCGTCCAGCAGAGGTATCTGGACTTAATTTACATGTCGTAGGTTTTAGTTAGATCTCAACTCATAAAGATTTCGAATAAAAACACTGGAACCCTTTGTAATTAATAATATAATCAGAATATAAATAACTAATAAAAAACACAGTCGGGGATTCTATTTATGGAATGGACTTAATAAATTAAATACAACGAAAAAAACCGGAATCAAAGGACAAAACATTCCACATCAATTATTATTAAACATATAGTAGTTTAACATTAGTCCTAACTTACATAATTACATTACGTCTCAAGGACTGAGTGTTGATCGTGTTGTAATCAACAATAATAGTACTATTATTAATAATTAGGTAAGGTTAGAAGAAAGAAAAAATGTTTAAACCATCTTCAGATTTTCGGGAAAAACTTACAAGAGTAGGGGTGTTATAAGTCGTCCACGACTGGTGTACAACAATTTACTAGGACTACTTGTCTTATTTCATAGGGTGAAAAATATATGTATTCCAGTGTTGAGGGGAGAATGAATCACTGGACTTATTCATCCATGACTAATGAGTTGAAAGTCTAACAAGATTTTCGGATCATCCGTGAGGTTACCGAGATTTAACAAAGGTCTATTCCATTTTACTTTTTCAAATAATATACTTTTTAAGAAACAAATTTTTTAATCTAGTGTAATGTAAATGTAGTCTTAAAAAAAGTCGGAGACACAAATACTTAGATACTTCATAAACTAATGGAAGTAACAGATTAATTTTTGACATTCTAAAGTGGATAACATGTCACTGTTGACTGTAATATATTTAATATCGGTCATCTCTAGAAAGTAACGATACAAAAATGATATAGAATCTTAAAAATTTATAGAGTAATTTTTAAAATTTTGACGTAAAATTATATTATCATCAAGATAAAAATGGTGAGTCTCTTTTAAAATGGTCAAAAGGTAGTTTTCGAGAATTCCCATAGGAAAACAAGTCATAATAACTTGAAAAGGGGTAATTTAGATTTCGCTAATTACTAAAAAAACGGGAGTAAAGGATACAGATAGGGGTAAGTAGATATGACGTGTGGGGTGGTAGGGTTATGAAGATCCAATCTTTCTTCTTCCACCGTCGATAATTTTCCTTACATCGGAAAGGTACTGAAAGGACAGTTCTTTCATATCCAACCTTATCTATATACCTAAGTGTGTCGAAGATTTCAGCTAATAGGTATATGATATGAAGTTCTCCCGTAGTTATCTGTCGTACGTCAAGTACAGGGAATTGTGTACGATCTTTTGGGTGTTAAACTTATACATAGTGATTCAATATTCATTAGTATTTAATAGACTTTAGTATTCTAGGTGTGATATTATACACACAGGGACTCTGTAATGACTTTCGGTCGACACTAATATACTTTTACAAGTAGGAGTTTATTGAAGGTTTAGTGAGGTAGTACTCAACTGAACTTTTTATCATTCCGAGTTGAAAAGTATATACTTCAAACAAAAGAAATGGAATTAAGTCAACCTACACTGAGTTGAAGTAGTCGTAACAATAAGGAAATGGAAGACAAGAAATTTACGTGCAATACTTTCTCTAATAATTTTAGACACTCCAGAATAATCGTCTCTCGTAACGAACTACATCAAATAAAGGATACACCTAATTTTTTTATGATAAAATAAAACGGGTAAAGGTATTTCTTCACCGAAACAGTCATACGGAAAAGTTGGTGTATGAGTAATAATTTACTTATCAACTAAAAAATTAAAAAAATTAAATAATAATAATAAAAAAATTTAAAATGAAATGTCATGACATAACCAAAACGGTATGTAACTGTACTTAGACGGTGCCCACATGTCCTCAAGGGTTATGACTTGGGGGGAGGGTGGAGGGAGGGGTATAGTAGAGAGACCCAGTAGGGTCACGTTGTCGGGGTTCGTAGGACATAGGACATAGCTTGGATCTGACCGCTAAGCAAAGAATGTACTATCATATGTACAAAGTTACGGTAAGAGGGTTTAGTAGGGTGGGTGGGGGAGAGGGTGTCTCAGGTTTTCAGACAAGATATGTAGGCACAGAGAAAACGACAGAACGTATGTCCCAATAGTAATGGTAGAAAGATTTAAGGTATATATACACAATGATATGACATAACCACAAAAAGAAAGACCGAATAAAGTAAGACATATTAGTCGAGTCCAAAGCAGGTGGAGTAATCTTACCTATTTTTACATAAGAAAAATTACCGACTCATTATGAGGTAAAACATATACATGGTGTCGAAAGTATAGGTAAGCAGACGACTACCTGTAGATCCAACAAAGGCACAGGACCGATAATATTTGTCACGACGCCACTTGTAACCACATATGTACAGAGAAAGTTAAGACCAAAGGAGCCACACATACGGGTCTTCACCCTAACGACCCAGTATTCCGTCAAGATAAAGGTCAAAAAACCTTAGAGGTCTGACAAGAGGTATCACCGACCTGATCAAACGTAAGGGTGGTTGTCACCTTCTCCCAAGGGAAAAGAGGTGTGGGAGAGGTCATAAATAACGAACATCTGAAAATCTAACTTCGGTAAGACTGACCACATTTTACCATGGATTAACACCAGAACTAAACGTAAAGAGACTATTACTCACTACGACTCGTAGAAAAGTACACAAACAATCGGTAGACGTACAGAAGAAACCTCTTTACAGATAAATCGAGAAACCGGGTAACAAACTAACCCAGCAAATAAAAAGACTTTAACTCGACATATTCAACGAACATATAAAAACTCTAATCAACAAACAGTCAACGAAGTAAACGATAATAAAAGAGGGTAAGGCTTCCAACTGAAAAGTGGAACGAATATCAAAGGAAACAACACGTCTTCGAAAATTCAAATTAATCTAGGGTAAACAAATAAAGACGAAAATAAAGGTCATAAGACCCTCCATCTAGTATCCCCTAGGACGACACTAAATACAGCCTCTTACCAAACGGACACAAGAGGAGATCCTCAAAATATCAAAGACCAGAATGTAAATCTAGAAATTAGGTAAAACTCAAATAAAAACACATACCACAATCTTTCACAAGATCACAGTAAGAAAATGTTCACCAACTGGTCAAAGGGGTCGTGGTGAAAAACTTCTCTAACAGAAATTAGGTAACATATAAGAACGGAGGAAACAGTTTCTATTCCACAGGTATCCACACATCTAAATAGAGACCCGTAAGATAAAACAAGGTAACTAGATATCAAGATAGAAACACGGTCATGGTATGACAGAACTACTGACACCGAAACATCATCTCGGACTTCAGACCGTCCAACTAAGGAGGTCAAGGTAAGAAGAAAGAGTTATATCGAAACCGATAAGCTCCAAAAACCATAAAGGTATGTTTAACACTTTAATAAACAAGATCGAGACACTTTTTATGGCGACCATCGAACTATCCCTAACGTAACTTAGACATCTAACGAAACCAATCATATGAGTAAAAGTGATATAACTTTAAACAGTAACATGGATTTTAGTTGATCCTGGACCGTCAAGTCAGAATACCGTACCATCAAACTTACGGAAGATAGAAGACAAAAATAAATCAAGTACCATATAGAAACCTCTATATCAATAGTGTGTGTAAAACATTAATCAAAATAGTAAAAGAGACTTGTTATACCTTAGAATGATACTGTGTACATTTAAATATTGTACCTACTATTTAATAACTTTTATACGAATTATGTCACCTCACAAGGTAAGACTTCAGGACAATTAAATAAAATTCATAAAATAAAATTTAGGTTAACTGATAAGTACGTACATAAAGACGGACATAATATATACACCTTTATCGTAGGGATTAGTGTTGACAACCCGAAGGGACCACCGAGTCTACCATGTCTTAGACAGAGGTTAAGGTCTCTGAACCCAAGTTAGAGACCCAGTCCTTTTGGGGGACCTCTTGTCTTACTGTTGGGTGAAGTCACAAGAACGGACTTTTTAGGGTACCTGTCTCCTCGGACCCCCTGATATTAGCTACCCAAGTGTCTCAGTCTGTGTTAACTCGTTAATTATATGTGTAGTGTTGAGATCTTAAATCCCCCTGATTTATACATTTCCGTTATTGTTTTAGTCAGAAACCGGACTTTCCGACTAGACACAGCTTATAGTAGAGTAATAAATACTTCAATCACAACAAGTCTTCCTGGATCGGAGAAGAGTAAATAAGAAAAACATGTGACAATAACACCAAAAGTTACTAGAAGGGATTCCCTCACTACGGTGATTCAACCAACTTATCCTCTACGGTCGTAGGTAGGGAGGTGTTTCTGAATGTTAATCTGGGTGGGTGATACTTTTTGTACAGACCCTCTCGAGACCTCAGGTTAATACTTTGAAACCGTCGTCATGTCATCTTGTTTTTAAAAATCTTGTTAGTGTATTTTTGCCTTTCTATTATAGAATTAAAACACATATAGAAGACTAAGGGTTGGACTGTAACGAGTCGTGGTTCTTCCTTGAGGGGTCGATCTTTCTCAAGGTGAACGTACCTTTCCTTCTCACTTAACTCTGGTGATGAAGGAGTCAAAAAGTTCTTATGAGTTACCCCTTTTCCATTAGACAAGTTATTTACCAAACCTATTTGATCTATAAGTTTATATTTCTTATTTAAACCCGGAGACAGAATATGATAAGTGTTTTAAATTTAACTTTACCTAATTTCTGATTTTAAATTCTGAATCTTCTTTTGTCCCTTTTATGAGAAACTGTAAACAGAACCGTTGTTCAAAAACTATAATGTGGTTTTCGTGTCCGTAGTTTTCGTTTTTATTTGTTCATCTTGATGTAGTTTGATCTTTCGAAAACGTGTTGTTTAGTTGTTTTACTCTTCCATGACAGGTCTTTCCCTCTTTATAAATGTTTGGTAATAGTCCATTCTCCAATTATAGATTTTATAAACTCCTTGAGTCTATTCAGTTAAAGTCCTTTTGTTTCTTGGATTGATTTTTAATCCGTCTTCTGGACAGTCAATAAAAAGATTTCTTCTGTACGTTTACCGGTTATCCATGTACATTTCTAACAGTTGTAGTGACTAATAGTTGAGTTGCGTTAAACTTTGGAGTCACTCTATAGTGAAGTGTGTAAAATCTTACCGGCAATAGTTTATCTTTTCTTTATTGTTCACAACCGTTCCCACACTTCTTTTCCTTTGGGAAACATGTGACAATTACCCTTACATTTAACCATGTCGGGGATACCTTTTGTTATACCATTGAGAAGTTTTTGGATTTGTATTTTGATGGTATACTAGGTCGTTAGGGTGAAGACCCATATATATGTTTCTTTTATTTGAGTGATAACGTTTCCATATAGACGTGGGGGTACAAATAAAGTTGTAATAAGTGTGATGAGTTCTGTACATTTGTTGGATTTCCAGGTGACCATCTACTTACCTATTACTTTCGTAGTGTGCGTGTGTCTCATTATAATAAGTGGGTATATTTTCCTCTTTTAGAACCATAAACCTTCTTGAACCCAATTTGAACTCCTGTAATACAATCCACTTCTATTCAGTGTGTATATTTCTATTTATGACACCCTAGAATACACTACTTAGATTTTTTTTTTTTTTTCCTTTTTCTTGAATGTCTCATCTTATCATCAATGGTCCTAGAAACTCCACCACCTTTCCTCATCTACAACTAGTCAATCATGTTTTGACTTATTTAAGACCCCTGGATTATATGTAGTACCACCGATATAAATTGGTTTGACAAAACGTGAACTCTCAAAGATTTTCTTGAATGTTGGTAACCTCATATAACAATTTTAGATATACCCGAATATACTGTTAGGGTGTCTTTAACAAGAAGAGTTACCACTTTTTCATTTTCGTAAGAGAGATTCTATACCTTCTTTTGTTCCCACGGGTGAGAGTGACGATAATAAGTTGTATCAAAACCTTCAGGATCGATACTGTTAATCTCTTCTTTTTCTTATTTTCCTTAGTTACAGTCTTTTCTTCATTTCGAGAGTGAAAAATGTCTACTGTACTATGACATGTATCTTTTGGGTTTCTTTGATAATCTTTTAATGATCTCGATCAGATACTTAAGTCGTTGCAACACCCTATGTTCCAGTTATGTACCTTTAGCGAACGCAACGATATATGATTACTACTTTTTAATGTTTCTCTTTAATTCCTTAGTTAGAGTAAGTGACAACGTTGTTTCCTTATTTTATAGATCCTTATGTGAATGGATTCTTATGTTTTATTGTTATACGTCTTCTCATATTCTGTGACTACTTTCTTTAGTTTCAACTGTATTTATCTACCTCTCTATAGGGTACGAGGACCCATCCTTCTTAATTATAACACTTTTACTGATATGATGGTTTACGTTAGATGTCTAAGTTACACTAGGGATAGTTTAATGGTTACCGTAAGAAGTGTCTTGATATTGTTTTGTAAAGTGTTAAGTATACCTTTGTTTTCTGGGATTTATCGGTTTCGTCAGAACTCTTTCTTCTTACCTCGACCTCCTTAGTTAGAAGAACTGAAGTCTGATATGATGTTTCGATGTCAGTGGTTTTATCATACCATGACCGTGTTTTTCTCTTTATATCTGGTCACCCTGTTCTATCTCTCGGGTCTCTATTCGGGTGTGTGGATACCCATGGAATACAAAATGTTTTCTCTGTTCTTATATGTTACTTCTTTTCTATTGGAGAAACTATGCACCACGACCCTTTTGACCTGTCGATATACGGTTTTTTACTTTAATCTTGTGAACAACTGTGGTATGTGTTTCTGTTTGAGTTTTCCCTAATTTCTTGCATTACATTCTGGTCTTGGGTATTTTGAGAATCTCCTTTTGTATCCGTCTGGTTACTACTGTATTTCGTTCTAGAAGATACTGGGTGAAGGATCTCATTATCTTTATTTTTATTTATTTGTTCACCCTGGATTAATTTGAATTTTCGAAAACGTGTCGTTTCCTTCGATGTTCGTTCCACTTTTCTGTTGGGAGTCTTACACTCTTTTATTATCGTTTCCTTTTTGACAGTTTCTTAATTAAAGGTTTTATATGTTCATCGAGTATGTTGAGTTATGGTCTTTTTGTTTGTTAGGTTATTTTTTCACCCATTTTCTCGATTTGTCTGTAAAGAGGTTTCTTCTGTATGTCTACCGATTGTTTGTGTACTTTTCTACTAGTTGTAGTGAGTAATAATCTCTTTCCGTTTAGTTTCGATGTTACTCTATGGTGGAGTTTGGTCAGTCTTACCGGTAGACTGACTTTCGGGTGTTTGTTATTTCAACCTCTCCCACACCTCTTTTCCCTTGGGTGAATGTAACAACCACCCTTACATTTAACAATGTCGTTGATACCTCCTACCATACCTCTAAGGAATTTTTCGATCCTTATTTTGGTGATGTACTGGGTCGTTAGGGTGAGGATCCGTACATGGGATTCCTTCGGTTTTAACTTTTTTTGTGTAACGTCTAGATAAATGTTATCGATCTTGTACCTTCGTTGGATCTACAGGTAACTGTTCACTTACCTATTTCTTCGACACCATGTATGTATATTACCTTATGAGTCGGTATTTTTCCCTGTGTAAACTCAGTCAAAAATACTCCACGTATTTGGATCTCGAATAATATGTCTCATTTAGTCTTTCTGTGTGTGTGTATATATATATGTGTGTATATATATATATATATCGTAGTCAAGTCAAGTCAGCGAGTCAGCACAGGTTGAGAAACTCTGGGGTACTTAGCGTCGTGCGGTCCGGAGGTACAGGTAGTGGTTGAGGGCCTCAAGTGAGTCTTAGTGCAGGTAGCTCAGTTACTACGGTAGGTCGGTAGAGTAGGAGACAACAGGGGAAGAAGAGGTCTGGAGTTAGGGAGGGTCGTTGTTTCAGAAAAGGTTACTCAGTTGAGAAGTGTATTCCACCGGTCTCATGACTTCAAAGTCGAAATCGTAGTGAGGAAGGTTTCTTTAGGGTCCCGACTAGAGGAAGTCTTACCTGACCAACCTAGAGGAACGTCAGGTTCCCTGAGAGTTTCAGAAGAGGTTGTGGTGTCAAGTTTGCGTAGTTAAGAAACCACGAGTCGGAAGAAGTGTCAGGTTGAGAGTGTAGGTATGTACTGATGACCTTTTTGGTGTCGGAACTGATCTGCCTGGAATCAACCGTTTCATGCACTTGCACTTCAGCGAGTCAGCACAGACTGAGAAACTCTGGGGTACCTGACATCGGATGGTCCGAGGAGACAGGTACCCTAAAAGGTCCGTTATCATGACCTCACCTAACGGTAAAGGAAGAGGTTCAACCGTTTCATTACAGAGACGAAAACTTATAAGATAGATCCAACCAGTATTGAAAAGAAGGTTCCTCATTCGCAGAAAATTAAAGTACCGACGTGAGTGGTAGACGTCACTAAAACCTCGGGTTTTTTAATTTCAGACTGTGACAAAGGTGACAAAGGGGTAGATAAAGGATATTTCACTACCCTGGTCTACGGTACTAGAAGCAAAAGACTTACAACTCGAAATTCGGTTGAAAAAGTGAGAGGAGAAATATGTATATATATATCATACATATAATATGTATATGTATATATGTCATACATATATATAACATATAATATATATATGTATATATCATACATACATATAACATATAATATATATATGTATGTATATAACATATAATATATATGTATATATACGTAGATATATAATATATATATATTATGTATATATATTATGTATATATATTATGTGACCACGTATATATACCTTAAATCTTACTACCATGACTACTTAATTAAAAGTCCCATCTTTACCTCTTTGTCCGTATTTCGTGGATGGATACCTGTACCACCCTCCCCTCCTCCCTCTCAAACTTTACATACCTTTCTCATTGTAGTTTTAAATGTTATGGTATACATTTTATCTATCGGATACTTTAAAACGACATACTGTATCCCTTGAGTTTGTCCACGAGACACTGTTAGATCTTCCCACCGTACCCTCCCTCTTCACTACCCTCAAAGTGCTCCCTCCCCTGTACCTACATGAATACCGACTAAAAACAACTACATACTGTCTTTTGGTCTTTTAAGACATTTTGTTAAAAGGAAGTTAATTTTTTTTTTATTTCACCGTTTTTTAGATATAGCCGATTCCACTGTGGACGACATACAAATGTTCAATGTGTTATCCCACTTACTTGATTTCCATACCGAAAGAGTGGTTTCTATCCGGGTTTCATTAACGTCAACTCTTTCTTTCTCTGTCTCACTATCTCTTTCCGTTATTTCGTTTCTTTATACCTCTTAAGTTCTCCATACTCATCACTTTACTTTTTAATACAGGAAAGTTTTATATGTATTTACAAATATCGTTGTAATAAGTATTATAGGTTTTACACCCTTGTCGGGTTTACAGATGACGAACTATATATTTATTTCGTGACATATAGGTATGTTACTTTATGGTAAGTAGTTATTTTCATTTAATCTATGTATATGTACGATGTCATACCTACTAGAAACCTTTATAATACGATCTACTTTCTTCTATTCACGTTTCCTAATATATAATATACTAGGTTAAATATATTTTACAGGTTTTATCCGTTTAGGTATCTCTGTCTTTCATCTAAAAACGGAGAACAACCCTCATCTCACTCGACCCCACCCTCTTCCACCTCCTTTAACTCTCATCGACAATTACCCATACCCGAAGGGGTCACCGAGTCACCATTTCTCAGGTGGACGTTACGTTCTTAACGTCATCTATGTCCAAACTAGGGACCAAACCCTTCTAAGGGACCTCCTGCCGTACAGTTGGGTGAGGTCATAAGGACGGACCTCTTAGAGTACCTGTCTCCCCGGGTCTCCCGATGTCAGGTATCCCAGTGTTTCTCAACCCGTACTGACTTTGTTGAATCGCGCATACGTGTGTACAAAATTACCCAAACCCTCTTCTACTTTTACAAGACATTAATGACCGTTACCAACGTATTGAGACACTCCTATGATTTTTGGTAACGTAGAATATTAAATTCACCTACTTAATATATTATATAATTATCATTAAAATAGAGTTTTATTCGAGTTTAAATTTTCTTTCATTTAGAGTTTTTTACAAGTCTCCTGTGTTTTTAATATTAATATACTTCATTATTTACACAATTCATTGAAATCCTACCATTAATAAAGTCTTATATGTGTACGTAGTTTATTAGTGTAACATGTAAAATCTTAATGTGTCACAATGTACAATTAATAAAGAGTCATTTCAACAACCCCCATCTCTTCATACTACGTACTATTCTTACAGACAAGTTGTATTTATCGGAGTCTCACTATAAACTCTTTACATTTTAAACAATACATGTGACATATATCGTTTAGGGAAGTTAATCTGTATTTTTTACGAAGGAAATACCCATTTGATAATCCTATTATTGTGATGACCTATCTACTATAATCGTTCACTTTCAAGACGTGAATTTTATTGACGTCCTTCTCCATCTCTGGATCTATTCTTTTCACTCAAAAGGTCAATTTTTCCTCTTAGTCTTACAGAGACTCAGATCGTAAATATTTCGATTACAGGAAGGTAACATTTTGTTTTGTTTTGTTTTGTTTTGTTTTGTTTTTTGTTTTTTGACTGTAACTGAAGACTCTCCGATTTCAATGACGATTCTATATTAAATTAATTCTATGAAACCCCTTTTCCACCCTAAACAAGAGATAACTTTCATTTCCTCTTTTACTAGTTTCCACCAAATGTTTCTAATCTAAAACACATCTATTATACCCCTAGATATTAATAAAACCATTTCATGACATTCTCTCACTAATATTGTACCTTTAAATGATATTAAATCAGTCTCGCTCAGACTTATTGACTCTTTTGAATTGTTAGTATGAGTCTCACTGAATTTACCGTAAATCAGTATTTACGTGATAACTGTCTTAAATACAAGAAATAACTGTCTTACATTTATATCCCCGATGACATATTACTCAAAGTTTTTTATTAAATATAAAATTTTTGTCGCGATTTCAAAAATTTCAAGTGAACACTTCAAGGTATGATGTCACATAAAATTTTATAGAGTGACAAACGAACAAAATGACTACTGATGAAACCTTCAAACACACTTATCACTTCCCTACCTGAACTCGTTGAGGTCCTCAAACCGACAACTATCTAAAAAAAAGTTTCACAACTTTATCACTACAGACAACGGTTTTTATACTCTTGACTTATTATAAACTATCTCTTCTTGTCCAATGTCTGAATGATACCCCATCAATCAGAAATTATCAAAAGTTGTATTTATTCTTCCGACCTCTAGTAAAAGGAAACGAAGTACTACAGATATATTAACTAAACTATAAAAGTGTCTATATTGTTCGACTTTAAATATCATATCCGTAAAGTCGTTAAGTACATGTGAAAAGATTTTCATGTCGATTACAGTCAATCGTTTGATTTAAGATAAGTGTTTTGACTCATGTACATATATACACACATACATATATATGTGTATACATACATATTTATGTATATGTGGATATATACACCAACTATACAAATATAGAAAATTATATATGATATGATACACACTTTGGATTCTGTACTTTAACTTTGAGACTTTTTTGATGTCTAACAACCCGATCTACCTGGTAAAGTCTTATAGTGTTTGTCTTATTGTATATCGATATGACTGTAACACGGTTGATCATCCTACTTTTACCCACTTTTGACAGTGGGTAGGTCTACAAATTATACTACGTATACGAATCCAGTAACAAGAAGTAAAAGTCAACCTTTGAAACTCATAAATATATTTAGAATTAAGGAGGTGCGGGGTCTGCAATAACATGGAATCCGTCAATTAGTTATTACTAAAGACTTTGGTTATGCAGGTAAGATTACGTCGTCAAACTGAACGGTATTATTTCTTTATTGGTTTCTTTATAAGTGGAATGTAGTACACCTCTACTACTTAAATGTAAAATGTTACTTAGTACGAAAAGACTATAAGTCACCATGACTTTTCCCCACTTTAATTAAGACCTTTCATTTCTATCTTGTTTTATGTGTTTGAAGATTATTTATATACTGAAATTAATTAAGTTGTTTAAACGACTCCCGGTTGATACACGGTCTGACAAGTCATAATGTTATTTGAACTGTCGTACCATGGACGTGAACATATTGATTGTAAGATTTATTACTCCTATCCGTTAACTATGTTTTTATTTACTTATTAAAGTACTAAAAAAAATTTTTTTCTTTTAGTACTATGCAAGTGTATATAGAGTAGAAGGTAGTATTAGGGATCTTACGACTAGTGTTTCGTACTAAGTTGTAATTTATCCATCAGTTTGAGAATAAGTTCTTATAATATATGACTAAATTAAATTTTGAGGTTAAAACTTAAAAAAAGTGTATTTGAAACCGTTATTTCATCGGAGACGGGTGTCAGGTTTTATGATGACTTCTAGCATAACAACAACAACAAGTCAGCAAGCCAGTACAGACTGAGAAACACTGAGGTACGTGTCGTGACTTAGACTACAAGTAAATCAGTCACTACGGTAGGTTGGTAGAGTAGGAAACAACAGAGGAAGAGGAGGACGGAAGTCAAAAAGGGTCGTAGTCCCAGAAGAGTTTACTTAGTCAAGAAACTTATTGAGGTTTCATAACCTCAAAGTCGAAGTTGTAGTCAGGAAGGTTACTTGTGGGTTCTGACTAAAGGAAACTACCTGATCAACCTAGAGGAACGTCAGGTTCCCTGAGAGTTCTTAGAAGAGGTTGTGGTGTCAAATAAAAAATAAAAATAAAAAAAATCTTTCACCTTTATCTCACAAAAAAAACCAAAGATAATAAAAATAAAAAAATTTAAAATTTTAGAAATTAAGAATGTACGCAAGGGTTTGTACTTGGGGGGAGGGTGGAGGGAGGGGTATTGTAGAGAGACCCAGTAGGGGTACGTGGTCGAGGTTCGTACGACATAGGACGTAGTCTGTATCTGACCACTAAGTTAAGAATGTACTATCATATGTACAATCTTACGGTAAGAGGGTTTAGTAGGGTGGGAGAGGGAGAGGGAGACTCAGGTTTTCAGGCAATATGTGTAGACACAGAAAAAAGGACAGAACGTATGTCCCAGCAGTAACGGTAGAAGGATTTAAGGTATATATACACAATCATATGACATAACCACAAAAAGAAAGACCGAATGAAGTGAGACATATTAACCGAGGTCAAAGTAGGTAGAGTAGTCTTGACTAAGTTTACTTAAGAAAAATTGCCGACTCATTATGAGGTAACACATATACATGGTGTCGAAAGAATAGGTAAGTAGACGACTACCTGTAGATCCAACAAAGGTACAGGACCGATAATATTTGTCACGACGCTACTTGTAACCCCATGTACACAGAGAAAGTTAAGACCAAAGGAGCCACACATACGGGTCGTCACCCTAACGACCCAGTATTCCATCAAGATAAACGTTAAAAAATTCCTTAGAGGTGTGACAAGAGGTATCACCGACATGATCAAACGTAAGGGTGGTTGTCACATCCTCCCAAGGGAAAAGAGGTGTGGGAGAGGTCGTAAATAACGAACGTCTAAAAACCTAGCGTCGGTAAGACTGACCACACTTCACCATGGAGTAACACCAAAACTAAACGTAAAGAGATTATTACTCACTACAACTCGTAGAAAAGTACACAAACAATCGGTAGGTATACAGAAGAAACCTCTTTACAGATAAATCAAGAAACCGGGTAAAAAACTAACCCAGCAAATAAAAAGACCTTAACTCGACGTCTTCAACGAACATATAAAAACTCTAATCAACAAACAGTCAACGAAGTAAACGATAATAAAAGAGGGTAAGTCTTCCGACAGAAAAGTGGAACGATTATAAAAGGAAACAACACGTCTTCGAAAATTAAAATTAATCTAGGGTAAACAAATAAAAACGAATTTTCGTAGTTAAGAAACCACGAGTCGAAAGAAATATTATGTGGAGAGTGTAGGCATGTACTAATGTCCTTTTTGGTACCGGAACTGATCTGCCTGGAAACAACTGTTTCATTACAGAGACCAAAATTATACGACAGACGACGACGACGACGATCCAACACGGTTACACAGGCTGACACGCTGGGGTATCTGACGTCAGGTGGTCTCAAAGGGTAGGGACTCTAAGAGGATCGTTCTTATGACCTCACCCAACGGTAAAGGAAGAGGTTACGTACTTTCATTTTTCACTTTTACTTCAATTAGTCAGTACAGGTTGAGAATCACTGGGGTACCTGACGTCGGGTGGTCCGAGGAGACACGTACCTTAAATCCAACCAGAATTGAAAGGAAGGTTCCTCATTCGCAAAATTAAAGTACCGACTTTAGTGGTAGACGGCACTAAAAGTCGAGTCAAGTCAAGTCAAGTCAGTGAGTCAGCACAGGTTGAGAAACGCTGGGGTACTTAACGTCGTGCGGTCCGGAGGGACAGGTAGTGGTTGAGGACCTCAAGTGAGTCCGAGTGCATGTAGCTCAGTCACTACGGTATGTCGGTAGAGTAGGAGAGAACAGGGGAAGAGGAGGACGGGGGTTAGGGAGGGCCGTAGTCTCAGAATACTCAGTTGAGAAGCGTACTCCACCGGATTCATGACCTCGAAGTCGAAATCGTAGTAAGGAAGGTTTCTTTAGGGTCCCGACTAGAGGAAGTCTTACCTGACCAACCTAGAGGAACGTCAGGTTCCCTGAGAGTTCTCAGAAGAGGTTGTGGTGTCAAGTTTTCGTAGTTAAGAAGCCACGAGTCGGAAGAAGTACCAGGTTAAGAGTGTAGGTATGTACTGGTGTCCTTTTTGGTATCGGAACTGATCTACCTGGAATCAGCCGTTTCATTACAAAGACCAAAACTTATACGATAGATCCAACCAGTAGTGAACAGAAGGTTCCTCATTTGCAGAAAAGTAAAGTACCGACACGAGTGGTAGACGTCACTAAAACCTCGGGGGGTTTTATTTCAGACTGTGACAAAGGTGACAAAGGGGTAGATAACGGGTACTTCACTACTCTGGCCTACGGTACAAGAAGTAAAAGACTTACAACTTGAGATTCGGTTGAAAAAGTGAGAGGGGAAAATGTAAGTAGTTCTCCGAGAGATTAAGAAATGAAAGACGGTATTCCCACCACAGTAGACGAATAGACTCCAATAACTATAAAGAGGATCGTTAGAACTAAGATCGAACACGAACAAGGTCGGGTCGTAAAGAGTACTATATGAGACGTATATTCAATTTGTTCGTTCCACTGTCATATGTTGGAACTGCATGAGGAAAAGGATAAACCTTGGTCAGACAACAAGGTACAGGTCAAGATTGACAACAAAGGACTGGGCTTATGTGTAAAAAATTCTCCGTCCAGTCCACCAGACCATAAGGATAGAGAAAGTCTTAAAAGGTGTCAAATAACACTAGTCGTGTCAGTTTCCGAAACCGTATCAGTTATTTCGTCTTTATTTACAAAAAAGATCTTGAGAAAACGAAAAAACTACTAGGTCACCTACAACCGTCAAACAAGAGACCAAGGAGACGGAAAAGAGTTTGGTCGAACTTGTAGACCTTTAAGTGCCAAGTACATAACGACTTCGGACCGAACCTCTTAAAACTGGTGATGAAATGATCGCACACTCTACTCACTTTAAGACACCATGAAACTCGTTAGAAACCGTAACGGAAAGAAACCCTAACCTTACTTTTGATTGGAAAAGGTCAGGACACCGAATAACCTTTTTTACAAAGGAGAGACACTTTACTTAAATTTTGGGATTTTCCTTTCTTTTGTTTACAGACTATCTAAAAGTGTAAAACTTTTCTTTGTTCTTTGTTTAGCTATGTAAATTCACTAACTAGAATTTGGTTTGTATCTCAGAAAGGTAAAGTGGCGTGACTGTTTACCGTACGTAGTTTTTAAAGGGTAGCAAAGAACAGGGAGACCCTGGTTTATATAAATTATTACATCATCTTTCCCTCGTAACTCGTAGTCCTCGGAAGACAAAGGTCCTACTACAGATGATTATCAATCGACATACTAAAACCCTCTGGCAAATGTCCTCAACCGTTTAATTTTATAAGGATTCTTATGTTTAAGTCCTTTATTTAGGATGATTAAGAAAAAAAAAAGTAGAAAAAAAAGATATATTTACTATTGGGTAAGGACATAAATCAAAAGGAGTATGTAATAAGTAGGAAAGCAAATAAAAAGTGTAAATGTGTTAATGTATTAATAATTTATAAGTTTAAACCGTCCGTGTTTAATATATCTCTTACTTTGAGAAGACACAAAGAAGGGGAAGAGAACTCTTTCGGTGTAATATGAACGGTATAAAAGAAAAAAATTGAAATGTTATAACATAACCTAAACTGTATGTAGTTGTACGTAGGTGGTGTCCACATGTGCACAAGGGTTAGGACTTGGGGGGTGGGTGGAGGGAGAGGTATGGTAAGGAGACGCATTGGGTCACGTTGTTGGGGTGCGTAGAACATAGGAAGTACCTTGGATCTGACCGCTAATCAAAGAATATACTATAATATGTATAAAGTCACGGTAAGAAGGTTTAGTAGGGTGGGAGAGGGAGAGGGTGTCTCAGGTTTTCTGACAAAATATGTAGACACAGAGAAAACGACAGAGTGTATGTCCCAATAGTAATGGTAGAAAGATTTAAGGTATATATACGTAATCATATGACATAACCACAAAAAGAAACACCGAATGAAGCGAGACATATTAGACGAGGTCAAAGTAGGTGGAGTAATCTTGACCAAGTTTACATAAGAAAAATTACTGACTCATTATGAGGTAACACATATACATGGTGTCGAAAGAATAGGTAAGCAGACGACTACCTGTAGATCCAACGAAGGTACAGGACCGATAATATTTGTCACGACGTTACTTGTAACCCCATGTGTACAGGGAAAGTTAAGACCAAAGGAGCCACACATACGGGTCTTCACCCTAACGACCCAGTATTCCGTCAAGATAAAGGTCAAAAAATTCCTTAGAGGTGTGACAAGAGGTATCACCGACATGATGAAACGTAAGGATGGTTGTCACCTTCTCCCAAGGGAAAAGAGGTGTGGGAGAGGTCGTAAATAACGAACATCTGAAAACCTAACGTCGGTAAGACTGACCATATTTTACCATGGAGTAACACCAGAACTAAACGTAAATAGACTACTCACTACAACTCGTAGAAAAGTCAACAAAAAATCGGTAGACATTCAGAAGAAACCTCTTTACAGATAAATCAAGAAACCGAGTAAAAAACTAACCTAACACATAAAAAAGACCTTGACTCGACG
Source organism: Capra ibex (assembly GCA_006410555.1). Taxonomy (NCBI): domain Eukaryota; kingdom Metazoa; phylum Chordata; class Mammalia; order Artiodactyla; family Bovidae; genus Capra; species Capra ibex. The sequence continues at coordinate 336,126 of SJYO01029858.1, read as the reverse complement.
TTCTCAACGAACAACTCTAATCAACAAACAGTCAACGAAGTAAACGATAATAAAAGAGGGTAAGGCTTCCAACTGAAAAGTGGAACGAATATCAAAGGAAACAACACGTCTTCGAAAATTAAAATTAATCTAGGGTAAACAAATAAAGACGAAAATAAAGGTCATAAGACCCTCCACCCAGTATCTCCTAGGACGACACTAAATACAGTCTCTCACCAAACGGATACAAGAGGAGATCCTCAAAATATCAAAGACCAGAATGTAAATCTAAAAATTAGGTAAAACTCAAATAAAAACACATACCACAATCTTTCACAAGATCACAGTAAGAATAATTCACCAACCGGACAAAAGGGTCGTGGTGAACAATTTCTCTAACAGAAATTAGGTAACATATAAGAACGGAGGAAATAGCTTCTATTCCACAGACATCAACACATCTAAATAGAGACCCGAAAGAAAAAACAAGGTATCTAGATATAAAGACAGAAACACGGTCATGGTATGACAGAACTACTGACACCGAAACATCATCTGAAACACGGACTGAAATAAGGAGGTCAAGGTAAGAAGAAAGAGTTGTATCGAAACCGATAAGCTCCAAAAAAACTAAAGGTATGTTTAACACTTTAGTAATCAAGATCGAGACACTTTTTATGGCAACCATCGAACTATCCTTAACGTAACTTAGATATCTAACGAAACCCGTCATAGGAGTAAAAGTCACATAACTAAGAAGGCTAGGTACTTGTACCATATAAAGAGGTAGATAATCGTAGGAGAAAATAGAGAAAGTGGTAATCAAATATCAAAAGATATATATCCAGAAATCAAAGAAATCCATTTATATAAGGATTTATAAATTAAGAAAAACAACGTTACCACTTACCTTAACAAAGGAATTAAAGAAAAAGATGAAAGAGTAATAATCACATATCCGTACGTTCCCTAAAGACAGACAACTAAAATATAGAACTTTGAAATGATATAAGTAACTAATCGAGATCATTAAAAGACCACCGTAGCAATCCCAAAAGATACGTCTCCTAGTACAGTAGACGTTTGTCACTCTCAAAATGACGAAAAAAGGTTAAACCTAAGGAAGATAAAGAAAAAGACGAGACTAACGACACCGTTTTTGAAGGTCTTGATACAACTTATCATCACCACTTTCACCCGTGGCAACAGAAGAAGGACTGAAATCCCCTTTACGAAAGTTAAAAAGTGGTAACTCCTATTACAAACGACACCCGAATAGTATATATCGAAAATAATACAACTCCACACAAGGAAGATAATGACGAAAGACCTCTCAAAAATAGTATTTACCTACAACTTAAAACAGTTTCCGAAAGGAGACGTAGATAACTCCATTAGTATACTGAAAATAAAAAGTTATACAATTACACCACTTAATGTAACTAACCAAACGTCTATAACTTCTTAGGAACGTAGGGACCCTATTTCGGGTGAACCAGTACCACATACTTGAAAAATTGCACAACAAGCTAAGACAAAAGATCCTAAAACAATTCCTAAAAACGTAGGTACAAGTAGTCACTATAACCGTACATCAAAAGAAAAAAAACACCGTAGAAACAGTCCAAAACCATAATCCCACTAACACCGGAGTATCTTACTCAAACCTTCCAATACAAGGACACGTTAAAAGACCTTCTCAAACTTATCCTATCCACAATCGAGAAGAGATTTAAATACCACCTTAAGACGACACTTAAGGGTAGACCTGGACCCGAAAACAAACGACCTTCTAAAGACTAATGTCAAAGTTAAAGGTACGAACACTACACAGACAATTCTAAAAAATAAAGAAGGACCAAGTCAAAACCTTACAACATGAAGAGTTGTAAGTCTTTTACTTCTAGTACCGTAGGCTAGGGTAGTGAAGTACCGGTTATCTACCCCTTTGTCACCTTTGTTACAGTCTGTGAAAACCCCCCAGAGGTTTTAGTGACGTCTACCACTGAAGTCGGTACTTTAATTTTCTGTGAATGAGGAACTTTCTTTTCAATACTGGTTGGATCCATCGTATGACTACTCGTCTCTGTAATGAAACGGTTCTTTCCAGATCGGTTCCGATACAAAAAAGGTCATCAGTACATACCTATACTCTCAACCTGACACTTATTTCGACTCGCGGTTTCTTAACTACGAAAACTTGACACCACAACCTCTTCTGAGAACTCTCAGGGAACCTGACGTTCCTCTAGGTTGGTCAGGTAAGACTTCCTGTAGTCGGGATCCTGAAGAAACCTTCCTTACTACGATTTCGACTTTGCGGTCATGAAACCGGTGGAGTACACTTCTCAACTGAGTAACCTTTTATGAGACTACGAGCCTCCCTAACCCCCTTCCTCCTCTTCCCCTACTGTCTCCTACTCTACCGACCTACCGTAGTGACTGAGCTACCTACACTTAGACTCACTTGAGACCCTCAACCACTACCTATCCCTCGGGACCGCACGACACCAAGTACCCCAGCGTCTCTCAGCCTGTGCTGACTCAATGACTTGACTTGACTTGACTTGAAAAGATTCTTAAAAAGGTAAAAAAGGTGTAACAGGTAAAATAACCGTATATTAACGACTATCATCAAAGAATACTAGGAAACATAAAGACACAACAGACAACATTAGAGAGGTAAAAGTAAACATTAAAATAACTAAACTAAAAAGAGGGAAACAAAGAACTACTCAAACCGATTGCCAAACAGTTAAAATAAGTAGAAGACTTTCTTGGTCGAAAACCGAAACAACTAAAAACGATACCAGAGAAAACAAAGAAAACGTAAATAATGACGGGATTAAAAATTCTAAAGAAAGGAAGATGATTGGGACCCCAAGACGTAAAGAAGGAAAAAATCAACGAAATCCACATCACAATCGAATAAATAAACTGAAAAAAGAACAAAGAACTTCATACGGACATAACGATACTTGAAAGGGGAATCGTGACGAAAATGTCACAGGGTGTCCAAACCCCAACAACACAAATGTAAAAGTAAGTAAAGATACGTATAAAACTAAAGAAAAAACTAAAGAAGACACTAAACAACAAATAAGTCTTCGCACAACAAGTCGGAGGTATACAACCTTAAAAATTAACAAAAAGAAGAAATTAACTCTAGATCAGAGTGAGGTAATACAAGTCTTTTCTACGAACCTTACTAAAGTTAAAAAAACTTAAATAGTCCCGATCAAAATTCCGGGTCCTATACTAGATAGGAACTCTTGCAAGACACACGTGAACTCTTTTTCCACTTTAAGTAAGAAAACCTCACTTTACAGGATATCTATAGTTAATGCAGATTGACCACATAACATAGAAAATTTCAAACACAAAGAAACAATTAAAAGACAAATTAACTAGATAGGTATGCACACTCACCCTATAATTTCAGAGGGTGATAGTGACACAATAACAATTAAAGGGGAAAGTATGAACAATCGTAAACAGAATATATAACACCACGAAGATACAACCCACGTATATATAAATATTAACAATATAGAAAAAGAACCTAACTAGGAAACTAGTACTACATTACAGGAAGACACAAAGAAAAGTGTCGGAAACAAAATTTCAGATAAAATAGACTATACTCATAAGGATGAGGACGAAAAAAAACCAGAGATAAACGTACCTTATAGAAAAGGGTCGGGAGGTGAAAGTCAGACATACACAGGGAACAAAACTCCACACAGAGAACATCTGTTGTATATATCCCCAGAACAAAAATATAGATAAGTCGGTCAGAAACGGAAAACCGACCCCGTAAGTTGGGTAAATACAAATTGGGTAAATGTCTATTCATACTAGGGCAACGATAAATTAAATAACAAAACTCAAACCCGAATATGTGGGAAAAACACAAAGGACATATCTCTTTTAGGAAATCGTAATCAACCTCTCGACCAAACCACCACGACTTAAGGGAGACGAAAACGAACAGACATTTCGAAAACTAAAGAAGAAGTATAAACTTACTCTAGGAACGACCCATGTCATCAGACCCAACATCCAATAAAAGAAAGTAGTGAAATTCATACAGAACGGTAAGGGAGGACCGGACTTCACAAAGATAAATTACTATTCGACAAAAGGAATACCCTTAGGGGAACACACAATAAACAACAATAAAGGAACGACGAAAATTATAAACAACCAACACAAACTAGAAACAATTAAACTAATTATACACAGAACCCCACAAAGCGGAACCCAAATAGGACAAACCCTGAGAGACTCAGAGAACCTGAACCCACTAATAAAGGAAGGGGTAAATTCCTTCAAAAGTTCATAATAGAGGAGTTCATAAAAGAGTACCAGAAAGAAAAAAAGAAGAAGACCCTGAGGATACTAAGATTACAACCTCGTAAAGTATAAAAGGACCTCCAGAGACTCTAACAGGAGTAAAGAAAATTAAGTAAAAAGAAAAAAGGAGAGACTAAGTAAATAAAGATGGTAAGATAGAAGATAAAGTGATTAGGATAGAAGACGGAGGTAATAAGCAGATAAAAAACGGAGGTCTCATAAACACTAGAGTAAATAACGTAATAAGTAATATAAAGAAGATCCAGGAACAAATTGGAAAGAACGTAGAAGAGCTAGGACAGAGGTCCGATAAATAGACACTAAGGTAAAAATAAAGTACTAAAACCTAGTAAAAGTGATAGTAATAAGTCTTAACAAGTAGTCCATCTAAGGGATAGAGAAGGAGAAAACAAACCAAACCACCCCGAAATAGGACAAGGAAATGGACAACGCATAAGGAGACAGAGAAGTAGAACAAATATAACGACATAAACCCCACCGGAAAAACGTAAGACCGTCAAACAGCTCAAGAGAAATTACACCTCAAAGGAGTGACACCAACCACAGCATAGTCACCGAACAGTTTCAAAGAACCGATCCCTTCAAACACAACTAAAAGACCACCCACCTTGACCTAAAGAAGAGAGACCTCACGTCACTTCACAGGTCATTAGTCAATACTCTACAGTTACCAAAACCCCTTTGAAACCCGTCGTACATATAACTTCGAGTCTCCACACAAGGACACAACGACCTCTTAAACGTACCATACAGAACGAGACCTTGAACAACCGGGAACCCACCACGAACCAAAGTCACATCCATACCTCCACAAACTACTCGAGGATAGTTAATTACAACGGACCTCAGTCCTCAAGAGACTACAAGAGACCTAAACCTGAATTCGGAGGACGAAGACAAAAAGTCAGAATAAAAACATCATCAGAGTTGTGAAGAGGAAGATATGTCGTGGTAACTATTTTGTAGATCCAATTTCTACTTTTCAAAGAGGTTTCACTCCTTGTGCGTCTCTCCAAATGTCTCAATGTACCTCTTATCTTCTCCCTCCTCCCTCAATCTCCACTGGACTTACTCTACTCAACCTTAGTTTTGTCCTCTCTCGTTCGACCAGTCATTATTAAAGAAACTCACGTGAGGTGTCAGACGTGGCGAGTCTCTACAAGTACCTCAATATGTCTCTTCTCCTCTCCCTCCTTCCTCTGTCTCCACCGGTCCTACTATTTTCACCCTTTACTTTTCCTATCTCCGTCTAGGTCGGTCATTAGTCGAGGGTCGACGTTGTCCACGTGATTCGCGCTCACCGACACTGACCGCGTGATTCGCACCGATTCACCTCGATGGGGTGCAGGCTCTAGTCCCCGTCTTCGGCCCTCCTGGGGTACGGGTTTTCTACCACCGGTTGTCCTCAATGGGGTACAGGTTCCAGTCCCTGTCGTCGACTCTAACGGTCCGACGCTGCCACGTCCTTGACGGTTCTCCTTGAGGGGACACAGGCTCCAGTCCCCACCACCGGCCCTCCTTGATGGGGTGTATGCTCCGGTTCCCACCGCCGGCCCTCCTCGATGGGGCGTAGACTCCGGTCCCCGTGGCCGGTCTTTCTCGGTGGGGTAAAGGTTCCAGTCCCCACGGGCTCCGGTCCCCGTCACTGACCCTCCTCGTTTAGGTGGAGGTTCCTCACCATCGATTTGCTCGTGTCCTCCCGGATCTCCTCGATAGGGTACAACTTGCAGTCCTTCTTACCGTCACTCCTCTATGGGAAGTAGGTTCCATTCCTCGTCGCCGACACGAAACGTCCTCGTCGGCACTTCTCTATGGGGTGTGGGTTCCATTCTCTTTGGGTTCATTCTACCATCCACAACGTTCTCCCGTAGTCTCCCGTCTGTGTGACTTTGGTATAAGTGTCTTTTCATCAGTCAGACTAGTGTGATCCTGGTGTCGGAACAGATTGAGTGACTTTGATTCGGTACGGACGCCCCGTTGGGTTCTACCCGTCCAGTACCACCTCTCCAGACTGTCTTACACCAGGTGACCTCTTCCCTTACCGTTTGGTGAAGTCATAAGAACGGAACTCTTGGGGTACTTGTCATACTTTTCCGTTATACTATCCTATGACTTTCTCCTTGAGGGGTCCAGTCATCCACGGGTTGTGCGATGACCTCTAGTCACCTCTTTATTGAGGTCTTTCTTACTTCCCTACCTCGGTTGTGTTTTCGTTATGGGTCGACACCTACACTGACCACTATCTTCGTTCCAGGTTACGACATTTCTCGTTATAACGTATCCTTGGACCTTACAGTCCAAGTACTTAGTTCCGTTTAACCTTCACCAGNTACTTGTCATACTTTTCCGTTATACTATCCTATGACTTTCTCCTTGAGGGGTCCAGTCATCCACGGGTTGTGCGATGACCTCTAGTCACCTCTTTATTGAGGTCTTTCTTACTTCCCTACCTCGGTTGTGTTTTCGTTATGGGTCGACACCTACACTGACCACTATCTTCGTTCCAGGTTACGACATTTCTCGTTATAACGTATCCTTGGACCTTACAGTCCAAGTACTTAGTTCCGTTTAACCTTCACCAGTTTGTTCTCTACCGTTCTCACTTGTAGTTGTAACGTCCTTAGTCGCTTGATTTTACCTGACCTTACCCACTTAAATTAAGTCTACTGGTAATATAGATGATGACACCCGTCCTTAGGGAGTCTTCTTTACCTCATCGGTAGTACTAGTTGTTTTCTCAGGTTTTACGTCATGAACCTACGTTAGAGTTTTTACTGTCTTACTAGAGACAAGCAGAGGTTCCGTTTGGTAAGGTATAGTGGTATTAGGTTCAGATACGGGGTTGGTCATTTCGACTTCTTCGACTTCAACTTGCCAAGATACTTCTGGATGTTCTGGAAAATCTTGATTGTGGGTTTTTTCTACAGGAAAAGTAATATCCCCTGACCTTACGTTTTCATCCTTCAGTTCTTTGTCGACCTCAATGTCCGTTTAAACCAGAACCTTACGCCTTACTCCGTCCCGTTTCTGATTATCTCAAAACACTTCTTTTACGTGACCAGTAACGTTTGTGGGAGAAGGTTGTTGTGTTCTCTTCTGAGATGTGCGTCTGTAGTGGTCTACCAGTTATGGTTTTAGTCTAACTAATCTAAAAAACGTCGGTTTCTACCTCTTCGAGATATGTCAGTTGTTTTTGTTCTGGTCCTCGACTGACACCGAGTCTAGTACTTGAGGAATAACGGTTTAAGTCTGAGTTTAACTTCTTTCATCCCTTTTGACGATCTGGTAAGTCCATACTGGATTTAGTTTAGGGAATACTAATATGTCACCTTCACTCTTTATCTAAATTCCCGGATCTAGACTACCTATCTCACGGACTACTTGATACCTTACACCAAGTACTGTAACATGTCCTCTGTCCCTAGTTCTGGTAGGGGTACCTTTTCTTTACGTTTTTTCGTTTTACCGACAGACCCGTCAGGAATGTTTATCGACACTTTTCTTATCTCCGTTTTTTGTTTCCTCTTGTCCCTTCTATTTTCGTAGACTTATGTCTCAAGGTTTCTTATCATTATTCTCTATTCTTTCGGAAGAAGTCGCTAGTTACGTTTCTTTACATCATTTTCTTGTCTTACCCTTTCTGATCTGTAAAGCAGTTCTTGTAATCTGTATAGTTCCCTTGTAAAGTACGTTTTTACCCGAGCTATTTCACGTCTTAACCATACCTGGATTGTCTTCGTCTCCTATAATTCTTCTCCACCGTTCTTATGTGTCTTCTTAACATGTTTTTTCTCGAAGTGCTGGCTCTATTAGTACTACCATACTAGGGAGTAGATCTCGGTCTATAGGACCTTACACTTCAGTTCACCCGGAATCTTTCGTAGTGATGCTTGTTTCGATCCCCTCCACTACTTTAAGGTCCCCTCGATAAAGTTTAGGACTTTCTACTACGTCACTTTCACGACATGAGTTATACGGTCGTTTAAACCTTTCGAGTCGTCATCGGTGTCCTGACCTTTTCCAGGCAAAAGTAAGGTTAGGGTTTCTTTCCGTTACGGTTTCTTACGAGTTTGATGGTATGTTAACGTGAGTAGACTGTACGATCATTTCATAACGAGTTTTAAGAGGTTCGGTCCGCAGTCATTATGTACTTGACACTTGAAGGACTACAAGTTGGACCACAATCTTTTCCGTCTCCTTGGTCTCTAGCTTAACGGTCGTAGGTGACCTAATACCTTTTTCGTTCTATCAATGTCTTTTTGTATATAAAGACGAAATATATGATAAGGTTTCGGAAACTGACACACCTAGTGTTATTTGACACCTTTCAACACTTTCTCTACCCTTATGGTCTGGCGGACTGGACGGAGAACTCTTTAGACATACGTCCAGTCCTTTGTTGTCAATCTTGACCTGTACCTTGTTGCTTGACCTGTACCTTGTTGTCTGACCAAGGTTTATCCTTTTCCTCATGCAGTTCCGACATATACCAGTGGGACGAATAAATTGAATATACGTCTAATGTAGTACTCTTTGTGACACGACCTTCTTTGTGTTCGACCTTAGTTCTAACGGTCTTATTTATAGTCATTGGAGTCTGTACGTCTACTGTGGTGGGAATACCGTCTTTCACTTCTCCTTGATTTTTTGGAGAACTACTTTCACTTTTACTTCTCACTTTTTCAACCGAATTTCGAGTTGTAAGTCTTTTGTTTCTAGTACCGTAGGTCAAGGTAGTGAAGTAACCGTTATCTACCCCTTTGTCACTTTTGTCACAGTCTCAAATAAAACCCCCCGAGGTTTTAGTGACGTCTACCACTAACATGGATACTTTAATTTTCTACGAATGAGGCACCTTCTTTTCAATACTGGTTGGATCTATCGTATAGGTTTTCGTCTCCGTAATGAAACGGCTGATTCCAGGCAGATCAGTTCCGACACAAAAAAGGACACCAGTACATACCTACACTCTCAACCTGACACTTCTTCCGACTCACGACTTCTTAACTACGTAGACTTGACACCACAACCTCTTCTGAGAACTCTCAGGGAACCTGACGTTCCTCTAGGTTGGTTAGATAAGACTGTCTCTAGTCGGGACCCGAAAGAAACCTTCCTTACTACGATTTCGACGTTGAGGTCATGAAACCGGTGGAGTACGTTTCTCAACTGAGTAACCTTATCTGAGACTACGACCCTCCCTAAGCCCCGTCCTCCTCTTCCCCTGCTGTCTCCTACTCTACCGACCTACTATAGTGACTGAGTTACCTACACTCAGACTCACTTAAGGCCCTCAACCACTACTTGTCCCTCCGCACCGCACAACGCTGAGTACCCCAACGTTTCTCAGCCTGTGCCGACTCGATGACTTCACTTCACAAAAGGTGGTAGACCTTTTGTGTCTCTAAGTGTCTCAACCCATCTCTTCCCTTATCCCTCCCTCTTCTGTCACCACTGGACCACCTCTTTTTCCTCACAGGTTTCCTCCTCTCTCGTCAGTTCGGTCATTAGAGTTAGAGTTCATTTTTACCCATGACTTCAAACCCAAAAATTTCCATCTTTTAACTATTCTTTAAGGTTTTTCTTTTTTAATTTTTAGATCTCATGTCAAACCTAAAAACTTTTATGTTACAATTTCTTTTCTTCTTCCTTCTTTTTCAGTGTTTTTAATATATATATATATATATATATATATAGTTCAAAAGAAATTTTTATCCTAGAAAAGGAAAAAATTAAAAATAAAAATGAAATAAAATTACATGTTATGATATAACCAAAACGGTATGTAACTGTACTTAGGTGGTACCCACATGTACACAAAGGTTTGTACTTAGGGGGAGGGTGGAGGGAGGGGTATTGTGGAGAGACCCAGTAGGGGCACGTGGGCGGGCTTCGTAGGACATAGGCCGTAGTCTGTATCTGACCGCTAAGCAAAGAATGTAGTATCATATGTACAAAGTTACAGTAAGAAGGTTTAGTAGGGAGGGAGAGGGAGAGAGAGACTCAGTTTTAATTATCATCCAATATTTTTACTTTTTCCTTATTATCTCCTGAATTTTGCAAAATTTTTCAATTTTTTTTTTTTTTTTTCTTTTTTTCATACTAGAATGTTCATCATTTCTATATAGATCCTGAAAGAGACCACAACAACACCCGTCACACTCCAGTCAAGTGAAAGCCTATCAATGAACCAGGCCGAATATAAAGAGTTCTAGATATCCGGGGAAGGATACATCAGTCATCATTGCTATCCCAAAATTAGATAACGTGGACAGTGAAGGTTCCGTCAAGGGAGACAAAATCGAAGAAGACAAACGACCAGAGAAGTCACAGACCAAAGACGGGACTGTGTTCCTCCCGTCACCACCTGTGAGAAAAATCCGAGTGAACAAGACAACACGACACCCCTCCCTCCCTGCGACGTTTGTTTATTGTGACCACACACGAGCGTCACAGAGTCGGTGTGGCCTGGACGGGTACGAATTCCGTGTGTGTCAAGTCCGAGATCCAACGAGACGACCTTGGTAGACTCCGGCCGGGACCCGACGTACGTGGAAGGTCCAGATTCGGTGAGTCCAAGTACGTGAGCCCATCAGGAGTCTCCGCGTCTGAGCCAACCCGGACGCAAAACACGGGAAGGGTCCAGGCTCATCGAGTCCACAAACCGCTCGCACCAGCGACACTAAATACTGGAGAGGACAGGGACGACGAACCAAAAGACCCACATGTTGACCACGTGGAAGAGTCCGCCTACTATTGACAGATCTTAGGGTTCTTCAGAATCAATGGTTTCTTCGAACGAACATCAAACCATCTATTACAGAGAGACCCAGACGCTAACGGGGGAAGGACGAGAAGAGTGAGACCGACGGACAGTGGTCTCCCCTTACCAGACGTCGGTCGATTAAGACAAGACAGGAAACGAGACACGTACCAGAACAACGACAGAATACAATCTCGAAAAGTGCACCATCGATAGGGTGTCAGACCAAACGAACGGGTTCAATCAAGAGAGATGAATGTGAGCCCCACAACGCCGGTCTAGGAATGAGATTCGTTACGTCGGGCGCGGAGGGACGGGTCGGGGGCGAATGGTCACCGTCTACGTCCGCAGACGTTACGAAGAGACGACCCCCTCAATGGCAACCCGAACATTAGACACTCAAAATTAATAAAGAAATAAAAGGGAGGGACAATACAACGGGAGACGCGAAGGTTCCGAGCGGTGTCTGACCCGTCACTTTCACAAAGGACCACAAACCTTTGAAGAGAGAAAAATTCTGAGGGAAGGGCCCTACCTCGAGGTAGGGATGGAGAAACCAGAGAAAAAAACAGAAAACATAAAAAAGGATGGAGAAAAACTTCTGTTACCCGACGAAAAGACACACGGACTACAAGAGACGACCGTAAGTCTTCAAAAAAACACCGTAAATGAACCACAAATTTACAAGAAAACTACTTAAACACCCCCTCTTTCACAGGGGTAGGATAAGGAGACGGTAGAAGTTAGGATAATTAAAAATTTCCGAATGTAAAAATAAAAATAGAAAAATTAAATGAATAGAATTAATCTCCGATTAATGAAATGTTATAACATCACCAAAACAATATGTAATAGTACTTAGTAAGTACCCACATGTATACAAGGGGTAGGACTTGGGTAATTAAGAAATTTTAATGTCCTTCTACACAAAGTCGACTGGTTTCTATTTATTAGGTTCTTGTCTATACACACCATATTTTCTTGCCTGTTACTCGATACTTTGATCATGTCAAAAAGGTTTATTAGAAGTAATTATACCAATATCTGAATCTTTTTGAAGGACTTTCATATTTGGAAACATTTTCATATATGGACTTATTGTAGTTATAAATTTTATAATTACTATTATCAAATATAAGTCTTAAGTTTAATATAGTTACTTTCGTCTTCTTCCAACCCTTCGTCTTCTACTTTCATTTTCGTACGAATCCAAATATAGAATTTACAACCGTAACAATGAAAGTAAGACTGTCGGTATTTATTCTTTTCATCTTCGGTATTAAAAGATAATGAAAATAGAAACATACGACTTTGTGAAACTTTTTTTGATTTTTTACGGTTACGTGTATAATAAAACGGTTAGTTGTTTACGTTTCGTTCGAATAAACTTTTTCCACTTATGATGGTTTTGGTTCGATAAGTATTCAGACATGCTACTAGACACAAATACAACAAAGTACTATAAATTTCACTTTGTGATTCCAACTTGTAGACTTGTATAATGTACTATCTGAAATATAATCCTGATTCATTAATAACTAATCGATACGTGAACCAAAATACCAAAATATCTTTAGTATAATTATACTATAAAAGTACACTATAGAATAACTTTAGTCCTGTCTTTATCAATATATAAACAGAGAAAGTATTAATTTGTTTTAAAAGGATATGGAGTTTTAAAGTTTCTGATTTTCCCTTCTCTAGGAAAAATAATTTACAGGAGTGATGAATCATTTAGTGGCTAATAAAGGACTGGTAAATTACTCCTTCGATCTCATTGAAGAAAATTTCTTCTCCGATGTACCCTGGTAATAACGTTGAGACAAAAATAAAGTTTATCGGTAAACTACTTTGAGACATGTTTCAGAATATTTTCACTCATATACATATGTGTAAGTCAGTCTCTTTTATCCATTTATTCTTTTCACAGATTAATGAACTTCACGACATAAATAATGACTTATTATAATGTCGAGTACACACAAATTTAATAGTCGAGAGTGTATAAAATGTCCCGAGGTTCTATTTAATTTTCATTCCTAAGGGAAAGGACAGAAAATCTAGATATGGGTTAGGAGAGGTCTTATGTTTCATCATTTTCAAAAGGGGAATCAACTAATATGAGATTTTTCTTTTACTCCATTCAAATGATTATTCAGTCATGGTCTTAATTGTATAGGATTAATACCCGTTCATCAAAAACAGTGTAAGATTTTATTGTATCGGACCGTACGACGTTAAGTACCCCAACGTTTCTCAACCTGTACTGACTCGTTGAATTGACTTGACTGACTTTTATTGTACTGAGTCATAAAGGCACCTACTTAGAATAAGAAAAGTACGGGAAATCTACTGTTAATGGTACTTACTATATTCGTAATGGTCTTTGTTATACATTTATTACTTTTCACAGACTAAAACGTGGAGAATGTAATGAAAGTGATTTACCACAACGACAACTTAGATAAGGTGTAAATATCACACAATCTATTCATGGCGGAGTAAAGAAGGGGGGTTTGAGGGTGAAATTAAAGTCTCACTGTTTCTCTACGGATGGTCTAAGTCTTCTGTTACACTTGTAGAACTCGTACGACAACTGGCACAAGAACAGTACTATAGCCTTTCTTCTTCCCTCGCAAGAGATGTACCGTGAACACTTGTTGGTGGACTATTGTAAGAATGACGACGACAACTTCACTAATTATGCCAGTTCTACTATGATTTGTAAGACGTTTCCATTAATGATTATACATTATACATTTCGAAAGTCTATCAACGTAAAGGGGGAGAAAGATAGAGAAGTTTTAAAAATTCATCCTTAACCCAAAATAAAGGTGTCATACAAAGTTTCTGTAATTTTCTAAAAATATATATGAGATTATAAAGGTATCCCATTTCTTGTGTAAATATATTAAGGGTAATTCATTTGTTATAAACTAGTAGACTGAAATTCGTCTTTTTTTTAGTGAAATGGCTTTTACATAAACAAAATGTTTCCTAATTAAAACCAGAAAGAAATATCTAGTTTGATGACGAAGCAATCTTTCTCATGAACAAAGAGACTTCAGAAAGTCCTTACGTATTGTCAATGTTTTTTCAAAATTTACTAGTGTAGACCTGTTTTATCAAAAAAGTATATACACACACACACACACACACACGTACACAAACGTATACATATACATACACTCACACGTACACACACACACGTACACAAACGTATACATATACATACACTCACACGCACACACATATGCATATGTATATATATATATCCAAAGGGGACACCGAGTCACCATTTATTAAACGGACGTTCACGTCCTCTGCGTCCAAACGAGGACCAAGTCCTTCTACGGTACCTCCTCCTTTATCGTTGAGTGAGGTCATAAGAATGGACCCTTTAGGGTACCTGTCTCCTCGGACTACCCGATATCAGGTACACCAACGTTTTCTCAGTTAGTGATGGATCATTGATTTTTTGTCGTTTATAAATTCATATATATACATATAAATAACCTCTTCCGTTACCGTGGGGTGAGGTCATGAGAACGGACCTTTTAGGGTGCCCACCTCCTCGGACCATGAGAACGGACCTTTTAGGGTATCTGTCTTCTCGGACCACCCGACGTCAGGTACCCCAGCGATTCTCAGCCTGTACTGAGTCGTTGAAGTGAAAGTAAAAAGTGAAAGTACGCAACCTCTTCCTTTACCGTTGGGTGAGGTCATAAGAACGGACCTCTTAGGGTCCCTGCCCCCTCGGACCACCCGACGGCAGGTACCCTAACGTGTCTCAGTCTGTGTTGACTTCACTGAATCGTCATCGTCATCGTACATATATACGTTTAATATCATTTTTATAAATATTTGGTCAGTCAAGACCAACATTTTGAGACATAATGATTCTCTCTCAATACTTTTAGTTTCCGATTACTAAAAATAAGGAAACTATTATTAGACATCCATTATATAATTATAAAACTAAAAGATTAATAAAAATTAGTTTCTGAAACCAGTTGAGATATAAGATGTGTATATACTTTATAATATATATATATATATATATATATATATATATAGATCCAGTAAACGAAGAAGATAACCTTTCACAATACAGGGTTTCTACCTCTTCGATCTATCATTCTCTCCCTTCATACTAAAATACTAGTTAGTCCCTTCATTTGCTTCCTCTTCAGTACTATGAAAAAAGAAGGGAGAAACAATAAACGAGAAAATAATAGTAAAGAGAAGTAAAGTTAAGTATCAACTAACCGTTGGAGTAAAATAAGTACATTTCTCCCCTACTTTACTAACTGTGTGAACAAGTTTTTTAAGGTTTAACTTATAATCTTTTTTAAATCCTGTAAGTAGTGAAGGAGTCGAAGGAGAGAAGACTCGAGGAATGTTTGTACATAGAACATTGTTCGATTCTGTTTCCTGTATTACCTTAGGAACCTTATTTAAGTTGAATTCCTTTTATCCCTTTTCCTATTGACTGTCTATCGTTTCCATTGATATCCTGATCCATCACCGTTGTATTTCTGGGGGTATCACCCATATTAGACGAAGTAACCACTACCTTTTGAGTGTCATAATTTAAAAGTAAACCAACTTCATCAGAGTAATGTTTTAAGTGTAGTACTATAATCATAATTCTTCGTGAGAAACCATATTATAATGATGTAGTGGTCAAACTCTCGAAAAAAATGAAAGTAGTGACCTTGGTCCCTTCTAATTTACCCTCAATATAATGAGGATGTTATAAAATATAACTTATCAGGATTTCTATTAGTCAGTCTAATGAGAAAGTTGTTTAAGACATTAATATGGTTACTGAAGTATATTGTCGAAAACTTATACTGTAAAAATACCCAGTAGAGTCGTAGAAGAAAAGGTTGACGAAGTTCCAAAATTTAAAGTTAAATGTTGTACTGTCTACAAGTATCAGGAAGGAACTCCTGATTTATTTTCAAAAAGTATGACTTATTATTAAAATGATTCGACTCCTGAATAACTTGTAAGGTATATAATAGAAACTTATGTATTTTATAATACTTACTTTGTGTAATTTTTTGTTACTACACAAAACGTGACCAGTACCAACGATGTTTTGTTCAATTATAAAATTTTAAAGAATTGAAATTAACGAAAACTAAAAGGTCTGAAGTCCCTTCAGGTCTACAGTACTTTTAAGACAGTTCCTGAGTAGTCTCAATGTACCTAAAATTCTTAACAACCCCGAGTCGGATTAACGAAAGGAATAAATCATTTAATTCAGGGGGAATGGTTTATAGAAACGATCGACCTCCTTAACCTCACCATTAACCTCCTTGACAAGTAAGAAATGAAAGACTTTAACTCATTAACACAGTAACCCTTTTTTAATAAAGATATCGAATAGGATTTTAATCGGATTAGAGACACAAAGATTTTCTTTTGTCTCCTTTCTAAGACAATTTTACATTTACAACGAAGTAATCAAAATTATAGTATAAAAAAGAATTTAACACCAAGTTCGACAATTAAATGGACTACATTATTTTATACTAAAGGTCGGATTTTAAATAAAGTCGAAATAATCTTTGTTTATTCAGACTACTCAGTGGAACCACCATATCTATTATGAAAACTCTTAACTTCACATATACACGGTGATCACCATTTCTTGGGTGAACGGTTACGTCTTCTTCTCTGTGCCTAAGTTAGGGACCCAGCCTTTTTAGGGGACCGCCTCTTTTACCGTTGGGTGGGGTCATAAGAACGGATCTCTTAGGGTACACGTCTCCTCGAACTGTCCGATGTGAGGTATCCCAGTGATTCTCAACCTGTACTGACTTCGTTGAATCGTGAGCGTGTTGTCCTCAATTTAGTTCTACAGCAGTAAATTTTTTTTCCCCCCTTTACACGAATATACTGGAGAGGGGTACTTGTTAATGGTAAACAATATAAAAGGATTTTCATAACCGGAAAAAACACTCAATGATCTTGAAAAGTAAACTCGTTTGCGGTCCTTTATCTCCTCCTGTCTCCTCGGACCGCACGTCATCAGGTGCCCCTGCGTTTCTCAATCTGTGCTGAATCGATGACTTGTTGTTTCTTGAAAAACTGACTTGACGACGACGACGACGATTCAGCGAAGTCAGCACAGGCTGAGACGCTGGGGTATCTGCCGACGGGTAGTCCGAGGGGGCAGGGACCCTAAGAGGTCCGTTCTTGTGACCTCACCCAACAGTAAAGGAAGAGGTTACGTACTTTCACTTGTCACTTTCACTTCAACGAGTCAGCACAGACTGAGAATCGCTGGGGTATCTGACGTCGGGTGGTCCGAAGAGGTAGGTACCCTAAAAGGTCCGTTCTTATGACCTTCCAACTGAAACGGTCGTAATATTCGAATCTATATCTACTCTATCGATTCAAATTCAAGATGAAATAATGGTTATCTTATTTCTAAAATTCTTTGGTTATGTTATAACATTTCATTAATTGGAGGTTAATTTTATTTAAATATAATTGTTTTTATTTTTATTTTTATTTTTATTTACATTGATTTTTTTCTAAATAATACCTTTAATATCCATAATTTTAAAGAATACAATGATTTACATTTAAAGTCAGTAAAATGTTCCCGAAGAGATAAAATATAACCGTAATCAGTAATTTTAAAATTCACTTAATAAAAAACTCCATTTATATTAAACACTGTTTTAAATAACTCCTCGTATTACATCATTACATTCTGATGAATAGTTTCTTATTGATACGTTCTAAGATGTACATTCCTTTGTATTTAACTCGTACAAAGTACAACTCTTAACTCCCTATCCCATCCCACTCTACCATTCTCCCACTGGGTTATAAGAGAACGGATAAACGAGTAACAAAACTAGGTCTTTATTTATTCTTCATTTTTTTTGTCGGATTCTTTAAACGAGTGTACGAAGTATGAGACTTGTATCAATTTCCTCTAATAGGATACCTAGACCGTTGATATAAACGGTGTATGTAAATATATTAAAAGTATTCTTCTCCAAACTTAGTAACGGGTACAAGAATACACAAAATCTTTATCTAGAGGTCTTTTATCGTGTAAGTATATTTTAGATCCCTGACGTTAGAGGATCCTTAAACCTCTTCACCAATATTTAATGAAAAAGAACGATTAAAAATTTTTATTTTGAAGTAAAGGGAACACTCCCGTTTATACCAAAGTCGGAACATTACGAACGATTAAATAAAATGTTTACAGTAAGACTTTTAACAAGAGGTAAAAATCTAACATCATCACTAGTAACAGGTTGTTTTCATACATCCAAAATAGTGGAGTAAACTTAATCATGAACACTAATGTCCAAGGGGTTTGGTGTCTTCCGATTCTCGATACGGACTGTTTTCATTATTTCGGTTTTGAAAAGTTAACCAATATCACAGGATTCATTTTATGTAGAAAGAAGTTAACACCGTTTATTTTACTCAACAGTTGTCGGTTAGATAAAAAGTTCACCATCTATTAGATGAACACCCATCAATTAATTATAAACTATGAAAAGTAAAAAGGAAAAAAGTATATTAGTAGACATATCATTTGATCGGTTCCTTTTATGTTTTGACTTTAGAATGTATGAGATGGAAGATGGATATCATTGAACTTTTATCCTTATTGACGACATTTAACACGTGAATACTAGGATAGTGAAATAATTCCGGTATCTATATAGTGTAACTAGTAGAAGGTATATTCGGAAGACAATAAAAAACTACATTGAAACACTACAAAATTTAAATCGACTGTGAACTGTGAGTTGTGAGAAAGTTTTATTACATTTCGACATGTATAACACCTAATATTAAAAATGAAAGGATACCATATTTCAACAACGTAATTCACTTTGACTCTAACTATCTTACAGAACAGTAGAAAGGGACCGTCGGGAGGTAAACTAACGTACAGTCTTAAAAGGTCAGACTTTTTGGTGGAGTAATTTGTATAATGTAATGATTTTGTAAAGAGACTTGTCCATTCTATATAACATAACAAAATAACAAGAGGTATGTTACAGGTATACACAAACAAGTAGTCTAGAACATTAAAATAGAAGTTATCACAACATTGGACAAAAAAGAAATTGTAAAGGTCACGGTTGTGACTTTAAGTCTATGTATAAATAAATATATCTACATCTGATAAACATATCGATAATTACCTAACCAGTTGAGTTTAGACAAAAGATAAGTTGATCTTAAATGGTGACAACGACACAATAAGGTTTTATTCATAATTTGACTAGTCTTTGGAAGTTTGTGAGTGGTAATAGGTCCCTTGTATCAGATTTGAACAATGTGTTGGTAAGTGTTGGGAAGAATCAAGTATGAGTAGACAATAGTACAGGAAGAGAAAATACACTAGGGACCTGATTAAATAGAAATTTATAAAGTACATACTAAGATAGAAATAATACAAATAGTATTATAAAAGAGGTGAAGATTAAACGATGGTACTGAAAAAAGGAATAGTTTTATTATGAAGAAAATTCGACATCGATCAAGTAAGTAAATAAAAAAGTATGAAGGTAAGTAGGTAAGTAGTTAGTATTTCTACTGGGATAAGGAAACATCAATGATAAAAGATCTTAAATTGTAACATTTAAACTAAATTAAGGTTTTAGTAAAGTCACAACCGATATACGTCTTTGTCAAGGACCACCGAGTCTGTTGTTTCTTAGAAGGACGTTACGTCCTCCTCTGGGTACAAACTAGGGAGCCAACCCTTCTAGGGGACCTCTTCCCCAATTGATGGGTGAGGTCATAAGAAAGGACCTCTTAAGGTACCTGTCTCCTTTGACCATCCGATGTCAGGTGTCAGGTACCCCAACGATTTCTCGACTTGTGTTGACTTGTTGATTGTGAAAAAGAAAAGAATACATGTCTACATACACGATCCGAAGTACCTCCTCCGTACTTACTTACTTTGTCTTAAGAAACGGAGTTTAAAATCACCTTATAACTCTATAAATTTATTCATTACAAGTAAAAATGTGTATATAACATAGACTTAAACTAAAATTAAGAGAACTCCATTTCGTAATAGGATGTGAAAAAATTATAACTAAAAGGTTGTATTAGTAAAAATGTATCACTCAAAGATTATTTATAAAGTACTACTAATTTGTATGGTTCCTTAGGACATCGTCATAAGTAATTGTGTCCATAACACAGGTACAATTAACATTAAGGAGATAGGATTCAAGTTTTTGACCAATATATACCCTTATAAATTATTATTATTTATTATGAATCGTTAATAATAAACAGTCCATGACAAGATTCGTAATCTATATTATTGAAACTTTTAGAAGTAAATTTCGGACAACTGAGTGACTTTAAGAAGTCAAGTTCCACTCATATTACTCTTCTATTTCTTTTTACGTCTAGTACTTCCAGGTAGATAAAACACGTAATTAAACGTCTACCCAAAAATCCCCGTTCCCCGGAGAAGAGTCTAGTCAGAGACCGTAAAAAACAAAATGATGTCGTCTTTCATCATCTTTTCATCCTTTAAAATATATAATACTTTTCGGTGTTTCAATCTGACAACGAAAGTCTTTTCAACAAAGTCTAAGGAAAAATAAATACGGTTGGTTGGGTGATTCTTTTTAATCTTTTATACCTGTTTTATTTGAGAAGAGAAACTCCCGTAGTTTCTCCAATTCCGTTTCACCTGTGTATATATGTTCCGATGACTTTTAATTTCCTATCTTTTTCTATACGGTATTTTTGTATATAGTTTTTGAGATCTTAACAGGGATCAAGGACGACGACGACGACGATGACGACGACGATTCAGCGAAGTCAGCATAGACTGAGACACGCTGGGGTATCTACCGTCGGGTAGTCCGAGGAGGCAGGGACCCTAAGAGGTCCGTTCTTGTGACCTCACCTAACAGTAAAGGAAGAGGTTACGTACTTTCAAATTTCACTTTCCCTTCAGCGAGTCAGTACAGGCTGAGAATCGCTGGGGTCCCTGACGTCGGGTGGTCCGAAGAGGTAGGTACCCTCAAAGGTCCGTTCTCATGACCTCACCCGACGGTCACGGAGGAGGTCAGGGATCAAGGATCAATATGATTAATATGCATAGTCAGTCAAGTCAGTGACTGAGCACAGATTGAGAAACACTGGGGTATCTGACGTCGTACGGTTCGAAAGGATAGGTAGTGATTGAGGACCTCGAACGAATTATTACAGGTAGCTCAACCGTCACGGTAGGTTGGTAGAGTGGAAGACAGTAGGGGAAGAGGAAGACGGAAGTGAGAAAGGGTCGTAGTCCCAGAAAAGTATACTTAGTCAAGAAATGTAGTCCACCGGTTTGATAACCTCAAAGTGAAGTCGTAGTCAAAAAGGTTACTTATAAGTCCTGAATAAAGGAAATCCTAATTGAGTAAACTAAAGGAACGTCAGGTTCCCTGAGATTTCTCAAAAGAGGTTGTAGTGTCAAGTTTTCGTAGTTAAGAAGTCGTGGGACGAAAGAAATATTAGGTTGAGAGTGTAGACACGTACTGACCTTTTTGATCTAAACTGATCTGTCTATAAACAGTCGTTTCATTACAGAGACTAAAAATTATAAGACAGATCCAGTCAATATCGAAAAGAAAGGTCCTCTTTCACAGAGAATTAAAGTACCGGTGTCAGTGGTAGACGTCACTAAAACCTCGGGGGGTTTTATTTCAGAGAGTGACAAAGGGGTAGATAAACGGTACTTCAATACCCTGATCTCCGATACTAGAATCAAAAAACTTACAACTCAAAATTCAGTCGAAAAAGTGAGAGGAGAAGGTGAAAGTAATTCTCCTAGAAATCAAGGAGAAACGAAAGACGGTATTCCAACCACAGTAGACGTATAGACTCCAATCACTATAAAGAGGACCGTTAGAACTAAGGTCGAACACGAAGTAGGTAAGGTGGTAAAGAGTACTACATGAGACGTATATTCAATTTATCCGTCCCACTGTTATATGTCGGAACTGTATGAGGAAAGGGTTAAACATTGGTCAGACAAAAAGGTACAGTATTGACAACGAAAAACTGAACGTATGTCTAAAGAGTACTCCGTCCATTCCACCATACCATAATGGTAGAGAAGTTATTAAAAGGTGTCAAACAACACCAGATGTGTCAGTTTCCACAACCGTATTAGTTATTTCTTCTTCATCTACAAAAAGACCTTGAGAGAACGAAAAAGATACTAGATTGTCTACAACCGTTAAACTAGAGACTAAAGAGACGGAAAAGATTCCTTTCTACAAGGAATCTGTCGAACCTGTAGACCTTAAAGTGTCAAGTACACGACAACTTCGGACCGAACCTCATACAATACGTAATGAAACGATCGTACAATCTACTTACATTAAGACGTCATCAAACTTGTAAGAAACCGTGACGGAAAGAATTCCTAACCTTACTTTTGACTGGAAAAAGTCAGGACACCGGTGACGACACAAAAGGTTTAAACGACTGTATAACTCACGTAGTGAAAGTGTCGTAGTAGAAACTCCTAAACTTTATCGATTAGATCTTAAGGGAGTGGAGGTGATTGAAACATCACTACGACGGATTCCGGGTGAACTAAACGTAAGGTCCTACAGGCCGAGATCCACTTGCTGGTGTGGTAACACCAATACACCCAGTACTTCTAGAAAGAACATGTCAAGAAGACACATAAGAACGGTGGAGAAGAATTATAGAAGACGAAGACAATCCATTACACATTAATTATTATACATAATCATATACATACATGCATGTGTATGTGTCATATATATGTATATATAATGTTAATATATATGTATATATAAACATGTAGGTACATAAACTTGATTTAAGATCTCGTTCTCAGTAACATTTGATTATAAAATAACGCATTAATTTTAAACGTTTATCTCGTCTTGAATTCGTAAGAGTATTTTTTACGTTGACATACTTTACCATCTATACAATTTAATGAACTAGTACCATTACGAAAGGTTACACATATATATACATAGTTTAGTATACATACGAAATTTATAGGGACCACCGAGTCGACCAGTTTTGAGACGGACATTACACCCTCTAGCCCCAAGTTAGAAACTTAACCCTTCTATGGAACCTCTTCCCTTGCCAATGGATGACGTTATAAGACCGGACCTCTTAAGATACCTCACAGGTCAGGTACCCCAACGTTTCTCATCCTGTGCTGACTCGCCACGAGTGTAAGTGAAAATTTATATAATGTAAAATAAATAGTTAATCTGGAGTTGTTTCGATCCCTTTTTCTTCCGTTCTTCTTTTGTGTAAATCTTAAAATTTTCTAAAACTTACCTTACTATTACTTCTGTGCTGTATCGTTTGAACAATGTACGTCAAATATAACATAAATTCTTTCTCAATATGGAAAACTACATAAATTACTTTTCCCTTTTCTCTACTTTTAGATATTAAATTCGTAAGTAGAGTGCTTCGATAATGTTCTTTCGGTAAATTTTTTTCTTTTATTTTAATTCAAGTTTTAGTTATACCTGTCTTGTTTTGTATAACTTACGTTTACGTCTTCAATTACTTTATCTTTCGTTCGTCATTCGATTTTGAGTTTTAAATAATAGGAGGAAATTTTATTTAAAATTTTTTATTTTTACGTTTTTTTATAGTAAACTTTCACCTCCACTATTTAAGAGTACTCCTAAAAATTTCGAACTATATGTTTTATAATCTTTACTTTTCACCTATCATAATGTTTAAGATGGATACATTTCATTATGTATTATGAAAATATAGAAAATACAACTTTTAAACTACTACTTGTGTCTTATCTTTTTAAGGATCTTTTGTATTACCGTTAGCTGTATTTTTCTTTGTCGTTAACAGTATATGTTATTTTAGAATGGTTAGTTAGTAGTAGGGACGTGGTCGTCGTAACTATAGTGGAGTTAGAATAATTCTACCGTCTGGACTCAGAGTGTCATTGGATGACTTAGTGACAGACTTAAAATTGATATACATATACTTCCAAAGTATTTGTAACATAATTTCTTTAACTTAGGTATCAATATTTGGAAAGGTCTTTTTATAAGAACGGATCTATTGAAGTATACACTTAAGGAGTTTTGTAAATTCTGACTTTATCGTGATTGGGATAAGTTTGACACGGTCTATTGTTTTGTCTCATTCTTGTGTAAGGTTGATTACAAGACTCCGGTAACTTTGGAATAATGGTTTAAAATATTCCTTTAGTGTTCTTTCTTTTACAGACAATGTATTTTATTTTTTAATCGTTAGAGTTTTTTATCGTTTAAATCAGGTCACTATGTATTTCTAATATTATATAGTGTCTGTGTAATCGTAATAGGGTCCTTACGTTCCAGTTAACTTGTAAATTTTTGGTCAGTTACCTTAATTGGTCTCGTCTTATTACCACTGTATCATATTTCTGTGGACCTTTCTATGTCTCTTTCGTATCTCATTTTAATTAATAGATAAGTTCTATTTTTGAGAATCATTTAAATCTTATTTACTTTTAAAGGATACAATATTTTAAATAGATGTTTATGTTTATTTTTATGGATATTCATGTTTATGTCTCTGTAGTGAAATGACTTTTTCCAGGCCTCCCAGTTTCGACCATATCAGTTTCAATGCTAAAAAGGTCATCAGTACATGTTTACACTCTCAACATGGTATTTCTTCTGACTCTCGGCTTCTCAACTCGAAAACTTAATACCACGATCTGTTCTGAGAACTCTTAGGGAACCTGACGTCCATCTAGTTTGGTCAGTTAGGATTTCCTTTAGTTGGGACTTATGAGTAATCTTCCTGAGTACGACTTCGAGGTTTCAAATCGGTGGAATACATTTCCCGATTGAGTAACATTTTATGGGACTATGGCCCTTTCTAACTCCCGTCCTCTTCTCCCACCGTCTCCTACTCTACCAACCTATTGTAGTGGTTAAGTGACCTTTGACTCTTTTGAGACCCTCTATCACCTCATGTATCTTCGGACCGTACGACATCGGGTACCCCAGTGTTTCTTAGCCGGTACTGAATGACTTACTTGTTGTTGTTGTTAGATTTTTATTTCATTCCGTCTATAGTATGAATTACTATTTTATAACATTTGGAAGCACTTTAGTTACTACCATGTTTATACAGGTCATAATCGTCAAAATAAGTTGTTACATAAGTTCCCGGTTCTCATACGTCACCCTGATCTTTTCTTTTCCTTTACAAATTCACACCCCTTCCTTCCTTACTCAGACAGTAACAAGAATGTACTGTTTTAACACATGAACCTTTTAAGTTTAATAAGACTTCCAATGTATAATCTTTAGTAGTCACTTAAGTCGTTATAACGATTTTCCGTTTTATGATAATTATGTTAGTCAAAATGAAGATATATGATTGAAGTTTATAAATCTCTACTTTATTTTTACTTTTATACAGTAAAAGTTATCATACTTTTTGTAGTTTATGGATCCTTCTTATATGTCTTACGTACTTTCGAGAGGAATAAATTTTCATATTTTTATAATACCCTCTTTAATCTCTTCCTGAATTACTTATGTCTTTATAGAGTGTAAACATCTAGCCTTCTAAATCATACACTTTCTGTAACTAAGAGAAGTCTTACTAGATATCTAATTTAATTTAAGTTTATGTTTATGCTTATCCTAAAAAGACATGTCTAACTGTTCGACTAAGATTTTAAACATATTCTAAGTTCTTTGATCATTTTGGATTCAATTAAAACTTCTTCAACCATCTGAATATGATGACGAATAGTTCCGAAAAATATATAGAGGTAATTCTGTCAAGGTATAACCGTTTTCTCTCAGTGTGTCTGGTCACTTCGAATTCTCCTAAATCTTTGTGGACTGTGAACGTACCTATGAATTAAATAATAATGTACGTGAATCCTCGACACCCCACTATTGACAGAGAACTAAAGATTGAGTCAAGACAAGTCATTGAGTCAGCACGGACTGTGAAACACTGGGGTACTTAGCGTCGTGCGGTCCGGAGGGAAAGGTAGTGGTTGAGCACCTCAAATGAGTTTGAGTACAGGTAGTTCAGTTACTACGGTAGATCGGTAGAGTAGAAGACAACATGGGAAGGGGAGGACGGGGGTTAGGGTCTGGGTTTCGTAACCCAGAAAAGGTTACTCAGTTGAGAAGCGTACTCCACCGGTTTCATGACCTCAAAGTCGAAGTCGTGGTCAGGAAGGTCACTTATAGGTCCTGACTAGAAGAAATCCTACCTGATCAACCTAGAGGAACGTCAAGTTCCCTGAGAGTTCTTAGAAGAGGTTGTGGTGTCAAGTTTTCGTAGTTAAGAAGTCACGAGTCGAAAGAAGTGTCAGGTTGAGAGTGTAGGTATGTACTGGTGACCTTTTTGGTATCGGAACTGATCTACCTACAAACAACCGTTTCATTACAGAAACGAAAACTTACACGATAGATCCAACCAGTATTGAAAGGGAGGTTCCTCATTCGCAGAAAATTAAAGTACCGACGTTAGTGGTAGACGTCACTATTTTTAAAGATTGAGTGTGGTATCATTTTTTAGTCGTAGCCCCAAACACAATCATTGGGATTATCCTGACATTTAGATTTGTAGTTGTCATTGTAAAATACCATCAAGTTGTTGAGTTTGTTATACGTTTTTCATGATTCGTATTTTCTTTTATAGTGATTTAATCTGAAGACAAGATAACTATTTTTCTTGAAGACGGGTGTTTTCTATGTCTCTCTCATTTTAGTGACCGATTTTTTTACATTCTACCATAAATATTATCTACATTGTTTCTTTATAAATGTTAAACTTAAGTGTTTCTTAAGAATGTTTCGTTATTCTTTTTCTATTGAATTACTCTTTCACCCCTTTCGGAACTTACCTGTGAAGTCTTTTCCTTTATGTCTTTATCGTTTTTTCTTTTTGTTTACACTTTTTCCAAAGTTAGAATTAGTCCCTTTTACGTTTAGTTTTGGTACGTCTACTATGGTGTTGTGAGGGTTCTTTCTGATTACAATGTTCTACATATTATGATTCACTATACCTCTTACACCTCGTTTTTCAAGAGTATGAGAAACCCATCATATTAGCTGGTGAGTGGATCTCGGTTTGTAGGATCTCAAACTTCAGTTCACCTGTAATCCTTCGTAGTGATGTTTGTTTCGATCACCTCCACTACCTTAAGGTCAACTCGAGAAAGTTTAGGACTTTCTATTACTTCTATTTCACGACGTGAGCTATACGATCGTTTAAACCTTTTGCGTCGTCGTCGATGTCCTCATTCTTTCCAGTCAAAAGTAAGGTTAGGGTCTCTTTCCGTTACGGTTTTTTACAAGTTTGATGGTGTGCTAACACGAGTAAAGTGTACGATCGTTTCATTACGAGTTTTAAAAGGTTCACTCCGAAGTTATCATATACTTGACTTTTAAAGGGCTTTAAGTTCGACCTAAATCTTTTCCGTCTTCTTCGTCTATAGTTTGACTTTTGTGGGCGATCTAGTATCTTTTTCGTTCTTTTAAATTATTTTCGTAGATGAAGACAAATTAACTAATGTGATTTCAGAAACGGTCACACCTAGTGTTGTTTGACACCTTTTAAGAAATTTTTCTGCCCTTATGGTCTGGTGGAATGGACGGAGGACTCTTTTGACATACGTCCAGTTCTTCGTTGTGAATCTTGGTCTGTACCTTGTTACCTGACCAAGGTTTAACCCTTTTCTCATGAAGTTCCGACATATAACAGTGGGACGAATAAATTGAAGATACGTCTCATGTAATACACTTTATGGTCCTTCCTACTTTGTGTTCGACCTTAGTTCTAAAGGCCCTCTTTATAGTTATTGGAGTCTATATGTCTATTGTGGATTGAATACCGACTTTCACTTCTCCTTGATTTCTCGGAGAACTAGTTTCACTTTCTCCTTTCTCTTTTCACCGAATTTTAAGTTGTAAGAATTTTGATTCTAGTACCGTAGACCAGGGTTGTGAAGTACCGTTTATCTACCCCTTTGTCACCTTCGTGTGAAATAAAAGAACCGGAGGTTTTAGTGACGTTTACCAAGGACGACGGTCCTTTAATTTTCTCCGAACAAGGAAACTTCTTATCGATACTGTTTGTATCGTATAATATTTCGTCTCTGTAATTAAAAATCTGTTTCTAGACAGATGAGTTTCGATACAAAAAAAGGTCATCAGTCATCATACCTACACTCTCAACCTGGTATTTCCATCAACTTGTAACTTATTGAGTACGTAAACTTGACACCACAACCTCTTCTATAAACTCTCAGGGTACCTGACGTTCCTCTAGTTTAGTCAGTCAGGACTTATAAGTAACCTTCCGAACTACGACTTCGAGGTTATCAAACCGGTGGACTACGTTTCTCGACTGAGTAATCTTTTCTTGGACGACGACCCTTTCTAACTTCCGTCCTCCTCTTCCCCTTTTGTCTCCTGTTCTACCAACTTACCGTAGTGTCTGAGTTACCTGTAATCAAACTCGTTCGAGGTCACCAACCACTACTTGTCCCTTCGGACTGAACAACGTCAGGTACCCCAGTGTCTCAGCCTGTGCTGACTCGTTGACTTAACTTGACTTCTTTTTTTTTTTAGTCATGAAAGTCAAAACACTTGTATTCACCAGAAATTTTCAATCTGACAGATACTTTTCGTTTACGAAAGACCTCACAGAGGATCCTTACATTTTAAAGATGTTTAATATATAAACTTTTTTTGTAATAGTCAAATTTTGATATATCAGTTTGTAAAATTTTAAAGAAAGTTTTAGTCACGGTTCTTATCATAGTTTCATTTACAAATATAAAGGTATAGTACTTCACGTTCGTTTTAGTCCCCAGTCTCAGGGGTGTTTTACTTATGGTTATAACCCTAAAGTACATGAGACCGTTCGATCGTATATTATTTAGAGAAATATCCTCAAGGGAAGAATCTCTAATACATTCCCAATTAATAAAGGTTTATCTATGTACCTCATAAAACTCCTCGTGTGTACGTTTGAGAAAATTATGTTTCAAAGTAATTTTATGCGCAATGTTTTTTTTTATGTGCAATGTACGTCTTTCGACTTTTTAGGATTAATATGACTATTTACTTAATAGTGTTTCACTCCTGTGTATTTTGGTAGTGAGTCTAATTCTTTATCTTTTATTAAACGTGACGTCTTTGTGAAGAGTATAGGAAGAAGTCGTGGTGTCAAGTTTTGTAGTTAAGAAACCGTGAGTCTAAAGAAAGACCTGGTTGAGAGTGTAGGTATGTACTGATGACCGTTTTGGTATCGAAACTGATCTACCTATCGACAGTTGTTTCAACAGACGAAATATTATACGACAGATACAAACAGAATTGAAAAGAAGGTTCTTTGTACACAGAAAATTAAAGTACCGACGTCAGTGGTAGACGTTACTAAAACCTCGGGTTCCTTTATTTTAGACGGTGACAAAGGTAATAACGGGTAGATAAACGGTACTTCACTACACTGACCTACGGTACTAGAATCAGAAAACTTACAACTCAAAATTCGGTCGAAAAAGTGAGAGAAGTATGAAATTAGTTCTCTGAGAAATCAAGGAGAAACGAAAGACGGTACTCCAACCAAAATAAACGCATAGACTCCAATAGCTATAAAGAGGGTGTTAGAAAAAATATATTTAAATAAATAAAATTAACCTCCAATTAATGAAATGTTATAACATAACCAAAACGGTATGTAGTTGTACTTAGACGGTGTCCATGTGTGTACAAGGGGTAGGACTTGGGGGGAGGGAGGAGGGAGGGACATGCTAGGGAGACTCAGCAGGGTCACGTGGTCGGGGTTCGTAGGTCATAGTACGTAGCTTGGACCTGACCGTCAAGCAAAGTGTACACTATAATGTGTACAAAGTTACGGTAAGAGGGTTTAGTAGGGTGGGAGAGGGTGAGGGTGTCTCAGGTTTTCTGACAAGATATGTAGACACAGAGAAGACGACAGAGCGTATGTCCCAATAGTAATGATAGAAAGATTTAAGGAATATGTACACAATCATATGATATAACCACAAAAAGAAAGACCGAATGAAGTGAGACATATTAGCCGAGGTCAAAGTAGGTGGAGTAATCTTAATTAAGTTTACATAAGAAAAATTACCAACTCACTATGAGGTAACACATATACATGGTGACGAAAGAATAGGTAAGTAGACGACTACCTGTAAATCCAACGAAGGTACAGGACCGATAATATTTGTCATGACACTACTTGTAACCCTATGTGCACAGAGAAAGTTAAGACCAAAGGAACCACACATACGGGTCGTCACCCTAACGACCCAGTATTCCGTCAAGATAAAGGTCAAAAAATTCCTTAGAGGTGTGACAAGAGGAATCACCAACATGATCAAACGTAAGGGTGGTTGTCGAGAGGTTGTTTACGATTCCCCATAAGAGATCTATCCTTTTTGTTTTTCCCACATATTTGGGTTTGGGTTTTGTTATTTCATTTACCGTTGCCCTAGTATGAATAGTTATTAATGGAATTTGTATTTACCCAACTTACGGGGTTGGTTTTCCGTTTCTGACCGACTTACCTATGTTTTTGTTCTGGGGATATATACAACAGATGTTCTCTGTGTGGAGTTTTGTCCCGTGGGTATGTCTGACTTTCACTTCCCGACCTTTTTGTATAAGGTACGTTTATCTCTGGT
This sequence comes from Capra ibex, assembly GCA_006410555.1. NCBI lineage: Eukaryota > Metazoa > Chordata > Mammalia > Artiodactyla > Bovidae > Capra > Capra ibex. The sequence goes on along the minus strand of SJYO01029858.1, from coordinate 305,275 downwards.
GTTCTTTCGTCCTCATCGTTTTGAATATAGCCTATTTTATCTGAAATTTTGTTTCCGACACCTTTCTCTGTTTCTTCCTGTGATGTAGTACTAGTTTCCTAGTTAGGTTCTTATTCTATATTGTTAATATTTATATATACGTGGGTTGTATCCTTGTGGTGTTATACATTCTGTTTACGATTGTTCATACCTTCCCCTTTAATTGTTGTTGTGTTATTATCACCCTCTGAAATTATGGGGTGAGTGTAGATACCTGTCTAGTTGATTTGTCTTTTAATTGTTCCTTTGTGTTTGAAATTTACTATGTTATCTGGTCAATCTGGATTAAATATAGATATCCTATAAAGTGGGGTTTTGTTACTTAAAGTGGAAAAAGAGTTCACGTGTGCCTTGGAAGAGGTCCTATCTAGTGTAGGACCCGAAATTTAGATCGGAACCATTTAAGTTCTTTTAACTTTAGTAAGGTTCGTAGAAAAGACTGGTGTTACGTCATTCTAATCTAGAGTTAATGTCCTCTTTTTGATAATTCTTAAGGTGTTAGAACTAAGGTCTAACACGTAGTAGGTCGGGCGGTAAAGTGTACTACATGAGACGTATATTTATTCGTCCCACTGTTATACGTCGGAACTACATGAGGAAAGGGTCAAACCTTGGTCAAACAACAAAGTACAGGTCAAGATTTACAACGAAGAATTGGACGTATGTCTAAAGAGTCCTCTGTACATTTCACCAGACCTTAGGGTAGAGAACTTATTAAAAGGTATCAAACAACACTAGGTATATCAGTGTCCGAAACCGTATCAGTTATTTCGTCTTCACTTACAAAATGACCTTGAGAGAACGAAAAAGACACTAGGTTGGCTACAACCGTCAAACTAGAGACCAAGGAGACGGAAAAGATTTAGGTTGAACTTGTTGTCTTTTAAGAGACAAGTACATGAAAACTTCGGACTGAACCTCTTAAAACTCGTAATGAAACGATGTACACTCTACTCACATTAAAACGTCATCAAATTTGTATAAAACCGTAATGAAAAGAAACCCTAACCTTACTTTTGACTGGAAAAAGTCAGGACACCGGTGACGACGTAAAAGGTTTAAATGACCGTATAACTCACGTAATGAAAGTGTCGTAGTAGAAAGTCCTAAACTTTATCGAGTTGACCTTAGGGTAGTGGAGGTGATCGAAATAAGCATCATTACGAAGGATTCCGGGCGAACTGAAGTGTAAGGTCCTACAGACCGAGTTCCACTCACTAGTGTGGTAACACCAACAAAGTCAGTACTTTTAAAAAAAAAAACATATCAATAAGACACATGTGAAGAATAAAAGACGAAGAGAATCCAGATATGGTAAAGACATGAAATAACACAGGTAGAAACGTACTTTACAAGGGAACTATAAAGATTAAAAGAGAACAGAAAGGGTAAGATAACAAAAGGAGATAAAGAAATGTGACTAGTGACTCCTTCCGAAAGAATAGAAAGGAACGATATGATACCTTGAGACGTAAGTCTACCTATATAGAAAGGAAAAGAGGAAACGGAAATCGAACAGAAGAAAAAAATGGAAAAACATTCCGGAGGTGTCTATTGGTAAACGGAAAAATGTGAAGAAAAAGAACCCCTAACAGAACTAATGACGGAGGACACGTCACAGTAATTGGAGACAGGTATCAAGAAGTCTGTGAGACAGACAGTTTAGATTAGATTAAAAAAAAAGAATTTTGTAAAAAATTTAAAAATAAAAATGATATAAAATGAAATATTATGAGATAACCAAAACGGTATGTAACTGTACTTAGGTGGTGCCCACATGTACTCAAGGGTTAGGACTTGGGGGGAGGGGGGAGGGTGGGTATAGTAGAGTGACCTAGTAGGGGTACGTGGTCGGGGTTCGTAGGGTATAGGATTGAATATTTAAATAAAAATCTAAAAACAAGACTTATACTACCTACAGTAACTTATCAATTAACTCTAGTACTATTAAAAGGTTTGTCGAAACAGAAAAAGAAGAAGTTCCTGACAATATCCCTTATAATAAGATATACATTATTGAAGGTAGTATTTTTACGACTCATACGAAACGATAACATTGTGACTATGTAAGACTAAATAACACGAAAGTTTAATGGCAAAGTAACTACTTAGTCCCCTTCTCTGTCTTCTCTCATTGTCTCAATTTATTGAAAACAATCCTAATAGTAAAATTAGACACACCATTTATCAACAGTAAAAATTACTAATTGTAGTATAAGGTCACGATTGAAAATGTAGAATAAGTAATTAATTTTATTCTTCTGATTTAATAAAGACATAAGTTTCCGTCGTTTATTGAAATGGTTAAAAATTGACAAAATTTTAACAATAGTATATTATTCACAAGTTTCAACGGATAAACGTTTTCTTAACCCAAGGGAGTTCTTTTTATGAAATTTGATAAAAACTTATAACAAAAGTTATACCTTTAAAGAAAAAATTTTTTGTCTAAGTAACCTTATTTTAAATATACGGTATATCATATAGTTATATTTATCTTCTTTTTTACGGAAAAACCTCTAAGTTTAAAGAATATTAGTGTTAACTAAAATCTTGTAAAAATGGTAGGGAGTTTTATGTGTCAGGGGTAATAGTAAGTGACGGGTAGAGGGGTAGGTGGTGGTGGTAGTACTGGTGTGGTTCTGGTGTGGTGTGGATCCGGATCTATTGGTGATTTGATGAAAAATAGATATATATAATAAGACAACATGTGTAAAGTGTATTTACTTCAGTTTATAAATCAGAATACATTTACCGATGTAAGTCAATCCTAAAAAAAAAAAGTTTCAAGTATGTACGATATGGTACGTAGTCATTAAGACAAGACAAATAACAACAAGTCAGTCATTCAGCAAAGACTTAGAAACTCTGGGATACCTGACATCGTGTGATCCGAAGGGACAGGAAGTGATAGAGGGTCTCAAACGAGTTTAAATACAGGAAACTCATCCACTACGATAGGTTTGTAGAGTAGAAGGTAACGAGGGAATAGGAGGACGGGAGCTAGAAAGGGTGTAGTCAAAAAAAAAAAAAAAAAAGGGGTCACTCAGTCGAGAAGTGTAGTCCATCCGTTTCATAATCTTGAAGTCGTAGTCAAGAATTTTATTTATAAGTCCCAACCAAAAGAAATCCCAACTAACCAAACTAGAGGAACGTCGGGTTCCCTGAAAGTTTTCAGAAGAGGTCACGGCGTTAAGTTTTAATAGCAAAGAAGTCACGAGTCGAAAGGGAATAAATAAAGGTTGAGAGTGTAGGTATGTACTGATTACCTTTTTGATATTGAAACTGATAAGGTTGGAAAAGTCGATTCACTACAAAGACGAAAAATTATACGACAGATTGAAACAGTATCGGAAAGAAAGTTCTTTGTTAGAAGAAAATTAAAGTACCGATGTCAGTGGTAGACGTCACTAAAACCTCTGGTTCTTTTAATTTTAGATGTGACAAAGGTGAGAAAGGGGAAGATAAACGGTACTTCACTACCCTGACCTACGGCATTATAAGTGAAAAACTTATAACTCAAAATTCGGTCGAAAAAGTGAGAGGACAAAGTGGGAGTAGTTCTCCGAGAAACCAAGGATAAGTGAAAGACAGTATTCCCACCACAGTAGACATATAGACCCCAACAACTATAAAGAAGACCTTTATAACTAAGATCGAACGACAAGTAGGTTGACATGAAAAAAGCACTACATAAGACATATATTGAATTTATTCCACTGTTATCTGTCGGAACTACATGAGGAAAGGATTAAAATTTGGTCAGGTAACAAGGTGTAGACTAAGATTGGCAACGAAGAACAGGACGTATGTCTAAAAAGTCCTCTGTCCATTCCGCCAGACCATAAGTATAGAGAAAATTCTTAAAGGTAAACACCACAAGATTTGTCCGTTTCCGAAATCACATAAGTCACTTCGTCTCCATCTACAAAATGAACCTAAAGGAACAAAAGAGATACTAGGTTTCCTATAACCGTTAAAGTAGTGATTAAGGAGACGGAAAAGATTTAGGTCGAGAATGTAGTCTTTCAAGAGTCAAATGTGTGACGACTTCGGATCGAGAATCCTAAAAATCATAATGAAACGATCGTACACTTTACTAACGTCAGCATGCCATCAAACTTGTAAGAATACGTAACGGGATGAAACCCTAACCAGTTTTTGACTGAAAAAGGTCAGGACACCGGTGACGACTCAAAAGGTTTAAACGACCGTATAACTCACGTTGTAAAATTGTAGTAGTAAAAAATCCTGAAATTTATCGAGTCGACCTTAAGGTAGTGAAGATGATCGAAACAAGTATCATTACGAAGGATTCCGGGTGAACTGAAGTGTGAGGTCATACAGACCGAGATTGACTCACTGGTGTCGTTGTACCAATAGGTCCAGTAATTCTGGAAAAAGCACGTCAAGAAGACATATAAAAACGGTGGAGAAGGATTAGAGAAGACGAAGACAATCCAGAAACGACAAAAAAAGGAAATAACACGTGTAGAAGTGTACTTTATCAGGGAACCATAAAGGTTAAAAGAACTTCTCTAAAGATCAGAAAGGGAAACATAGAAAAAGGAGATAAAGAAACGTAACAAGTGAATTCTTTGGAAAGAATAGAAATGAACGGTAAGAGACCTTGAGACATAAGTCAACTGATATAGAAAGGGAAAGAGGAAACGGAAAACGAAGAGAAAAGAAGAGTCCATAAACATCCAGGAGGACTTTGTTGGTAAAACGGAAGAACGTACGTTTATAAAACAGAGAAATCCATTCAAATAAGGATCCATAAAATAAGAAAAACAACGTTACCACTCACCCTATTGAAGGAATTAAAGTGAAAGACTAAAAAGTAACAATCATATAACAATCAAAATAAAAGAACAATAAAAGATCACTAAAAATCAACCTTCAAGCTAAATAACTAACCTTTATAAAAAAAGAAAAAACTTCATCCTTCTGGATATATACAAAGATACTACGTATTATTTTAGTCTTCTTACCATAAAAAATTTAGTCAAAAAATTTTTATATTAATTGTCCATTTAACATTCTACGAATTTCGTATGTTACACTACTAGACTATACACATATGAAACATTGTCTTAAGGGTGTCAACTCAATTAATCGTTTTGTAGAAGAGTGTATAATTAGAAAAACAAAACACTCTCACAAATTAAAGATCAAAGTATCCTTTAAAGTTCATACGTTATCAAAATAGTTGGTACAATTGGTACGATATATGATCTGGAAGTCTGGAATATGTAGAATATAGAGTTTATAAAACGGGAAAACGATTATAGAGGGACAAAGGAGATCGGGTGTTGGGGACCTTTTGTAAAAAGATGAGAGACAAAGACTCAAGTTTTACAAAAGGGTAAAAATCTAAGGTGAATCTTCATTATGGTACGTTATACAAAAAGAGAGACTGAATAAAGTGAATCGTTAAGGTCAAACTAGGTATAACAGTTGTTACTGTCTTAAAGGAATCAAAAATTCTGACTTATTATAAGGAGACACATAGACAATTATAAAAATTAGACAAGTAAAAACTGTGAATCTAACAAAGATATGGAACTGATAACACTTATTACAACGTTACGTACCCTTATTTCTATAGAGAAACTCTATGACTACAGTAAAGGAAACCTATATACGAGTTTTCACTCCAACGATCTAGTGTGCCAACAAGACAAAAATAAAACACTCCTTGAATCTATTACACAAAGTATGACCGACATGGTCAAATGTAAGAGTGGTTATTACATGTTTCAAAGGGTAAAGACGTGTAGGAGTGGTTTTGAACAATAGAGAACAAAAAACTATTATTGGTAGGATTGTCCCCACTCTATTATAGAGTATTTATAAAGTAACTCCAAAACTGAAAACGAAGGGACTACTAATGCAACAACTAGTGGAAAAGTAACAGAAGAAAGCTTTTTTTTTTTTACAGATAAGTCCAGAAGATGGATAAAGAACTTACGTTATATGTATATATATGATAATCAAGTCAAGTCAGTGAGTCAGCATAGGCTGAGAAACGTTGGGGTACTTAACGTCGTGCGATCCGGAGGGACAGGGTGTGGTTGAGGGCGTCAAGTGAGTTTGAGTACAGGTAGCTCAACCACTACGGTAGGTCGGTAGAGTAGGAGATAACAGGGGAAGAGGAGGACGGGAGTTGGCGAGGGTCGTAGTCGCAGAAAAGGTTACTCAGTCGAGAAGTGTACTCCACCGGTTTCATAACCTCAAAGTTGAAATCGTAGTCAGGAAGGTTACTTGTGGGTCCTGTCTAGAGGAAATCTTACCTGACCAATAGAGAGGAACGTCCGGTTCCCTGAGAGTTCTCAGAAGAGGTTGTGTGTCAAGTTACGTATGTTATATGTATTTGCACGTATATATACATATATATGTGTATGTACGTGTTATATATACGTATGTTATATGTATACACATATAACGTAAAACCTATAATTTGGTAATACCCTATACTCCAAACGTATATAAAAGAGGGTAAGGCATCCAACGGAAAAGTCAAACGACTACTTAAAGAAACGTTCTCTAAAACATAAACTACATTATGTTCAAAAAAAAAAAAAGAAATGAAAAACCTAAGTTTTTTGAGTAACGGTTTTGGTTATAGTTCCACGAATGAGGGATACAAAAGAAGACCCTTAAAATGTTAAAGTTCAAAAGGTAAGTTCATAAATAGGATAAGACTCAACTAAAAACACATACTATATTCTTTTTCAAAGTCAGTGTAAGGAAATATCGGACTATAAATTAAAAGTGTCTTCATAAATGACTTCTCTGATAGAAAGGAGTAATATACAAGAACCGTAACAACAGTTTCAAGTATATACGTCCCCAAATAAAGACCCGAGAATTAAGACAATGTAGTCAGATACCAAAATACAAGTACGGTGATGTTGAGACGACTAATGATATCAAAATATTATAACAAACTTTAGTTCTTCGCAATTCGGTGGTTAAAACAATAAGAAAGAGTTCTAACGGAACTAGGAAACCCCAGAGAACACTAAGGATGTCCAAAATCCTAACAAGATAAAAACACATTTTTTACCACAACCTTAAAGTTATTCTTTACGTAACATAGGTATCTAGTAAGTTTGTTATACTTGGAAAATTGTTATCATTATGAAGGTTAAGTTCTTATACTCCAAATAAAGTGAAAAAACCACGTAGAAGAGGGTAAAGAAAGTAACTATAGAATGTCCAAAATCACATATCTAGAAAGTGGAGGAATCAATTTATACAAAGATTCATAAAATTACAGAAAATTATGATAACATTTAACTTAATAAAAGAATTTTAAAACCTATCAAGTAGTAATTATATATCTTTATATAGAATAAAATAAATAACTAAATCATATGATGTTTTAATGACTGTTATCAAAATTGTTTAAAAATCACCTCATAAGGTATATTTTCTAATCTCAAAAGATATGTAATTACATTCCAATACAATAACAGTATCTGTCAAAAATGAAGAAGGAAAGGATAAATTTACGAAAAATAAATAAAAGAACCGATTAATGAGACTGATCTTGAAGGTCATGTTATAACTTATCTTTACGAATATTACCCATGGGTCTGAATAAGAGTTAAATCTTCTTTTCAAATGTTGACAAGTAATCTCTCATACTATAATCACCATCCTAATGGTACATACCGGAAATTATACAACTCTATGTAAGTAAGATATAACTTAAACAACTCTTAAAGATGGTACTTCTTTATAACTACGTTTATAAAAGGGACGTAGAAACTCCTATAAAATATCTAAATAGGAAGTAAAACTCGTTTTCTTACTCGTGTTCTTACGAGTTTGATGACGTGTTAACGTGAGTAGAGTGTACGATCATTCCATTACGAGTTTTAAGAGGTTCGGTCCGAAGTTGTTATACACTTGGCACTTGAGGGACTACAAGTTCGACCGAAATCTTTTCCGTCTCCTTGGTCTCTTGTTTAACGGTTGTAGGCCACCTAGTACCTTTTTCGTTCTCTCAAGGTCTTTTTATAGATAAAGACGATATATCTGATACGGTTTCGGAAGCTGACACACCTAGTGTTATTTGACACCTTTTAAGTCTTTCTCTACCCTTATGGTCTGGTGGACTGGATGGAGAACTCTTTAGACATACGTCCAGTCCTTCGTTGTCAATCTTGACCTGTACCTTGTTGTCTGACCAAGGTTTATCCTTTTCCTCATACAGTTCCGACATGTAACAGTGGGACGAATAAATTGAAGATACGTCTCATGTAGTACTCTTTGCGACCTGACCTTCTTTGTTCGATCTTAGTTCTAACGACCCTCTTTATAGTTATTGGAGTCTATACGTCTACTGTGGTGGGAATACCGTCTTTCACTTCTCCTCGATTTTTAGGAGAACTACTTTCACTTTCTCCTCTCGTTTTTTCAACCGAATTTCAAGTTGTAAGTCTTTTACTTCTAGTACCGTAGGCCACGGTAGTGAAGTACCCGTTATCTACCCCTTTGTTACCTTTGTCACAGTCTGAAATAAAACCCCCCGAGGTTTTAGTGACGTCTACCATTAACGTCGGTACTTTAATTTTTTGCAAATGAGGAACCTTCTGTTCACTACTGGTTGGATCTATCGTATAAGTTTTCGTCTCCGTAATGAAACGGCTGATTCCAGGCAGATCAGTTACGATACCAAAAAGGTGACCAGTATATACCTACACTCTCAACCTGACACTTCTTCCGACTCGCGGTTTCTTAACTACGTAAACTTGACACCACAACCTCTTCTGAGAACTCCCAGGGAACCTGACGTTCCTCTAGGTTGGTCAGGTAAGACTTCCTCTAGTTGGGACCCCAAAGAAACCTTCCTTACTACGATTTCGACTTCGAGGGTATGAAACCGGTGGAGTACTCTTCTCAACTGAGTAACCTTTTCTGAGACTACGACCCTCCTTAACCTCCTTCCTCCTCCCTTACTACGATTTCGACTTCGAGGTCATGAAACCGGTGGAGTACGCTTCTCAACTGAGTAACCTTTTCTGAGCCTACGACCCTCCTTAACCTCCTTCCTCCTCTTCCCCCGCTGGGTTCTACTCTACCGACCTACCGTAGTGACTGAGCTACCTGCACTTAGACTCACTTGAGGCCCTCTACCACTACCTGTCCCTTCGGAGCGTACGACGCTAAGTACCCCAGCGTTTCTCAGCTTTTACTGACTCCTGACTTGACTTGACTAGGAAGTAAAACAATTACACTATGTAGTACTAATAATAACACGTCTACAACTTGGTAGGAAAGTAGGAACTTTCTTTCGGATGAGATAGTATAACATACTATGAAAGTTAAATAACAAAAAATACATTTAAATAAATAAAATTGACCTCCGATTAATGAAATGTTATAACATAACCAAAACGGTATGTAGTTGTACTTAGGTGTTGCCCACATGTACACAAAGGGTAGGACTTGGAGGGAGGGTGGAGGGAGGTGTATGGTAGGGAGACCCAGTAGCGTCACGTGGTCGACTCTCGTAGGATATGGTACGTAGCTTGGACCTGACCACTAAGTAAAGTGTATACCATAATGTGTACAAAGTTACGGTAAGTGGGTTTAGTAGGGTGGGAACGGGAGAGGGTGTCTCAGGTTTTCTGACAAGATATGTAGACACAGAGAAAACGACAGAACGTATGTCCCAATAGTAATGGTAGAAAGATTTAAGGTATATATACACAATCATATGAGATAACCACTAAAGGAAAAACCGAATGAAGTGAGACATATTATACGAGCTCAAAGTAGGTTGAGTAATCTTGACTAAGTTTACATAAGAAGAATTACCGACTCCTTATGAGGTAACACATATATATGGTGTCGAACGAATAGGTAAGTAGATGACTACCTGTAGATCCAAAGAAGGTACAGGACCGATAATATTTGTCACGACGCTACTTGTAACCCCATGTGCATAGAGAAAGTTAAGACCAAAGGAGCCCCACATACGGGTCGTCACACTAACGACCAAGGATACCGTCAAGTTAAAGGTCAAAAAAATTCCTTAGAGGTGTGACAACAGGGATCACCGGCACGATCAAACGTAAGGGTGGTCGTCACATTCACACAAGGGAAAAGAGGTGTGGGAGAGGTCGTAAATAACGAACAGTTGAAAACCTATCGTAGGTAAGACTGACCACATTTTACCATGGAGTAACACGAAAACTAAACGTAAAGCGACTATTACTCACTACAACTCGTAGAAAAGTACACAAACAATCGGTAGACATACAGAACAAACCTCTTTATAGACGAATCAAGAAACCGGGTTAAAAACTAACCCAGTAAATAAAAAGACCTTAACTCAACGTCGTCAACGAACAAATAAAAACTCTAATTAAGAAACAACGAAGCAAATGATAATAAAAGAGGGTAAGACTTCCGACAGAAAAGTTGAACGAATTAAAGGAAACAACACGTCTTCGAAAATTAAAATTAATCTAGGGAAAACAAATAAAAACGAAAATAAAGGTTATAAGACCCTTCACCCATTATCTCCTAGGACGACACTAAATACAACCTCTCACAAAACAGATACAAAAGGAGATTCTCAACATATCAAAGACCAGAATGCAAATTTAGAAATTAGGTAAAGCTCAAATAAAAACACATACCACAATCTTTCACAAGATCAAAGTAAGAAAATATTCACCAACTGGTCAAAAGAGTCGTGGTGAACAATTTCTCTAACAGAAATTAGGTAACATATAAGACCGGAGGAAACACGTTCTATTCCACAGGTATCCACGCACCTAAATAGAGACCCGAAAGATAAAACAAGGTAACTAGTTATAAAGACAGAAACACGGTCATGATATGACAGAACTTCTGACACCAAAACATCATCTCGGACTTCAGTGCGTCCAACTAAGAAGATAAAGGTAAGAAGAAAGAGTTCTAATGAAACAGATAAACTCAACAAAACATCGAGGTAAGTTTAACACTTTAATAAACAGATCGAAACACTTTTTATGGTAACCATCGAACTATTCTTAACGTAACTTAGATATCTAACGAAACCCATTAAATGAGTAAAAGGGATATAACTAAGAGACCTAGGTACTCGTGCCACATCAAGAGGTAGATAATTACAGAAGAAACTAAAGAAAGTGGTCACAAAATACCAAAAGACATACATCCAGAAAACAAAGAAATCCATTTATATAACGATTCATAAAATAATAAAAGCAACGTCACACTTACTTTAACAAAGGAATTAAAGAGAAACATAAAAGAGTAATAAACACATATCCTTACGTTCCCTAAAGACACACAACTAAAATAAAGGACGTTGAAATGATATGAGTAACTAATCGAGATCATTAAAAGAGCACCTCAGATCCCAAAAGCTACATCTCCTAGTACAGTAGACGTTTGTCACTGTCAAAATGGAGGAGAAAAGGTTAAACCTAAGGAAAATAAAGAAAAAACCGAGACTAACGGCACCGGTTTTGAAGGTTTTGATACAACTTATCATAACCAGTCTCACCTGTAGAAACAGAACAAGGACTGAAATCCCCTTTACGAAAGTTAAAAAGTGGTGACTTCTATCAAAGGACACCCAAACTGTATATATCGAAAATTATACAACTCCATACAAGGAAGATAAGGACGAAAGACCTCTCAAAAATAGTATTTACCTACAACTTAAAACAGTTTCAGAAGGAGACGTAGATAACTCTACTAGTATACCGAAAATAAAAAGTTAAATAATTACACCATATAATGTAACTAACTAAACGTCTATAACTTTTTAGGAACGTAGGAACCCTATTTCGAGAGAACGGGTACTACATACTGGGAAAATTACAAAACAACCTAAGACTAACGATCGTAAAACAATTCCTAAAAAAGTAGATACAAGTAGACACTATAACCGGACATCAAAAGAAAAAAACACCGTAGAAACAGTCCAAAACCATAATCCCACTACCACCGGTGTATCTTACTCAAACTTTCAAATGGAAGGACACGTTAAAAGACCTTCTCAAACTCATCCTATCTACAATCGAGAAGAGGTGTAAAAACCATGTCAAATCGACACTTCGGTAGACCTGGACCCGAAAACAAAGGACGTTCACAAGACTAATGTCAAAGTTAAAGGCACGAACACTACCCAATTGTAAAAGATAAAGAAGGACCAAGTCAAAACCTTTCAACATGAAAAAATTCTTAAACAGGTAGAGAAGGTACAACAGGTAAATAACCGTATATTAACGACCATCATCAGAGAAGACTAGAAAACATAAAGACACAACAGACAATACTAGAGAGGTAAAAGTAAACATTAAAATAACTAAACTAAAAAGAGGGAAACAAAGAACTACTAAGACCGATTACCAAACAGTTAAAATAAAAAGAGAGTTTCTTGGTCGAAAACCGAAACAACTAAAAACGATACCAGAGAAAACAAAGAAAACGTAAATAAAGACGGGATTAAAAATTCTAAAGAAAGGAAGATAATTGGGACTCCAAGAGGTAAAGAAGGAAAAGATCAACGAAATCCACATCTCAATCCAATAAATGAACTAAAGAGAGGACAAAGAACTCTATCTAAACATAACGATACTTGGAAGGGGAATCGTGACGAAAATGTCACAGGGTGCCCAAAACGTAACACTAAAGTAAAAGTAAGTAAAGATACGTATGAAACTAAAGAAGACACTAAACAACCAATAAATCGTCACACAACAAGTCGGAGGTATACAACCTTAAAAATTATCGAAAAGAGGACATTAACTCTAGTTTAGAATGACGTGACACCAGCCTTTTCTACGCACCTTACTAAAGAAAGAAAAAAAGAAAAAAAAAAAATTAATGGTTCCGATCTAAATACCGGGTCTTACACTAGATACGACCTCTTCCAAGCCACACGTGAGCTCTTTTTCCACTTTAAGTAACAAAACCCCACTTTACAGGATATCTATAGTTAATCCAGACTGACCAGATAACATAGTAAATTTCAAACACAAAGGAACAATTAAAAGACAAATCAATTAGACAGGTATCCACACTCACCCCATAATTTCAGAGGGTAATAGTAACACAGTAACAATTAAAGGGGAAAGTATGAACAAACATAAACAGAATGTATAACACCATAAGGATACAACCCACGTATATATAAATATTAACAATATAGAAGAAGACCTGACTAGGAAACTAGTAATACATCACAGGAAGAAACAGACAAAAGTGTGTGTCGGAAACAAAATTTCAGATAAAATAGACTATACTCATAACAATGAGGACGAAAGAAAACCAGAGATAAACACAACTTATTGAAAAAGGTCGGGAATTGAAAGTCAGACATACACAGGGAACAAAACTCCACCCAGAAAACATCTGTTGTATATATCCCCAGAACAAAAACATAGGTAAGTCGATCAGAAATAGAAAACCGACCCCGTAAGTTGGGTAAATGGAAATTCCATTAATAACTATTCATACTAGGGTAACGGTAAATGAAATAACAAAACCCAAGTTCAAATACGTGGGAAAAACACAAAGGACAGATTTCTTCTAGGAAATAGTAAACAACCTCTCGACCAAACCACCACGACTTAAGAGAGTCGAAAACGAACAGACATTTCGAAAACTAAAGAAGAAGTATAAACTTACTCTAGGAACGACCCATGTCATTAGACCCGACATCCAATAAAAGAAAGTAGTGAAATTCATACAGAACGGTAAGGGAGGACCGGACTTCTCAAAGATAACTTTTTAGTCGACGATAGGAATACCCTTAGGGGAACACACAATAAATAACAAAAAGGGAACGACGAAAATTATAAACAAGAAACACAAACTGGAAACAATTAAACTAATTATACACAGAACCCCACAAAGTGGAACCCAAATAGGACAAATCCTGAGAGGCCCAAAGAACCTGAACCCACTAATAAAGGAAGGGGTAAATTCCTTCAAAAGTTCATAATAGAGGAGTTCATAAAAGAATATGAAAAAGAAAAACAGAAGAAGAATACCCTGAGGATACTAAGTTTACAACCCCGTAAAGTGTAACAGGGTCTTCAGAGACTCTAACAGGAGTAAAGAAAATCAAGTAAAAAGAAAAAAGGAGAGACTAAGTAAATAAAGATGGTAAGATAGAAGATGGAGTGATTAGGATAGAAGACAGAGGGAATAAGATGATAAACAAGGGAGGTCTCACAAAAAACATAGTAAATAACGTAAGTAATATATAACTGAGAAAGAATAAAGAAGATCCAGAAAGAAAAAATTTGGTAAGAAAGTAGAAGAGTCATAACAGAGGACCGATAAATAGATACTAAGGTAAAACAAAGTTCTAAAACCTAGTAAAAGTGATATTAATAAACCTTAATAAATAGTCCATCTAAGGGATAGAGAAGGTCAAACCAAACCACCCGTAAATAGGACAAGGAAATGGACGACCCATAAGGAAACAGAGAAGTAGAACAAATATAACGACACAAACACACCGGAAAGACATAAGACCGTCGAACACCTCAAGAGAAATAACTTCTCAAAGGAGTGACAACCATATCAACTTACCCACCGAAGTGTCCCAAAGGACCAATCCCATCGAACACACACCACAAGACCACCCACCTCGACCTAAATAAGAGAGAACTCACGTTAGTTCACAGGTCATCACTCAAAGGAGGTTATCCTTTATGACCTCTTACATCGGGAACTAATTCTCGACCACCACTCCCTCGTATTAGAAGTACTATCATAAGTGGACCTCACCTATACGGTAGTTTGGCTCTAACCTCCATCCACCTCCTACGTCGGACGGTATCTAGTTGACGGTGCTTGACAAGAGTAAGAATGGTTCTAAGCCATCTAAAAGATTTTATTTAAATGAATGACATACACGAATACTGTTAAAGGTCTTTAAATTTACCAAGTAAACAATTTTTTTATTAAAAGTTGTTCACATATATAAAGTGACCCACGGAACACTTCTCTTATTTTGAGTTACAGACTTTTTGTTTCTAGTACTATAGGTCAGGGTAATGGAGTACCGTTTATCTACCCCTTTTGACCCTTATCACTGTCTGAAATAAAAGAACCCGAGGTCTTAGTGACGTCTACCACTGACGTCAGTACTTTAATACTGTGAACGACGAACCTTCTTTTCTATACTGTTTGGATCTGTAGTCTAATTTTTATTCTCTGTTGTGAAGCGACTTCTTCCAGACTTACGTGTTTCGTTACCAAAAAGGTGATCGGTACACGTTCACACTCATAACCTGGTATTTCTTCCGACTCTTTACTTGTTAGTAACGAAAGTTTGACACCACGACCTTTTCTGAGACCTCTCAGGAAACCTGTCGTTCCTCTAGTTTAGTAACTTTCCTAACTACGACTTCGACTTCGAGATTATGAACCGGTGGACTACACTTCTCGAGTGAGTAACCTTTTCTGGGACTACGACCCTTTCTGACTCCCGTTCTCTTTACCCACTGTGTCCTACTCTACCAATTTACCGTAGTGGTTGAGTTGTCTACACTTAAACTCATTTAAGGGTCTTTTATCACTTCCTGTCCCTTCGGACCGTACGACGTCAGTTACCCAAATGGTTCTCAACATATGCTGACTCGTTGCCTTGTAGTCTTCTCACTTCTTTTGCTTTTTACTCTGTTTTTATAGGAACAATAAAGGTATACGAAAGACTATCAAACTTCCAAGGAAAAGGGTGAGGAGATCTGAAGGACTACAAAGGAAACAAGGGTCATTAAGGGTGAAGAGTCAAGTCAAGTCAAGTCAGCAAGTCAGCACAGGCTGAGAATCGGTGGGGTACTTAGTGTCGTGCGGTCCGGAGAGACAGGTAATGGTTGAGGGTCTCAAGTGAGTCTGAGTTCAGGTAGCTCAGTTACTACGGTAGGTCGGTAGAGTAGGAGACAGCAGGGGAAGAGGAGGACGGGGGTTAGGGAGGGTCGTAGTCTCAGAAAAGGTTACTCAGTTGAGAAGCGTACTCCACCGGTTTCATGACCTCAAAGTCGAAATCGTAGTAAGGAAGGTTTCTTTAAGGTCCCAACTATAGGAAGTCTTACCTGACCAACCTAGAGGAACGTCAGGTTCCCTGAGAGTTCTCAGAAGAGGTTGTGGTGTCAAGTTTTTGTAGTTAAGAAGTCGCGAGTCGAAAGAAGTGTCAGGTTGAGAGTGTAGGTATGTACTGGTGACCTTTTTTGTATCGGAACTGATCTGTCTGAAAAAACCGTTTCATTACAGAGAAGAGTCAATTCAGATATAATTCAAGTTTAGTCAATAATGGTCTTTTTTTTACGATTTAAGTAATGACCAAGACACCATGTAAATATACATCGGAAGAAAAGGTTAGGTGAACAATGATAAGTAAAAAGTCAGTAGTTTATCGATTAAGTTCGCAAGATAGGAACAACTTAACAAAGTATTACCCTATTTGTCTCCAGGTGAACAAGGTATAATAGATCTGGTCTTTGAGGAGCTAATTTTTTTTAACAACTTAGGGAATGATATAGTAACAAAATATACAAGTTTAACAGGTTTTAAATAAGTCACCCTTGGGTAAGTTCGGTCAAAGAAAGTATTCTAGTATAATGAGAGACCAGTGAAGGAACTAAAGACCTTGGTTTTATTAAAGGTCGAAATATAAAAAAGTCTGAACTTTACTTTGTAAACAAGTTTCTAGAGAGCAAGGGAAATTAACCCTTACTATAATCATCGCTTTTAGACCCGTGATCCAAAGGAAATAACCATGACTTCATAGTGACAAAGATCCGAGAAAATCCTCTGTTTAAATCATACCTCTCTCTTCCTTATTGCCCTCCCCTTCCCCTCCACCTTATTCCTCCCCTCCCCGTCCCTCACCTTCCTTCCCTAATAATATGTACAAAAATTAGTGTAGAAGTACGACTAGGAAGGGTGATTTTGGTATGAGGTATCCCGAGAAATAATGGAAGGAAGTAGGATATAAAATATAGTAAAATAAGTGTTACTCTTCGGATCACGGTTCTTGTAATTATATCAACGAACAAAGGAGATAAGATGTTAAGTGATTTTACTAAAACTTAACGTTGTGGTTACGGTGTTAGTTGTTGTTTGAATTCAAGTTCTAAATAAAAATTCAAGAAATACTTGAACCTGATATATTATGATTGACACAAATAAGGTATATGAACCTAATATAAGATGATTCACACTTAATTAATTGTTCGTTACTTAAAAGATCCATCGAGCTGTGATGAGATGTTTGTCATAAACTTACTTATTTACAAAACAACAAGACATCATCCCCGAGGTCCCCTTTATAGAAACGACACTTTAGTGGTCACGTATAAAAGTTCCTGGAATTATCAATATTATTTATTTTACGTAAAATAAAAAACACCATATAAAACGTAGTAAATCTGTTTCGACTTTTGTATAAATAAAGTACCGCAGGGTCTACTTTATATCACTTCACTTAAATATGGAGAATCAGACAAAGTACTATATCCTTGATTTATCAAAATAAGAGACTGAAGGTATAATAACCGGGGTATTTCCTCTTGAAGGTGACATAGAAAAACAAAAAATCATAAAATTATACTATTTGAAATAACTGAAAAAGTTAATACTTAAAACTAAAATACTGTGTTAGTCTGTTTATAAAAAAAAACGGATTAACAAGAAAAAAAAGAACACTTTTCTGTCATAAAGTGAAATAATAACGTCAAAATAAAAAAATAAATAAAATGAAATGTTATAACATAACCAAAACCGTATGTAACTGTACTTAGACGGTACCCACAGGTACACAAGGGGTAGGACTTGGTGTGGGGGTGGAGGGAGGGGTAGGGTAGGGAGACTCAGTAGGGTCACATGGTCGGGGTTCGTAGGACATAGTACGTAGTTTGGACCTGACCACTAAGTAAAGTGTACACTATTAAATTTACAAAGTTACGGTAAGAGGGTATAGTAGGGTGGGAGTGGGAGAGGGTGTCTCAGGTTTTCTGACACGTTTTCTGACACGATACGTAGACACAGAGAAAACGACAGAGCGTATGTCCCAATAGTAATGGTAGAAAGATTTAAGGTATATATACGTAATCATATGACATAACCCCATAAAGAAAGACCGAATGAAGTGAGACATATTATCCGACGTCAAAGTAGGTGGAGTAATCTTGACTAAGTTTACATATGAAAAATTACCGACTCATTATCAGGTAACACATATACATGGTGTCGAAAGAAAAAAAAATTAAATAAATAAAATTAACCTCCGATTAATGTTATAATATAACAAAAACGATATGTAGCTATACTTAGGCGGTGTCCACATGTGCACAAGGGTAGGACTTGGGGAAGGGGTGGAGGAAGGGGTAGGGTAAGGAGACCCAGCAGGTTCACGTGGTCGGGGCCCGTAGGACATAGTACGTAACTTTGACCTGACCGCTAAGTAAAGTGTATACTATTATATGTACAAAGTTACACTAAGAGGGTTTAGTAGGGTGGGAGGGGGAGAGGGTGTCTCAGGTTTTCAGACAAGATATGTTGACAGAGAGAAAACGACAGAACGTATGTCCCAATAGCAATGGAAGAAAGATTTAAGGTATATATATACGTCGTTTCGGAAACTGACACACCTAGTGTTATTTGACACCTTTTAAGATTTTCTCTACCCTTATGGTCTGGTGGACTGGACGGAGAACTCTTTAGACATACGTCCAATCCTTCGTTGTCAATCTTGACCTGTACCTTGTTGTCAGACCAAGGTTTATCCTTTTCCTCATACAGTTCCGACATGTAACAGTGGGACGAATAAATTGAATATACGTCTCATGTAGTACTCTTTACGACCTGACCTTCTTTGTGTTCGATCTTAGATCTGACGGTCCTCTTTATAGTTATTGGAGTCTATACGTCTACTGTGGTGGGAATACCGTCTTTCACTTCTCCTTGATTTTTCGGAGAACTACTTTCACTTTCTCCTCTCACCTTTTTCAACCGAATTTCGAGTTGTAAGTCTTTTGCTTCTAGTACCGTAGACCAGGGTAGTGAGGTACCCTTTACCTCTTTGTCACCTTTGTCACAGTCTGAAATAAAAAACCCCGAGGTTTTAGTGACGTCTACGACTGACGTCGGTACTTTAATTTTCTGCGAACGAGGAACCTTCTTTTCAATAACGGTTGGATCTATCGTATAAGTTTTCGTCTCTATAATGAAACGGCTGATTCCAGGCAGATCAGTTCCGATACCAAAAAGGACACCAGTACATACCTACACTCTCAACCTGACACTTCTTCTGACTCGCGGTTTCTTAACTACGTAGACTTGACACCACAACCTCTTCTGAGAACTCTCTGGGAACCTGACGTTCCTCTAGGTTGGTCAGGTAAGACTTCCTCTAGTCGGGACCCTAAAGAAACCTTCCTTACTACGATTTCGACTTCGAGGTCATGAAACCGGTGGAGTATGTTTCTCAACTGAGTAACCTTTTCTGAAACTACGACCCTCCCTAACCCCCGTCTTCCTCTTCCCCTACTGTCTCCTACTCTACCGACCTACCGTAGTGACTGAGCTACCTGCACTCGGACTCACTTGAGACCCTCAACCACTACCTGTCCCTCCGGACCGCACGACGCTAAGTACCTCAGAATTTCTCAGTCTGTGCTGACTCGCTGACTTGACTTGACTTGACTTGACTATGACATAACCACAAAAGGAAAAATCGAATGAAGTGAGACATCTTATCCGAGGTCAAAGTAGGTGGAGTAATCTGGACTAAGTTTACATAAGAAAAATTACCGATTCATTATGAGGTAACACATATACATGGTGTCGAAAGAATCGGTAAGTAGACGACTACCTGTATATCCATCGAAGGTACAGGACCGATAATATTTGTTACGACGTTACTTGTAACCCCATGTGCACAGAGAAAGTTAAGAGTAAAGAAGTCACACATACGGGTCGCCACTCTAACGACCCAGTATTCCGTTAAGATAAATGTCAAAAAATTCCTTAGAGGTGTCACAAGAGGTATCACCGACATGATCAAACGTAAGGGAGGTTTTCAAATTCTCCCAAGAGAAAAGAGGTGTGGGAGAGGTCGTAAATAACGAACAACTGAAAACCTAGCGTCGGTAAGACTGACCGCACTTTACCATGGAGTAACACTAAAACTAAAGGTAAAGAGACTCTTACTCACTACAACTCGTATAAAAGTACACAATCGGTACACATACAGAAGAAACCTCTTTAGAGACACATCAAAAAACCGGGTGAAAAACTAACCCAGCAAATAAAAAGACATTAACTCGAAGTCCTCAACGAACATATAAAAACTCTAATTAAGAAACAGTCAACGAAGTAAATGATAATAAAAGTGGGTAAGACCTCCGACAAAAAAGTGGGACGAAATAAAGGAAAGAACACGTCTTCGAAAATTAAAATTAATCCAGGGTAAACAAATAAAAACGAAAATAAAGGTTATCAGATCCTCCGCCCAGTATCCCCTAGGACGATACCAAATACAGCCTCTCACAAAAGGGATACGAAAGGAGATCCTAAACATATCAAAGACCAGAATATAAATCTAGAAATTAGGTGAAACTCAAATAAAAACACATACCACAATCTTTCACAAGATCAAAGTAAGAAAATATTCACCAACTGGTCAAAAGGGTCGTGGTGAACAATTTCTCTAACAGGAAAGAGGTAACATAACAGAACGGAGGAAACAGTTACTATTCCAAAGGTATCCACACACCTACATAGAGACCCGAAAGATGAAACAAGGTAACTAGATATAAAGACAGAAACACGGTCATGGCATGAGAGAACTACTGACATTGAAACATCATCTCGGACTTCAGTCCGTCCAACTAAGGAGGTCAAGGTGAGAAGAAAGAGTTCTAACGAAACCGATAAGTTCCAAAAAGCATAAAGGTATCTTTAACACTTTAATAAACAAGGTCAAGAGACTTTTTATGGTAACCATCGAACTATCCCTAACGTGTTCTAGAATTAATAATATAATCATATCATTTAAAACAGATACATGGTATAAGATTCATCTTACCGAGACAGTGATCTCTAGAATTTCTCTTTTTAAAGTTCGTCGTAATAGTTTTTATACACCGGTAAACTAGTCAGAGATTTACTAGGGTTTATAGGTTTGTAAACCTTGTGGTTACTTTTTATTTACAACCGACCTTATATAACTATGACTATTCTAAAAAATATTTATGAATACACGTAGGTCATTAAAGTCAGTATACATGTAAAGTATCTCTTCATCTTCATTTTTTTTTTTTGTCAAAATGGAATCACTTCTGGTCTAATAATTAATAATAATATTTCAGAACGTGTCCAAAGAATATGACTTACTAAATCTTGTATATAAATTTCTATTTATCCTTCTTTAATAATAAAACAAAAATCTTGAGAAATTAAGTTGACTAAAAGGGGTTTACTCCGATATATAACAAAAGGTACAACAGACGAATAAATTTTTCTTTATTGAAAGACATGAATTCTTGTAAAGTCAAAAAGAAAAAAAAAAGAAAAAATAAAAATGTTGTCAGGTCACTTGTCTTATTAGAAATTCATAGACCAAATACCTATGATTATTAATAAAAAAATTCTGTTTATCTGTATTGGGATTATTATCTCTGTCTCAACAACTTTATACAGAAATTCTAAAGTAATACGAAAGGTCTACAAATCGTACAGGATTAATATTATGGAAGTAACAAATACAATAATTAACCTATTCTATGTTTGTAATAGTGAACCTACTCAAAAAAGATCATGGTACATACCTAAAATTTGTAATCCAAAACGTAAACAAAATCACCAATCTATTATTTATACAAAGAATTTTTAATTTCCAATCGTCTCATTTAAACTTAGAAAAGAACAGTACTATATTGTATTCTAAACAGTAAAATTGGTAAAATTCGTATTTTAAGTCACCGTGATTAATACAAGAATTTCAACACGTTGATATTAGTGATAGACAAATGTTTAAAAAGTGAAGGAATTTGTCTTTGAGTCATGGTCAATACTCATTTAGGGATATTGAGGTTGGGGTCTTGAAGACTATTAAAGATTAGATGAAACAAAGACACCTACAGATAAGATCCGTAAATTATATTTACGTTGGTTTATTATAGATAGGAGGACACAGAACGAATAAAAATTAAAATTAAATAAAATTAACTACTAACGAAATGTTATAACCAAACTAAGGACAATATGAAGTCGTACCTAATTGGTATCCACATGTATACAAGGGTGGGAGAACTTAGAGGGAGGGTTGAGGGTGTGTAAGGGTGGGGAGATACAATAAAGTCTCGGAGTCAAACTCAAGGGACTCCGTATGTCGTTTAAGGGAAACCGATAAATATATATATATATATATATATATATATATNGAAAAATTTAAAATAAAATAAATAAAAAAAAATTTAAAAAATAAAAAAAATTTAAAATTTTAGAAATTAAGAATGTACGCAAGGGTTTGTACTTGGGGGGAACACACCTAGTGTCATTTGACACCTGTTAAGACTTTCTCTACCCTTATGGTCTGGTGGACTGGACGAAAAAGTCTTTGAACATACGTTCAGTCCTTCGTTGTCAATCTTGACCTGTACCTTGTTGTCTGACCAAGGTTTATCCTTTTCCTCATGTAGTTCCGACATACAACAGTGGGACGAATAATTGAATATACGTCTCATGTAGTACTCTTTACGACCCGACCTTCTTCGTCTTCGACCTTAGTTCTAACGGTCCTCTTTATAGTTATTGGAGTGTAACGTCTACTGTGGTGGGAATACCGTCTTTCACTTCTTCTTGATTTTTAGGAGAACTACTTTCACTTTCTCCTCTCACTTTTTCAACCGAATTTCGAGTTGTAACTCTTTTACTTCTAGTACCGTAGTCCAGGGTAGTGAAGTACCCTTTATCTACCCCTTTACCACCTTTGTCATAGTCTGAAATGAGAAAACCCGAGGTTTTAGTGACGTCTACCACTAACGTCGGTACTTTAATCTTCTACGAATGAGGAACCTTCCTTTCAATACTGGTTACGTCTATCGTATAATTTTTCGTCTCTATAATGAAACGGTTGTTTCCAGAAAGATCAGTTCCGATACCAACAAGGACACCAGTACATATCTACACTCTCAACCTGACACTTCTTTCGACACACGATTTCTTAACTACGAAAACTTGACACCTCAATCTCTTCTGAAAACGCTCAGGGAACCTCACGTTCCTCTAGGTTGGTCAGGTAGGATTTCCTCTAGTCAGGACCCACAAGTAACCTTCCTGACTACGACTCCGACTTTGAGGTTATGAAACCGGTGGAGTACGTTTCTCAACTGAGTAACCTTTTCTGGGACTACGATCCTCCCTAACCTCGTCCTCCTCTTCTCCTACTGTCTCCTACTCTACCGTAGAGGTTGAGATACGTGTACTCAAACCCACTTGAGTTCCTCAACCATAACCTGTCCCTCCGGACTACACGACGCTAAGTACCTCAACGTTTCTCAGCCTGTACTGACTCACTGACTCGACTTGACTTGACTTATTGCTCACTACAAATCTTAAAGAAGTAGACAAACAATCGGTAGACATACAGCAGAAACCTCTTTACAGACAAATCCAGAAAACGGGTGAAGAACCAACACAACAAACAAAAAGACCATAACTAAACATACTTGACGAACTTATAAAACCTTTAATTAGGAAACAGTCAACAAAGTAAACGAGAATAAATGAGGGTAAGACTAGAAAAGTGGAACAAACATCAAAGGAAACGACACGTTTTTTAAAAACGAAAGTAAGTCAAGTCAAGTCAGTGAGTCAGCACAGACTGAGACGCTGGGGTACCTGACGTCGTACGGTCCGAAGGGATAGGTAGTGGTGGAGGGTCCCTAATGAGTTTGAGTACAGGTAACTCAACCGCTACGGTAGGTTGGTAGAGTAGGAGACAGTAGTGGAAGAGGAAGACTGAAGTTAGAAAGGGTCGTAGTCCCAGAAAAGTTTACTCAATCAAGAAACGTAGTTCACCGGTTTCATAACTTCAAAGTCGAAGTAGTCAGGAAGGTTACTTATAACTCCTGACTAAAGGAAATCCTACCTGACCAACCTACAGGAACGTCAGGTTCCCTGAGTGTTCACAGAAGAGGTAGTGGTGTCAACTTTTCGTAGTTAAAAAAACGTGAGTTAAAAGAAATATTAGGTTGATAGAGTAGGTATGTATTGATGACCTTTTTCGTATCGAAGCTTATCTACCTGGAAAGAGCCGTATCATTACAGAGACGAAAAATTAAATTAATCCAGGTTGAATAAAAAAATAAAATAAACGGAAGGAATAATATCCTCTACCCAGCATTTCCTAGAACGACACTAAATACAGTATGTCACAAGACGGATACGAGAGAAGATTCTTAAAATATCAAAGACCAGAATGTAAATCTAGAAATTAGGTGAATCTCAAATACAAACATATATCACAATCCTTCACAATATTAAAGTAAGAAAAGTGTCTCAATAGGTCAAGAAGGTCGTGGTGAATAGCTTCTCTTATAAAAAAGACTAACATACAAAAACAGAGGAAACAGATTCTATTCCACGGATATACGGACATCCAAATAGAGACCTGAAAGAACAAGGTGACCGGATATGATGACATAAAGACGGTCATTGTATGACGGAACCACTGACATCGAAACATCATACCAGTCCTTAGTACATGAAACTAAGGAGGACGAGGTAATAAAGAGTTCTGACACAACCGAGAAGTCCCACAAAAGACAAATACATGCTTAACACTTTTGAAAACAAGATGAAGACACTTTTTATGTTAACCATTAAACTATCTCTAACGTAAGTTAGACATCTAACGAAAACCATGATGTCAGTAAAAGTGGCCTAACTGAAGATTGAGTCCTCGTACCTTATAGGGAGGTAGACAAATACAACAGAAACTAAAGAAAGTAGTTACAAAGAATGTCAAAAGACATATATCGAAAGAACAGAGGAATCCCTCTAAATTTCACTTCACTTCACTTACTTCAGCGAGCCAGCACAGACTGAGAAAGGCTGGAGTACCTGACATCGGATGGCCTGAGGAAGTAGGTACCCTAAAAGGTCCGTTCTTATGACCTCACGTAACAGTAAAGGAAGAGGTCCCCTTGAAGGGTTGGGTCCCTAGCTTGGGTCCAGAGGGCGTGACAACCGTCTGCGAAATGGCAGACTCGGTGTTAAGGATCTATAAAATAAGAAAAACAAAACCATTATTTAACCTAACTAAGGAATTAAAGAGAAAGACTAAAAAGTGACAATAATATATTCTTACGTTCACTAAATATACATAACTCAAACATAGGACACTGAAATGATTTAAGTGATTAATCAAGATCATTAAAAGACTATCATGGAAATCCCAAAAGATACATATCAAACTACGGTAGACGTTTATCACTCTCAAAATGAAGAAGGAAAGATTAGATCTAAGTAAAATAAATAAAGAGAAGATACTAACAATATCGATCCATCCTGAGGGTTTTGATACAACTTATTATCACTAGTCTCATCCGTGGAAACAGAACGAGGACCGGAATCTCTCTTATGAAAGTCGAAGAGTGGTAACTCTTATTACAAACAACACACACACACACACACACAAAAAAAAAAAATTACACCGGAAATGATACTATTCCATCAAAGGAAGATACGGGTGAACAACTTCACGAAAATAGTATTTACCCACAACATAAAACAGTTTTTCAAAAAACGTAAATAACTTTAGTAGTATAACAAAAATAGAAAGTTAAACAATTATACCACATACTGTAACTAACCAAATATAAATAAGTTATTAGTAACGTAGGGATCCTATTTGACAGAATTATTACCACATATTCGAAGAATTACACCACAACTTAAGAAAAACGATCTTAAAACAACTTTTAAAAACATAGATACAAGTAGTCACTATAACCGGACATTAAAAGAAAAAACACTACATAAACAGACCGAAACCATAGTCCCACAAACACCGGAACATATTAATCAGACTTTCATAAGGAAGGAGAGGTTAAAAAACCTTCTAAAAGTCTTCCTATCCGTAATCGTGAAGAGGTTTACAAACTATCTTAAATGGACATTTCGGTGTCCATTTTTTAAGGACCCGAAAACAAAAAACATCGGAAAACTAGTGTCAAAGTTAAAGTTACAAACATTAACCGAACAAGCATTAAAGATAAAGAAGGACCAAGTCAGAACCTTCCAACTTGAAAAGATTGTTAGACAGGCAAATGAGATCCAACAGGAAAAATAATCGTATACAACGAGTATTATCAGACAATAATAGTAAGCATAAAGACGTAACAGACAACATTGGAGTGGAAAAAGTAAGGATTAAAGTAACTAAACTAAAAGAGGGATAAAATAACTACTTAGACCTATTACAAAACAGTTAAAACAAATAGAAGAGTTTCCTGGTCGAAAATCAAAATAATTAAAATGATAACAAAGGAAGAAAAAGTAAATAAAGACGAGACTAGAAATACTAAAGAAAGGAAGATGATTGGAAAAAAAAAAAAAAGGAAAAATGTCGACGAAATCCACATCTCAATCCAACAGATAAGTTACAAGAAAACAAAGGACTCCATCCTAACATAACGATATTTGAAGGGAGAATCTTGACGAAAACGACGTAGGGTATCCAAAACCCAGTAACACAAAAACAACGGAAACAAAGACCCTTACAAAACTAAAGGGAAGAATAAAGAAGTCATTGGAGAAGTAATAAATCTTTACATAACAAATTAGAGGTACACAAACACAAAAGAACGTCCAAAAAAAAAAAGACATTAACTATAGACCAGGGTATCGTAACAGCAGTCTCTTCTACGAACTATACTAAAGCTAAAAGAATTTAAATGACTACGAACTAAACACCGGGTTCTACACCAGATAGGACCTCTTACAAGACACACGTGAACTCTTCTTTCATATAACAAGATGTAAACCTACCTTTAAGGAATTCTATAGTTTATCCAGGTAAACCAGATTACAAAGTAAATTCCAAACATAAACGAATAACAAAAGACAAAATTACTAGACTGGTAACCATATTCACCCCACAACTTAAGAGGAAGATAATAAAACAATGACAGCGAAAATGGAAGATACAGACAATCACAAACGGAATATATAACTCCACGTGCATATAACCCATGTATTTATAAATTTTAACAAAACAGAAGAACTTAAATAGGAAACTAGTAATACATCGTAGTAAGAAATAGAGAACATTATGAGAAATAAAATTTCAGATAAAAAAAGACTTTACTCATAACGGTGAGATCGAAAGAAACCTAAAGATAAACGTATCGTATAGAAAAAGGTAGGAAAGTGAAAGTTTGACATACACAGAGATCCAGACTTCACCCAGAGAACATCCGTCGTATATATACCCAGAACTAAAACATAAGTGAATTGGTCAGACATACAAAACCAACCTCGTACATTTGACTACAACCAAATGCAAATTTCGTTAATGACTACATATCCAAAGATAACCGTAAAATTAACAAAACCTAAACAAAAACATCCAGAAAGGAAAGTGAACACAAACGACGAAAATATTCAAACAAATCATAAACAACATTTGGACCAAACTACCACGATTTAAGAGAATAGAAAACTTATAGAGATTGTGAAACTAAAGACAGTTAAACCTTACTCTAGGAAGGAACCGTCTTATTAGAACCAATATCTAAAAAAAAAAAGGAAAGTCATGAAATTTATATAACATAAGAGAGGATCAGACGTTCTAAAGACTACTTTCCAGACGACAATCAGTATACCTAAAAGGGAACATAAAATGAACAACGAAAAGAGAACGACGAAAATTATAAAAAACAAACATAAATTAGAGACAATCGAACTAATCATACATAGAGTTTTACAACGAGGAAGTTAAATAGGACATACCCTGAGAGAAACGAAAAACCAGAACTAACTGATAAAAAAAAGGGTACAACCCCTTTAAAAGTTCATATCAAAGAAGTTTTGTAAAGAGTCACGGAAATAAAAAGAGAAGAAGGAGAACTAGGGATATTGAGCTTACAACCACACAAATTATAATAACGTCTATAGAGTCTCCGATATGTGTAAAGAAAAGTAAGAAAGAGAAAATAAGACGAGAAGTCGTCAATAAAGGTGGTAAGATAGAAGGTCAAGTGAATATACAAGAAGCCAATAACATGATAACCAAGAAAGATTTCATAAAAATTAAAACCATTAACACAATAAGTAGAAACAAATAAGAAATAAAGAAGATACAGGAACAATTAAAATAATTAACAAAGAACATAAAAGAGGGAAGACAACAGTTAACAAAGAACATAAAAGAGGTAAGACAACAGTTCCGAAACTTTGTAGAAATGATAGTAATAAGAATTAAGAAAAAGTTCATCAAACGAATAAAGGAGAAGTGAATGAACTGAAACAAGAAAGTAAAAAATGTATAGAGAGACAGAAAAGTAATAAAAAGGGATTGAATGAGGAAAACTCCAGAGGAAAAGGGTTGAAAATCACAACTAAGGTATAAGGAAAACCAAAAACGGGAGTAAATCTTTCCAACTAAGTCACCAAACACAACTGAAGAACAATCCCCACTGAACACGGACACAAGGTCACCCTCCTCCACTCAAAAAAAAAGAAAAAGGAGACTATCAGTCCCGATACACTGCATCATATAAAACCTTACAGACACCCTTAGGAAAGAAGATTAATAAACACACACACACATACACACACACACACACACACACACAAAGAGAACGGAAAAAAAAAAAAAACCCATTTCACAGGACGTCACCTACAGTAACCGTCAACTCACTATAGTCCGAAACATATGTCCACATCCGGAAGTACCTTCAAGAGTCTTTAACTATAGGTGACCTCAATTATCAAGAGACCGTTAGAACTTAAGACCTGAGTTGCGAGGGTATAGTTACTAAGTTTGGACTAGAAACCTACCCCTTGACTCTGAGGTATGTAGTAAACAATACCCCAATTACACTAAGTACCCCAGTGTTTCTCAGTCTGTGTTGTCTCACTGACTTGACTTGATTTTACCAAATTTTCGTTTGTGTAGTTCTCTTTTTTCGTTTTATATAGTACTTTATTTTCTGTTTGGGTCTACTTACGATTTATGTTCTAGTCCGTCCATTAATGTTTTTACTACCCTGTATATGTGTTGGGATGTGTCAGTGTTTATATTGGTTTCATAAGGTTTCGTATCAATTGATTATGAGTTAGGTCTTTTGACTCGAGTTCATCTCACGGTCGACCCCTTATATATTTCTTTTATTTCTTTTGTATTGTTACATTGTATGTACCACCTTATTTCATTCGTACTCCTATTTTTTTTTTTTGTCTCTTCCCTCTCTTTTCTCTTTCTTTCCCCACCTTCTTTTCCATTTGTCTTTTTCTTTTCGTTTCTATTTATCTGATAACTTTTTATAAACATATATAATTCCTTATAGATATCGTCCCTTTCTTGTTATTGTTTTTGTAGTCTTCTCGTCTTTTGGTTTTAAATTTTTTTTACTGTTTCATTGGTTGTTTGTAATTTTTTTTTAAATCGTTCTTTTTTACTCCTTGTTAGGTGTCGGGGTGTTTTCAGATTATATTTGATATAACCCCCTTATTTGTTATACTAAGTTTTCTTGTTCCTTTTTTTAAGACTTTCAGTATAAAGAAGAATCAAAACCTCAGACGGAGACACCTATCCCAGACTAATCACAGGACACTGACAAAGGACCAACTTCCCTAAACAAGGACACAAGAGCGACTACCTCGACCTAGAACAGAGAGACTTTCCGTCATGTCACAGGTCATCATTCAAAACCTAACAGACACCCGAGTCGGTACTTTACTTTTCTACGAACGAGGAACCTTCTTTTCGATACTGATTGAATCACATAATTTTACTTCTCTTTAATGAAACGGTCGTTTCTAGACATATCAGTTTCGATACCCAAAATGTTAACAGTACATACCTACACTCTAAGCCTGGTAATTCTTTCGACTCGTAGTTTCTTAACTCCGAAAACTTGACACCACAATCTCCTCTGAGAACTCTCAAGGAACCTCACTTTCCTCTAGTTCGGTCAGATTAGGATTTCGTTTAGTCAGGACTTATAAGTAACCTTCTTGATTACGACTTCGACTTCAAGGTTATTAAACCGGTGGACCTCGTTTCTCTACTGAGTAAAAATTTTCTGGGACTACCACCCTTTCTAATTTCCGTCCTCCTCTTACCCTACTGTCTCCTACTCCACCAACCTACCGTAGTGACTGACTTACCTGTACTCAAACTCTTTTGAGGTCCTCTGTCACTCACCGTCCCTTCGGTAGGTCCTGACTGACACACTGACTTGTCATTGTTGTTACCCAAGGTATACTGAAACCCGTAGGGAGAGTCAAAACCGTCACAATCTATGTAGATAAAGGGGTCAGCGTAGTTTCACCGGGAGAGTCGTGTAGAAGTGACGACGGTCGGGGGATGAAAAGGGACCTTGGAAACGTCCTCGAAGTCAGGGGACCAGGAAGGGACACGACGTCCTGTTTCGAACGATCTACCTCCGAAGACACCACGAAAAGAATTGAGGGACTGGGACGGGAGAGGAAGCACTTCTGAGTACAAGTGAAGAGAACCGTAGGGTCCGGATGGGAGATGTGGTACCTCCGAACACACACGAAGAGAACCTTGAGATCCGGACGAGAGAAGTGGAACCTCCGAACACACGTGAAGAGAACCGTAGGGTCTGGGATGAATAAAAATTGATCTTAGTACAAAAATTCCAAGTAGATAAAATATTGTATAGAATGTTAAAGTAAGGAAAATACCGATTATGAAGTAATATCTATATGGTGTAAAACAAATAATAAAGAAGACAAACATCTGTAAACCCAAAATAGGGGGAAAAACGATGACCACTATTATGAGGTCACTTGTAAATGTATGTATATAGACTTACGAATAAAAATTAAAACCCCCCCTTCTATGGATTCCACACCTTAAAGAGACAGTACACTCTGATGGTTTGACAAAAAGTAACATAGACATATTAAAATGTAAGGGTAGTCGTTACATGTTACTAAGGTTAAAAAGATGTAGGAAAAATCGATAACTACGAAAGGTAAAATAATATCGATTGGATCTTACATATTTAACCGTTCAGTACCATCGAAACTAAAAGTCAAAAGATTTCGACTATAACAACTCATATAAAATTACCTGAAATAACTGTTAAAAATATATAAGAAACCTCTTTACAGACGAGTATAAGAAATGTGTAAAATTTTAATACAACAAACAGAAAAATAACGACTCAACGTATATAAGAAATATATAAGAACTACAATTTAGGAATAGTCTATATACTTAACTTTTATAAGAGAGGTCAAGACATCAGAAAGTGAAAAACTATTATAAAAAACTAAGTGTAAGTAAAACTACTTCAGGTGGAATACATAAAAAGAAAAAGAAAAGAAAGAGTACGTAAACCGTAGGTTCTTAGGTCACGGTATAAGTTGAACACTTTCAAATGGGGTACAATAGAAGATTCCTAAATTACAAAAATCGACAATATAAATCCAATAACTCAGTGAAACTAAATTACAAACATATAACACATTCCATCGACCCGACACGAATCAATGAGTCAGTATAGACTGAGACGTGAAGAGACAGGTACCCCTAAGAGATCCGTTCTTACGATCTCAGTCAACGGTACAGGAGGAGGCCCCTTACAAGGGTTGGGTCCCTAGCTTGTATCCAGAGGACGTAACGTCCACCTAAGAAATGGTAGACTCGGTGGTCTCTTCGGGTTCTTATGACCTCTGTCATCGGATAAGGAAGAGGTCCCTTAGAAAGACTGTGTCCTTAACTTGACCCCAGAGGACGTAACGTCTGTTAAAGTAATGGTCGACTCTATGGTCCCTTCTGGGTACATTCCATCCCTATGTTGAATTAAGAAACCTTGGTAAAGAACCTTTTTTTTTTTTTTTGTTGTTGTTGTGCTGAGAGGAAAGGACTACTTGAACTGTGACAAAAACCTTTGGTTGACTAGTATCTAAATACATAAATGAAGATCTGACAGTTGAGATAAGGTAACCGGATGTAGATAGATATACGGTGATCGGACGATCAAACTAATGGTGTTATCAATTTCAAAACTTTATTTCTTCACGCTTAAAAAGTCAAGTAAGAAGAAAAAGTTCTAAAAGAACCAATGATAACATGGGAACATTAAAATATATCAAGATTCCTAGAGAAAAAGGTGAAGGAGTTTTATCCATAAACCTTAAAACTATCTCAAATGTAAATTATACATCTAGTGAAACTCGACGTAACCGTAGAATCACAATACAGAAGGTTAGACACTTGTACCTCTTTTCTGTTTCTTCCTGTAACGTTTCATTATTTCCCTAGTTAGTTGGTCCTTTTATATTATGGACATTATATATATTGGGTTCTATTTTCGTGATTTTATATGTTTCTTTATAATTGTCTGGATTTTCCTCTTTAATTGTCCTTGTGTTCTCAACATCCTCTGTAACTGTAGGGTGAATGTAGTTACGTACGTAGTAGGTCTGTCTTTAGTTATTTCTTTGTATTAGACATTTGTTGTGTAATCCCGTTTACTTGAACTACCTATATATGTTTTGTGAGGTACATTTTCGTTATCTTATGGGTAAGAAGAGTTCATGTGTACCTTGTAAGAGACCCTATCCATTGTGTAATCGGAAATTTTGTTTAGAGTTATTTGAGTCCTTCCAACTTTTGTGATCCGTAGAAAAGACTAGTATCACTATACTTTAATTTTTAGTTAATGTTCTCCTTTGACCTTTTATTGACTTTTCACTTCTGTTTTGTTGTACGATTACTTGTTGGTTACCTAGTTACTTCTTTAATTTTCTCTTTAATTTTTTATGTATCTTCGTTCACTTTCGTTTTTATAATATAAATTTTTGGATACCATACGACGTTTTCGTCCAGATGTATTCTCTAAGTAGGTGGAGTCAAGTTGTTTGAGTTTTAAGTCTTGCTTCATTCAGTCTTTCTCTTTTTATTTATAGTGTATAATTAAGTACATACACCTAGATCTTTTTACCAGGGTCTTTTGGATAAACGTCCCGTCCTTATCTCTGTGTCTACATTTCTTATCTGTACGTCTTTGTCGTTCCTTTCCTCTCCCACCCTACTTACCTATATATCCATCACTTTTCAAAGATATATTATGTCCCTCGAGTCAGAACACGAGACACTACTGGATCTCCACACTCTACCTCCAAGTTCTTCCTCACCTATATACACATGAATACTGACTAAGTGTAACAAAATGTCGTCTTTGGTTGTGTCGTGACATTTAATTACTAGAAGGTTAATTTTCAAAAAAAAATTCCGTTTAGATTCTTCCTTCAAGTATCGTTATATCAGGATGGGGTTCCTTGATCTTTTTAGAGTTTATTTATTAGATTGGAATGTGGATTTCTCTGAATTTTTTCCTTTTGTTTATTTCGGTATTCAATCATCTTCATTCCTTTATTATTTGTAGTTTTTCCCTTGGATAATCGTACCTACTAAAAGATAAATGACTCCAGAAATTAAAAAAGTCAGTACAAACTATGAAAAGTTAAATTTTTAGAAAGTGAAGAAACTAATTTAAACATATGTTCGTCGAGGACGTCGAGTTAAGGTCTTTTTATTTGCTGGGTTATTTTATTACCCGGTTTCTTGATTTGTCTTTAAAAAGGTTTCTGTATGTCTATCGATTGTTTGTGTACTTTTCTACAAGTTGTAGTGAGTAATAGTCTCTTTACGTTTAGTTTTGATGTTACTCCATGGTAGAGTGTGGTCAGTCTAACCGACGATAGTTTTTCAGATGTTTGTTATTTACGACTTCTCCCACGTCTCTTTTCCCTTGGGAGAATATGACAACCACCCTTCCGTTTGATCAGGTCGGTGATACCTCTTGTCATACCTCTTAGGAATTTTTACTTTATCTTGACGGTATACTGGGTCGTTAGGGTTACGAACCGTATATGTGGCTCCTTTGGTCTTAACTTTCTCTGTGCACATGGGGTTACAAGTAACGTCGTAACAAATGTTATCGATCCTGTTTTGGATTTACAGGCAGTCGTCTGCTTACCTATTCTTTCGACACCATGTATATGTGTTACGTTATAATGAGTCGACAATTTTTCTTACGTAAACTTAGTTACTCTGTCCTCAGATAATAGGTCTCACTTCATTCAGTCTTTCTTTTTGTGGCTATGTCATATGATTCTGTATATATACCTTAAATCTTTCTACCATAGCTACTGGGATATACACTCTGTCGTTTTCTCTGTCTACATTTCTTGTCAGAAAACCTGAGACACCCTCTTCCGCTCGTACTCTACTAAACTCTCTTATCGTAACTTTGTACATATAATAGTATACACTTTGTCTAGCGGTCGGGTCCAAGCTACGTACTCTGTCCCAGAGTCTCGACCACGTGACCCTACTATGACTCCCTACCCTATCCCTCCCTCTACTCTCTCCCAAAGTCCTACCCCTTGTGTACATAAGGCTACCGACTAAGTACAGTTACATGCCGTTTTTGGTGATGTTATAACATTTCATTAATCAGAGACTAATTTTAATTAATTAATTTTTAAACATCTTTAAACCAAGAAAATCTATAATAACTTTTACATTAAAGAATTAAAGGAAAAGTTTAAAAAGTAACGACCACTTTATTTAGACAAAAAACTTACAACTAGTACTTAGGACATTGAAAGGAATTAAAAATTTTAAAGTAATACATTAAAAAAAGACCTAAGAAATCTAAAAAATATATAACCTAGTACATTAGACTACTAATGAAAAAAGGAAAAAAGGTTACACCTACTGAAAATGAAGAATTCAGATTACCGAGACCGATTTTGAAGACCAGTAAAAATTTACCTTGTAAGTTGTATCCACTTTCTTCATTCTTAGACTCATCCACTTACATCCGTAGAAACAAAAAAAAAAAAAAAAGAAAAAAAAAAAATAAAAAATAAAAAATTAAAAAAAAAAAATTTAAAATTTTAGTAATTAAGAATGTACGCAAGGGTTTGTACTTGGGGGGAGGGTGGAGGGAGGGGTGTTGTAGAGAGACCCAGTAGGGGTAATATAAGACCTAGGATTCTGTTGTTTGAAGTCAGAAAACGGTAATACACATTACAGTCGACACCTAAAAAGTATTTACCGTAAAGTCCACCGGGTCACCATTTCTTAGACGGACGGTTACGTCATCATCGTTTTCTGATCCCAAACTAGGAACCCAGTCCTTCTAGGACACCTTATCCTTTACCGTTTGGTGAGGTCGTAAGAACGGACCCTTTAAAGTACCTGTCTCCTCGGACCTCCCGACACAGTGTTATTCAACCCTGTAATGACTCACGTGTGTCTGTCTGTACTATAATTTCAACAAGAGACGATAAGGATCAAAAGACTTACGAAGTTAGTACTTTTCCACATCCTAAATCAGTTTACGAGACAGATTAAGTTAACACTACTAGATATCAAAAGGAGACGTAGGACAATTACACATAATAGTTACGTAACTAACTAAACGAATACAACTTAGGGTAAACAAGTACTAACAACAACAAGTCAGTGATTCAGTATTGACCTAAGAAACACTGAGGTACCTAACGTCGTACGATTCGTAGAGACAGGAAGTGATAGAGGTCTTCAAACACGTTTGAGTACAAATAAGTACTACGTATATTAAAATGATACGAAAGTCTAACAAACGATCGTAAAACAATTCCCAAAAACGTAGACATACTGAAAAAAAAGACGTCAAAATAACGATACTATAGAAATCATGAACTATATTCCCATTACGACCGAGGTATCTTACTCAACCCTCACAAGGGAGGAAAAGTTGAAAAACTTTCAAACTCTTTCTAACCATAATTAAGAATTAAAAATATCTTAATTGGTCTCTTCGATAGATTTGGAAACTGAAAAGAAACAAGTCTCCGAAAACGGATGACCAAGTTTTAGAAGAGATCAATAGTAAGAAAACTATAAAGATAAATAAAAACTCAGTCAAATCTATTAAAAGTACAAAAATTTTTAATGAACTAGAATAAATCCAATAAAACAAACAAGTCAACTAGAAACTTAATGTTCCAGGTGATTATGTCCAAAAAAGAAAGTTCTTTATTTATGACGTCAAGAAATTTAGGCACCTATACCTTGACGTCTACATCTCCCAGTCGACATTATATGTACCTATAAGTTGACACACCTCCCCGTCGTCGGGATTGGGGACTTAACAAATACCTAATTAATATATATTAACAATAATAGAGAAAAAAGTCATTTAAACATACGACAGGAGTGAAGACAAAGACTAAATCAACAGAAGAAAGTAAGAAATAGTCGTATCGATTTACAAACAGTTGAAATAACTAGGAAAGTTTCTTAGTTGAAAATCAAAGTAAACAAGAGATAACAAAAAATAAGGGATAAGATGAATACAGGTGAGATTAAGACTAATAAAAGAAGACCATCGAAATACAAATCAAACGAGAAGAAAAAGATCAAGAATTTCTACAATACAGTCTAATAACTAAACATTATATAAAAGAAAACAATGTCCATAAATACCTGTATTAATAATGAGACTAGTAACAGAAGTGATATAGTGAATTTAAAAGTATACATCACAAAAATAAACAGAGGTTTATAAAACATTAAAGGGAATACTCAGAATGATCCTAGATAAAGAACAAATTCTCAGACACCAAATTAAAGGTATATAAACATTTAAAAGACCAAAAGACAGACAACGACTAATGGTACACGTGGACTCTTCTGACACATGAGATGACAACAACCCATCGTACAAGAAATATACAGACAATCCAGATTAACCAAATATAAAAAGAAGTTCACGAGAGTAAGAAATATATAGAACACACATCTACGGAGTAGGTAATAATTTTCATCTTATAACTTCATAGGTCGATAATAACAACTTGATAGAGTGGGAAGTTAGAACAGTCACGAAAAAAAGTAAATAAAACCCCTAGACAACAAGTCACACACACACACACATACACACACACACACACACACACACATACACATACACACATATATATGTATTATGAATACAGAAGAACCACTTAAGTCGTAAAATAGTTATATATTATAGGAAGAAACGGAAAATATTGTCGAAAACTGGATTTTCAAGAAAAGTACATAAGATGGTTAGAGACGGAAAAGTGTTATTATAAATTAGATAAACATAAATTTCATTAATTAATATTTATTCCCGAATGAAGAGGATAAAACGACGAAAAAAACATACAGGATCTCTAAAAGATAGTAAAGGAAGTAATAATTGAAGAAAACATAAATGAAGACAAAAGAAAGGAAGAGTGAAGTAAAATATCTATATTACTCTATAAATGCAATACCAATAGTAAACTTAACATATATAGAATTCCAAGTCAGTCAAGTCAGTGAGTCAGCACAGGCTGAGAAACACTGGGGTACTTAGTATCGTGCGGTCCGGAGGGACAGGTAGTAGTTAAGGGTCTCAAATGGGTTTGAGTACAGGTAACTCAGCCACTACGGTAGTTCGGTAGAGTAGGAGACAGCAGGGGAAGAGGGGGACGGAAGTTAGAAAGGGTCGTAATCCCAGAAAGCTTTACTCAGTCGAGAAGCGTAATCCACCGGTTTCATAACCTAAAAGTCAAAATCGTAGTAAAGAAGGTTACTTGTGGGTCCTGACTAGAGGCAGTCTTACTTGACCAACCTAGAGGAACGTCAGGTTCCCTGACAGTTTACAGAAGAGGTTGTGGTGTCAAGTTTTCGTAGTTAAAAAGCCACGAGTCGAAAGAAGTGTCAGGTTGAGAGTGTAGGTTCCAATTCTGTTAGATTAACCTTAATTATGGTTAAATTGAAGTTAACGTATACAGTTGGTGAAGAGGTAACGAATCAAAGGGAAAATACTATAACTATGGTGTTTGTAGAAATACGTAAAGTACAGGTCATTGAATCCAAAGTTTATCTAAAATAATAACATACGTAAACAGACATAAGTTCGAATAACTAATAAAGAAGATGGACTAGTTTAGACAACAATTTGGTGTAACTACTTAAGAAGTGAGTCAATAAAACGTAAAGTCGAGGTCTTAAAGAAAGAAGGGAAAATATTAAAGATAAAAAAAATTATAAGAATAAAAGAATGTATATATGAAAAAAGACTAAAGAAAATCAAAAACAGTTATAAAAGAAAATTGAAAAACGTACGTAAATTCTTCTAACAAACTTTCAGGAATCAATTATTTAACTTACAAACCCAAAAGAGTCCCTACCAAAGATATTTAAATAAAATAAGGAAACTCACATGTTATGAATAGACAAAGAAACTTTCGAAATAATAAACAAACGTCTTTTCATCTGTAAACCCACAGGATTACATCCATTAAAACCTTAGTTTGAGAAGAAATGGTCCCAAACGATAAAAATAAAATAATGAATTCAGACAACAATAGATAAACATGTCACTTAAAAAGTTTAATAAAAATGATCACGATATAAGAAGAAGGATACAACGGTAACTTCATATATAAGTACATCGAACACAAGTGGATCACAAAACTGTCTGAAGGACTTGTGATTCTCGATTTTTATCTTGTTTTTTAGGTGGAGAGGGGCTAAGAAACGTCTATCGAGACACGACACTGACAAGTTGTGTGTCGATCCAAAGGCGATCTTGTTCTCATGTTGAGTTCCTCTTTTGAATTTACATAAGAGTCTAAAAAAGTCTCTTAGACCGAAAAGGACCCTTACGAACAGTGAAAGATTTAAGTGGACACATGTACCCATTAAACTTACACAATCAAGGATTTCTTTGAAATGAGTCTAAAAGGTAGGTGTAAGATCTACCTGATAACATACAGAGTTTTCATTATAAAAGGGGGTCCACAAACGTCAAAAAAAGAAGTGTAAATTTTATAATAACTCGTTACGGACGGTGAAAAGGTCGGACTTAGTCAAGATTCAAAAGTTTAACCTCTACTTATTGAAGATAATCAAGAAGTCCATCTGGGGTATGTAAAATCTTCTCTATATGTTTCGTCAAATGCTAATCTTAGACAAGACAAGGGAGACTTTGATCCTTGGTCATAGGGTATAACCCTTGTGTCTAATGACAGAAATCCAGACGACGATTTGATTCCTTCGTCACCCTGTTTATGTAATTTTGAGTGTGAAAAAAAATATTCAACTTTTAACGGAAATATAAATAAGTTGTAAACAGCTCAACAGAATTTGTAAATTAACGAAAGTATCAAGACTTTTATAACCAAAAGTGTTAAAGACGTGTAAAATTTACGAAGAAAACCTTCTGTCTTAGGACTTGGACAGACAAGACTGTAAAACGAAACATAACAACAACAAGTCAACGATTCTACAAAGACTGAGAAATGGTGAGGTACTTGACATGTCCGGATTGAGGAGATGGAGACGACAGAGGACCTCAAATGAGTTTAATTACAGGTAAATCA
Organism: Capra ibex; assembly: GCA_006410555.1. Classification (NCBI taxonomy): domain Eukaryota; kingdom Metazoa; phylum Chordata; class Mammalia; order Artiodactyla; family Bovidae; genus Capra; species Capra ibex. Next base: position 265,576 of record SJYO01029858.1, on the reverse strand, counting down.
GTTATTACGATAGATTGGTATAGTAGGAGACGGTGGGGGAAGATGAAGACGGAAGTTAGAAAGGGTCGTAGTCCTAAAAAAGGTCACTTAGTCGAGAAACGTAGTCCACCGTATATGGTACTTTCTATAAAAGACAATAAATTATAAATAATAATTTTTGTAGGAAGACCTAGTCGAAAAGACTTAACTTTACAGATCCCAAAGTATTTTGTAAATCATACTGTTCATTACATTCGGTTTAATAAATAACTATTATTTATCATATAAGTTACGAATTATTGTGTGTATCTCTGAAGATAAATTATACCATCGGACTCGATCACGACTTGTATAAGGTAAAATAGGTATGTGTATCTTTAAGGTCTATTTTATATAGTTTTGAATATATAACCTCGAGTTTTACTCCTTTATTTAGTATATACAGTATATGTTTATCACTTGAGTTTTACTCTTATCATCTTTAATAAATTTACACGTCACCTGGTACACATAATCTATATATAGAATCCGTCAATCATGTCGTAAAATTTATATCCATATCTGTCTATATACCTAATTATATCCAAAATCTATATCTAGGACAGGGTCCCTAACTTGGGTCCAGAGGGTGTACCCTCCGTCTACGAAATGGTAGACTTGGTGGTCCCTTCGGGTATCTCTCAATATCTTTTATACTTTGGAAATAACCCCTAGATTTTTTCTTTAGGGATACATTCAACAGTTTGGAGTTTTATGAAGATACAAGTACATTAATCGGACTTTTTATAAAATTGGTAGTAGAGACCTTTCGTCGTCTCTTCGTCTCTTTGAAAACTAGGGAAAACCCTGTAATCACCTTTTTATGTTTTTAAATATTTAGATTCGTACATGGAACAAGTATACATGATATTTTTGATATAGTGATCACACCACCCTCTTGTCTTTGAACTCTTTAATTGTGTTTTGTGTAGGTATTTGTCATTTAACACAACGTAGGAACGTCTCTGTTTTCACTTCGGTGAGAAATTCCTTTGAGAGTTTTACATTCTTTATAGTCAATCTAAATTTCTACGACTTTTTGAAATCTTTAGGTGTTGTCCCACAAAAACATTCCATACTAATACTTTCGTTTCTAAGAATTATAGAGAAGGAAAGGACATGGAGGAATTAAATTTCCAACAACAAGAGAAAGGTGACGATGTTTTAACCGTAAAGTATAAGGTTATCGAAATTCCAGTGAAAAAAAGGGTCTTTATTTCACTTCTTAATAAATAACGTGTAAACTGATACTTTGATTCACTTATACAAGTATTAGATAAAAGTACCCGTATGGAGTTTACGGTAATTAACTATACATATGAAACAACAACAACAACAAGTGAGTGATCTAGGACAGAACTGAGAAACGCTAGGACATCTGACGTCGTACGGTCCGAGGAGACAGGTGATAGAGGGTCTCCAAAGAGTCTAAGCACAGTTAATACAGTCACTACGATAGATTTGTAGAGTAGGAGACGGTAGGGGGAGAGGAAAACGTCAGAGAAAGGGTCGTAGTCCCAGAAAAGATTACTCAGTCGAAAAACGTAGTCCACCGGTTTCATAACCTCGAAATCGTAGTCATGAAGGTTACTTATAAGTCTCAAGTAAAGTAAATCCTAACTGATAAAACGGGAGGAGAGTCAGGTTCCCTGAGACTTCTCAGGTGTGATCGTGGTGTTAACTGTAAGGAACCGTGAGTCGGAGGAAATACCAGGTTCACAGTGTAAATATGTACTGAATGACCTATTAGGAATCGAGACTGATATCTCTGGAAACAGTCGTTTCACTGCAGAGACGAAAAATTATACGACTCACAGTATCGAAAGGAAGGTTTCTCGTTCGTAGAAAATTAAAGTAACGACGTCAGAGACGGACGTCACTAAAACCTCTGGTTCTTGAATTTTATACAGTGACGAAGATGAAAAGGGTTAGATAAACGGCACTTCACTACCTTGACTTACGGTACTAGTCAAAAAAAATAAATTTTTTTTAATTATAACTCAAATTTCGGTCGAAAAAGTAAGAGGAGAAAGTAGGAGTAGTTCTGTGACACCAAAGAGGAATGAAAGAAGATCTTCTGACCATAGTAGATGTATAGATTCCAACAACTATAAAGAGGTCCGTTGGAACTAAGGTCGAACACTATGTAGGTCGAGTCATAAAGTGTACTATATGAGAACTAAGTACAACTCCAAACTATCTTTTGTTGTCTTAAGACATTTCGTTAATAGTAAGTTAATTTTTATTTAATTATTATTTTTTATTTAATTAATTATTTTTAAAATTTTTCTTCAATTTATTCATCTCATTGTTATATGTCGGAACAGGATGATGAAAGGGTTAAAACTTTGTCAGTAAACAAGGTACAGGCCAAATCTGACAATGAAGAACTAGTATATATACAAAGAGTCTTCTGTCCATTCCACTAGACCATGAGGGTAGACAAATTCATAAAAGGTGTCAAAAAACACTAGGTGTGTCAATTTCCGAAATCGTATCAGTTACTTCGTCTACAAAAAAGACCTTGAGGGAACCAAAAACGTACTAGGTCGCTTACAACTAGAGACCAAGGAAACGGAGAAACTTTGGGACGAACATGTAAACCTTCAAGAGTCAAGTAGTGCCGACTTCGGATCGAACTTCCTAAAACTCATACACTTTACTTTTGTCAAACACTTTACTTTGTCATAAAGTTGTGAGAAACCGTAACGTGTAGAAACCTCAACTTTACTTTCTACTGTAAAAGACCAGGACACCGGTGACGAGTCAAAAGGTTTAAACGTCTGTATAACACACATTGTGAAATTGTCTTAGTAGAAGATCCTAAAATCATCGAGTCGACTTTAAGGTAGTGGAGGTGATCGAAACAAGGATCGTTACGAAGGATTCCAGGTGAACTGAAGTGTGAGGTCCTACAGACCGAGATCCATTTACTGAAGGTATAGCACCAATAGACCCAGTAATTCTGGAAAAAAACATATCAAGAAGACACATAAGAACAGTGGAGAAGAATTAAAGAAGACGAAGACAATCGGAGAATAACGAAGACAGGAAATAATACGGGTAAGAACGTATTTTACAAGGGAACTATAAAGGTTAAAAGAACTTCACTAGAACAAAATGGTAAGATAACGAAAGGAGATGAAGAAACGTAATAAGCGAAACCTTCCGGAATAATACAGAGGAACGATAAGAGACCTCAGACGTAAGTCACCCCATATAGTAAGGGAAAGAGGGACCGTAAAATGCAGATAAGAAAGAAGTTGATAAACATTTCGGAGAAGTCTATTAGTGAAACGGAAGAAGTAAGAATGTAAAGAAAGAGAACCCCTACCAACGAAGTACATGTCACAATGTTTGGAGGCAGGTATCAAGAAGTCCGTGAGACAGATGGTCTAGATTAAGGAACGTAGATAACCAGTGGAAGTGACATATTATTATTCCCTAAAATAATACAGTATGGAGTTACCGGATCACCAATAGGGATGTAAGAGACTAAATTCGAACCCAAAACGTTATTCCTCGAGCACTAAACTCGGTGTCAGTCTAGGTCCAGAACAAAAATGATTGATATATCACGAAGAGGTAGACATAGTTTTTATCGACGACCCTTCGATCTTACGATTCATCTATGAAGTCTTTGACTTGTCAGGAACCTTATATCTCCTAACTTAGATCTCTTTTGGTCCTAATTTTATACACAAAATTATGAGTCGGAAGTCAATTCTAGAGTCCTTCCAGAATTAGATGCTAATTCCTGTTACGAGGTCTTCTTGATAGAATTATTTCGGTTTTTAGCTGAAAGTCATTCTAGTTCCACTAAGTCGAATTGACAGAGGGGGTTGTCATAAATTATAAGAAATCTCCTTTATTGTATTATGTCTGGGAGACACCACATAATAGGTGTTTTATATCATTTTCAATGATCTGTACGTTTCTATTCTCTTTTACTAATTATTCGTACATTTCATTATATATGGTTTTTAATAGGTCTATTACCACAATCGTTTCTTGTCAAAGTTTTTTCAACACTAATAATACAACTTCATGGTACGTGACTTAAAAATACAAGGGGGTTTAGGTATAGAATTTCAGGATCGGGGATTACAACACCACAAACGTTTACTCTAGAAACCTTTCATTAAATCAAATGTACCCAAGTACTCCCGGGACACTACCCTAAACACGGAAAAACTCCCCTTCTCTAGTGTTACGAAAGAGTGAGTGAAAGACAGAGAAGGTATACTACTGTCTTTTTCTTTTATGGTAAATGTTTGATCCTTCTCTCACGAGTGGTTTTTATCTTAATTAATCGTAGAACTAGTATTTGAAGGGTCGGAGGACTTGATACTTTTGACTTACAAACAAAAACTCGGGGGATCAGATATCTTAAACAATATCATCTGGATCCATTACTTATATATATATATATATATTATATATAAATATATAATACATATAATATTATATAAATATAAATTTATATAAATATAATATTAAATTAATATAATATTAAAATAATATTAATATATAATATTATATAATATATTATATATATATAAAGAGATAATATATACATATATATTATCTCTTTTCGGTACCTATTTTACCTACTTTTCTGTCTATTAAGGTTTCATTAAACTTTACATATTTTTATCAACATGTGAGATCTTGTTATTATATAGTGTAGACTTTAATTCTCGATAAACCCATCTATCTAAGTTGTTCGTCATATACACTTAAACTTCTATTCAGTATAATTTCGTGACCCTCTTTTTTATCTAACTTTTTTACTTTCGTATCGTACATACCGAACGACTTTATAAGGTTGTACGTATCTTAGCCATTAGGTTTTTCTTTCCTATCTCTCTTACCCTGTCTTCGTTATATATTTTTTTATTAACTGTTCTTATAAAAAAGTTCACTCCATTTTACGTATTTAGTTGTGTAATTTATGCAAGTCCTTCCTATATTTGTTTTGAAGTATATGTGTGTTGTTTGATTTTAGTAAAACAATAATTTTATAGTTTCTGTCCTTTTTTAAATTTTGAAACTCAGTCTCTTTTTTCTTTAGAAGTTACCTCAGTGTCATTTTGACTACCGACTTAAAAGTCGTCTTCGTTACCTTTGGTTGTCATCCTATTGTTCCGTAAAGAAGACTTGACTCTAAAAAGGTTCTTCTAACAGTCACTATTTTAACTTTCTGAAGATCCGTTTGGTCCTACCAACCAGTGAGACAAGTCTTCTATTAAAACACTATAGAAATTTCATTACTCACCCCTCTTAAGGACGGTTGTACATAAAAAGTAGTAACTTTCGTTTTTACTTACGTACATTTATAGGATATTTTCAATTCCGTTTTAATTCTCCAAACCTGTCTTTGTTTACGATTTTCGTAAACAGTGTCCTCCGAAGGTGATGTTATTTCCCTCAATAAAATGGACTTTCTTTTAATAAAATCTTTCTTCATACTTTCTCTTCTTTCCTTACTTCCTAAGGTCTTTACCATTTATACACCCACTCTATATTTACTTATAATGAAGAAATATGATTATCGTTATAATTACAAAATATTTCACATACTGTATCTATTTTCATTTTTTTTTTCATTCTCGTTACAACATTTGGAAAACATTTTAAGATCCTTAATTCTTGACCACTTCAATGATTAAATTACACCTAACTTTATTCAATCTATGTATTAGACATCATGTTGTTAATTTCAAAAACCAGAGACCTTTATAAATGTCTGAAAAAAGCATTTAAATCGATAAAATTAACCTGTGATTAATGAAATGTTATAACATCAACAAAAACGGTATGTGACTGTACTTAGTCGGTGCCGACATATATACGGGGGTACGACTTGGTGCGGGGGGGGGCGGTTAGGGTAGGGAGTCCCAGCAGGGTCATGAGGTCGGGACTCGTCGTACGGAGTACGTAGCTTGGACCTGACCACTAGATAAAGTGTATACTATTATATGCACAAAGTTACGATAAAAGAGTTTAGTATGGTGGAAACGGAAGAGGGTGTCTCAGGTTTTCAGACAAGAAATGTAGACACAGAGGAAACGACAAAGCGTATATCCCAGTAGTAATGGTAGAAAGATTTAAGGTATATATATTAATTATATGACATAACGACAAATAAGAAAGACTTAATGAAGTGAGACAGATTATCAGAGGTCAAAGTAGGTGGAGTAATCTTGACTAAGTTTACGTAAGAAAAATTATCGACTCATTATAAAGGTGACACATATACATGGTGTCGAAAAAATAGGTAAACAGACGACTACCTGTAAATCCGATGGAGGTACGGGATCGATAACATTTGTGACGACGTCACTTGTAACCCCATGTACAACCAGTGAAAGTTAAGACCAAAGCAGTCACACATACGGCTCGTATCCCTAACGCCCCAGAATACCGTCAAGATAAAGGTCAAAAAATTCCGTAGAGGTGTGACAAGAGGTATCACCGACATCATCGAACGTAAGGGTGGTTCTCCCATTCTCCCAAGGGAAAATAGGTGTGGGAAAGGTCGTAAATAACGAACATCTGAAAACCTATCGTCGGAAAGCCTGACCGTACTCTACCATGGAGTGACACCAAAACTAAACGTAAAAATACTATTACTTACTACAACTCGTAGAAAAGTACACAAACAATCAGTAGACATACAGAAGAAACGTCTTGACAGACAAATCAAGAAACCGGGTAAAAAACTAACCCAGCAAATAAATAACCTTAACTCGATGTCCTCGACGAACAGATAAAAACTCTAATTAATAAACAGTAAACGAAGTAAACGATAATAAAAAAAGGGTAAGACTTCAGACGGTAAGTGGAAAGAATATCAAAGGAAGCACCACGTTTTCGAAAATTAAAATTAATCCAGGGTAAACAAATAAAAACGAAAATAAAGGTAATGAGACCCTCCACCCAGTATCTCCTAGGACGACACTAAATACAATCTCACAAAACGGATACAAAAGGAGATCCTCCAAATATCAAAGACCAGAATGTAAAACTAGAAATTAGGTAAAACTCAAAGAAAAACACATACCACAATGTTTCACTAGATCAAAGTAAGAAAATGTACACCAGCTGAAGGAAAGGGTCGTGGTGAACAATTTCTCTAACAGAAAAGAGGTAACATATAAGAACGGAGGAAACAGTTTCTATTCAACAGGTCACTACACACCGAAATAGAGACCCGAAAGATAAAACAAGGTAACTAGATATAAAGACGGAAACACGTTGATGGTATGACATCATTACTGATGTCGAAACATTATATCCGTCTTCAGTCCGTCCAATTAGGGAGGTCAAGATAAGAAGAAAGAGTTCTAACGAAAGCGATAAACTCTAAAAAACATAGGTATGTTTAACACTTTAATAACAAGATCAAGACACTTTTTATGACAACGAACTATGACACCGAACTATCCCTAACGTAACTTAGATATCTAACGAAACGTATCATAGTAGTAAAAATGACATAACTAAGAAGATTAGGTACTTGTACTATATAAAGAGGTAGATAAACACAGTAGAAACTGAAGAAGGTAGTCACAAAACGAAAAGAAATATATCACAAAAAAAAAAGGAAATCCATCTAAATAAGGATTCATAAATTAAGAAAAGTAACGTTACGACTTACCTTAACAAAGGAATGAAAGTGAAAGACAAAAGAGAAACAATCACATATCCTTACCTTCCCTAAAGACACACAATTATAATATAGGACGTTGAAACGATATAAGTAACTAATCGAGATCATTAAAAGCTACCCCCCAGGAATCCCAAAAGATACATCTCCTAGTACAGTAGACGATTGTCACTCTCAGAATGTAGAAGAAAAGGTTAGAACTAAGGAAAATCCAGAAAAAGAAGAGACTAACGACACCGATTTTGAAGGTTTTGATACAACTTATCATCACCATTCCCACCCGTGAGAACAGAACAAGGACTAAGATCCCCTTTACGAAAGTTAAACAGTGGTAACTCCTATTACAAACGATACCCAAATAGTATATACCGAAAAAATTTTACATCTCAATACAAGGAAGATACGGACAAAAGACCTCCCAAAAAAAAAATAGTATTTACCTGCAAATTAAAACAGTTTCCGACAGAGACTTAGACTCTATGAGTACACCAAAAATAGAAAGTTAAACAATTAAGACCCATAGTGAAACTAACTAAACACTCAAAACTTCTTAGGAACGTAGGGACCCTATTTCGGGTGAACCAGTACTATATACTAGAAAAATTATATAACAACCTAAAACAATCGATCTTAAAATAATTCCTAGAAATGTAGATACAAGTAGTCACTATAACCGGAAAATCCAAAAAAAAAAAAAAAAAACACCGTAGAAACAGACCAAAACCATGATCTCACTACCACCGGAGAAGCTTACGTAAACTTTCAAATGGAAGGAGACGTTAAAAGACATTCTCAAACTCATCTTATCCACAATCGAGAAGAGATTTAAAAACCAACTTAAGTTGATACTTCGGTAGACTAGGACCCGAAAACAAACGACCTTCTAAAGACTAATGTCAAATCTAAATGTACGAACACTACCCAGACAATTCTAAAAGATAAAGAAGGACCAAGTCAAAACCTTCCAATATGAAAAGATTCTTAAACAGGGACCGAAGGTTCAACAAGTAAAATAACCGTATATCAACGACACCATCAGAGAATACTAGGACACATAAAGAAACAACAGACAATACTAAAGAGGTAAAAGTAAAAGTTAACAAAAATAAACTAAGAAGAGGACAAAAAAGAACTACTCAGACCGATTACCAAACAGATAAAATAAATAGAAGTGGTTCTTGGTCGAAAATCGAAACAACCAAAAACGACAAGAGGAAACAAAGAAAAAGTAAATAACACACGATTATAAATAAATAAAGGAAGATGATTGGGTCGCCAAAAAGTAAAGAAGAAAAAAGATCAACGAAATCCATATTTAAATCTAATAAGTAAACTAAAAAGAGAACAAATAACTACATTCGAACATAACGACACTTGGAAGGGGAATCGTGACGAAAATGACTTAGGGCATCCAAAACCAAACAATACAAAAGTAATAGTAAGTAAAGAAACGCTTAAAAATAAATAAATAAATAAAAAAGACACTAAACGACAAATAAGTCTTCGTACAAAAAATAGGATGATAGAAACATAAAATTATCAAGAAAAAAAGGACACTTCAGGGAGTCAGCACAGGCTGAGAAACGCTGGGGTACCTGACATCGGATAGTCCGAGGAGGTAGGTACCCTAAAAGGTCCGTTCTCACGACCTCACCTAACGGTAAAGGAAGAGGTCCCCTAGAAGGACTGGGCCCTCATCTTGGACACAGAGGGTGTAACGTCCGTCTGTGAAATGGCAGACTCCGTGGTCCTTCTAGAAAAAAAGACATCATCGACTGTAGATTAGAATGGCGTAACACTAGTCTTCGTACGAACTTTAAAGTTATAAAAACTTAAATCGTTCCGATCTTAACACAAGGTCCTACACTAAATACGACCTCTACAAGGCACACGTGAACTCTTTTTCCACTTTAAGTAACAAAAACCCACTTTACAGGATATCTATAGTTAATCCAGATTGATCGGGTAACATAGTGAATTTCAAAACAAAGGAACGATTAAAAGACAAATCAACTGGATAGGTATCCCCACTCACCCCATAATTTCGGGGGGGATAATAACACAATGACAATTAAAGGGGAAAATATGAACAATCGAAAACGGAATGTGTAACACTACGAGGATACAACCCACGTATATATAAATATTAACAATATATAGAAGAACCCAACTAGAAAACTAGTACTACATCACAGGAAGAAACAGAGAAAAGTTCTGGAAACAAAGTTTCAGATAAAACAGACTATACTCATAACCATGAGGACGAAACAAAAGCATAGGTAAACGTATTTTATGGAAAAAGGTCGGGAAACGAAAGTCAGACATACACAGGGAACAAAACTCCACCCAGAGAACATCTGTCGTATATATGCTCAGAACAAAAACATAGGTAAATCGGTCCGAAACAGAAAACCAACCCCGTAAACTGGGTAAATGTAAATTCCATTAGTAACTACTCATACTAGGGTAACGGTAAATGAAACAAGAAAGCTCAAGTTTAAATATATACAAAAGAAACAAAGGACAGATCTCTTCTAGGAAATCGTAAACAACTTCTCGACCAAACCACCACAACTTACGACAGTCGACAACAAACAGACATTTCGAAAAAAAAAGACGAAGTATAAACTCACTCTACGAACGACCCATGTCCTTAGACCCAACATCCAAAAAAAGAAAGTAGGGAAATTCATAAAAGACGGTAAGGGAAGACCGGACTTCTCAGAGATAACTTTCTAGTCCACAATAGGTATACCCTTAGGGGAACATACAATAAACAACGAAAAGGGAACGACGAAAATTATAAACGAGATACACAAACTAGAAGTAATTTAACTAATTATACACAGAACCCCACAGAACGGAATCCAAATAGGATAAACCTGAGAGACCAAAAGAACCTGAACCCGTCGACAAAGGAAGGGGTAAATCCCTTCAAAAGTTGATTATAGAGGAGTTCATAAAAGAGTACCAGAAAGAAAAACAGAAGAGGAAGACCCTAAGGATACTAAGCTTATAACCCCACAAATTGTAACAGGGTCTCCAGAGACTCCAACAGGAGTAAAGAAAATTAAGAAAGAAAGAAAAAAGGAGAGACGAAGTAAATAAAGTTGGTAAGATAGAAGGTGGAGTGAATAGGATAGAAGACAGAGTCAATAAGATGACAACCAAAGGAGGTCTCACGAAAACTAGAGTCAACAACGTAATAAGTAATGACTAACTGAGAAAAAATAAAGAAGATACAGGAACAATCTGTAAAGAACGTGGATGGGTTAGGAACGGAGATCAGATAAATAGACATTGGGACAAAATGCAAGTTCTAAAACCTACTAGAAATGACAGTAATAAAACTTAAGAAAAAGTCCATCTGAGGGTTTGAGGGGGAGAAAACAAACCAAACTACCCGTAAAAGTACAAGGACATGGACGACTGATAAAGAGACGTCAAAGTGAAACAAATCTAACGACACGAACCCCACCGGAAAAACACACGACCTTCAAATACCAAGGAAAATGAACACCTCTAACGAGGGACATCCACCCCAATCGGATCATCAAACAGTTTCTAAGGACCGATCCCTTCGAACACAGACACAAGACCACCCACCTCGAACTAGATAAGATAGACCTCGGGTCACATCACAGACCATCACCAAATAGTCCACAAATACCCAAACCACACTGAAACCTGTCGGACATAAAATTACGAGTCCCGATACAAGGACGAAACGACCTCTTAATCACACCATACAGAACGAGACCTTGAACAACCAAGAACCCACCTCGAACCAAAGTCACATCCATACCTCCGAAAACTTACTCAAGAACAACTAATTATAAAGGACCTCAGTCTTCAAAAGACCAGAAGAGTTCAAAACCTAAATTCGGAGGACCGAGACCGAAGTCAGAATAGGAATGTCATGGGAGTTCTGAAGATTTAGGTATGTCGTGTCTACTATTTTGTAGATCCAATTACTTCTTTTCTAAGAGGTGTCACCCCTGTGGGTCTCTCCAAGTGTCTCCATGTACCTCTTCTCTTCTCCCTCCTTTCGCCATCTCTACTGGTCCTCCTCTTCTCCCCCTTAGTTTTTCTTCTCTAGTCAGATCGGTCATTAGTTAAGGGATACACGAGAGGTGTCAGACCTTGTGGGTCTCTCCAATTATCTCAATATATCTTTTCTCTTCTTCTTCCTCACTTTATCTCCACTCGTCCCCCTTTGCTCCCCCTCAGTTTTCCCCTCTCTGGTTAGATCGGTCATTAGTCAAGGGATTCACAAGAGGTGTCGGGTTTTGTGGGTCTCACTAAGTGGTTCAATTCGTCTCTTCTCTTCCCCCTCCTTCCTCCATCTCCACTGGACCCCGTCTTTTTCCTCTCCGTTTTCCCCTCTCGCGTTAGTTCAGTCATTAGTGTGGGAATTCGTTTTAACCTATAACTTCTAACCTAAGAATTTCCATGTTTTAACTATTGTTTATGGGTTTTCCTTTCTAATCTTTAGATCTCATCTACAATCTAAGAGTTATCTGTTATTATTTTTATATGTTGTTTTAGTTAGTGTTTTTAATATTTTATATATAAACTTTGAACGAAATTTTTATTCTGGAAAAAACGTTCCTGTATCATCCAATATTTTTAATTTTAATTCCCTCATTATTTCTTGAATCTTTATTTTTATTTTTTTACTATTATCATTTTTACATAGATCCTTAAAGAGACCTCGACAACTCCCGTCACACCCCAGTCAAGTCAAAGTCTATCAAGGAACAAAGTCTAATATGAAGAAGAGTTCCAAATACCCGGGGAAGGTTACGAATCAGTTACGATTGATATACAAAAATTTGACAACGTGGACAGTGAAGGTCTCGTCAAGGGAGAAGAAACAAATAAAACCGAAGGAGACGAACGTTCAGACAAGTCACAGATTAAAGGTGGGTATGTGTCACCCCGCTTCCACCAGTGAATAAATCCGAGTGTACAAGTCAACACGAAACCTCCCTCATTGTGACCTTTGTTTATAGAGACCACACACACACCTCAAGAGTGTCACATACTGGGTGTGACCCAAACGGGGTCGAGTGTCGTGGACCCGAAAGGACCAGATGTGACGAGTCCGAGGTCCAACGAGATGACCCCTTGACAGGTTTCACTAGGGACCCTACGTACGTAAAGGGTCCAGATTCGACGAGTCCAAGTCCAAGAACCCATGAGGTGTTTCCGTGTCTGAACAAATTGGTATACAAAACACGGGAAGGGTCCAGACTCCTCGAGTCCACTGTTCCACGAACCGCTTGTGTGACAGGGTTCACCCGACACGTAGAATTAGTGGAGGGGCCAGGACCGACGAGTCAAAGGACCCACGTGTCGCTATCGCGGTAAAGTCCACACGGCACACAGAGGAGACCCCTCGACTAGAGTCCGACTCTGGGAGGACAGTCTATAGTTCACGGGTCCTAGGGTCCCTTTAAACCAATCGTTGAACCTCGAAGGAGTGTCAAACCACCTACGGTAGAGACCAAGGCTCTGACGGGGAACGGAAGGTCAACCTCAACAGTAGTCGGACGGAGAGACGGAGACCACACCCCTACCCGGTCAAACGTCGGTCGATCGAGAGGAAACCATAAGAGAGTTAGAAAACAAAATCCTCGTCCGTCCCACGTGGAATCCAATTTCAAAAACGTTCGCTTCAAGAGAGAGAGAGAGAGAGAGAGAAAAGAAAGAGAGACCGAAAGGGTGTCAAACCCAACGATACAGTACAATTGTGGGAGTCTAACAGGAGTCCCGTAAGTCCGGACCAGAAATGGGAATCGTAAGTTGGGGAACGGAGAGACAAGTTGGGGACGAGTGACTACCACCTGTGTTCGTAGACCCGATGAAAAGGTGACCCTCAACGTCAATCGGCGTATAAGACACACACACACACACACACACACACACACACACACACACATACACGTACACACAAAGGAGGACCAATCCAACGGGAGACTCTAAGGTTTTGAGGGGTATCTGGGTGGTCATTCTCCCAAAGGACCATAAACCTTCGAAGATGAGGAAGTGCTGAGGGAGGGACCCTGTCCAGAGGGGTAGCGATTGTGAAAACGGAGAGAAAAACAGAGTATAAAACAAGATGGAAGACAGTTTCTCTTACTCGAAGGAAAGGTCCACGGACTACAGGAGACGGTCGAAAGTCTTCAACAAAACACCTTCAACGAGTCGTTAATTTCCTAGAAAACTACTTAACATCCCCTCTTTCACCAGAAGGACAGGATAATAAGACGGTAGAATCCGAAAGGAAATAAATGTCAGAATTAATAAAAACATGAGGTTTTTTGGAAACAAATACACCCAATTTAGATAACTATCGATGGTATAATTTTTAAGTTTGACTATTAAACATTTTTATCCATAATTAAGTACACTTACAACGTTATTTCTTGAGTGATGAACCATTTTATTTATTGTACATAAAGATTTTTATTGAAAGAGATTTTGTAGTTTATTCTTATCAATGTAGAAAATATAAAAACTTTAGGGAAAATAATCTCAAATTATCTTCTATTGACTTATAAAAATAACGAAGAGGTAAATTACATAACACTATCACGTACCGTACTGGAAGACTTTATGAGACTAGATAAGATTATTTTTTCATTTTTTACGATTATGAGTTATAATAATATCTTCATTAAAAGAGAAAAATTGTGGCAACTTTCTGGAACCCCTGAGTGTCTTAAAAAGGTTTCGGTGTAAGATTTTTGGACGAAATCTCATTGGTTCCTTTCTTATGTTTCTATCATCTTCGGTTTTGGTTTATCGACTCCTTTTCTTCTTGTGACTTTTACAAATTAGGTTGGGGAGGTTATTTAACCTTATTTCGTTGTTTCTTGTCTCCTTTTTTTCTGTTTGTTTACGATATTTTAATATCTATATTAAAGTTGATATAGATCAATGGAATTTATATTTATCGGATTAGAAGGTAAACCTTCTGTTTCTAAAATTTTGATAATTTTATCCCGATTCACAAAAATAAGTCTTAAGAACGGAACTCTTGGGGTACTTGTCATACTTTTCCGTTTTAGTATCCTATCACTTTCTCCTTGAGGGGTCCAGTCATACACGGGTTATACGATGACCTCTAGTCACCTCTTTATTAAGGTCTTTATTATTTCCCTCCCTCGGTCTCTTTTTGTTATGGGTGAACACCTACACTGACCACTATCTTCGTTCCAGACTACGACATTTCTCGTTATAACGTATCCTTGGACCTAACAGTCTAGGTACTTAGTTCCGTTTAACCTTCACCAGTTTGTCCTATACTGTTCTCACTTGCAGCTGTAAGATCCTTAGTCGCTTGAATTTACCTGACCTTATCCACTTAAATTGAGTCTACTGGTAATATAGATGATGACACCCTTCCTTAGGAAATCTTCTTTACCTCATCGGTAATACCATTTGTTTTCTCAGGTTTTACGTCATGAACCTACGTTAGAGTTTTTGCTGTCTTACTAGAGACAAGTAAAGGTTCCGTTTGGTAAGTTATAGTATCATTAGGTTCAGATACGGGGTTAGTCATTGCGACATTTTCGACTTCAACTTGCCAAGATATTTCTGGATGTTCTGGAAAATCTTGATTGTGGTTTTTTTCTACAGGAAAAGTAATGTCCCCTGACCTTAGGTTGTCATTTCTCAGTTCTTTGTTGACCCCATTGTCCGTGTATACCGGAACCTCATGTCTTCCTTCGTCCCGTTTGAGATTTTCTCAAAACGGTTCTCTTGTGTGACCAGTATCTTTTGTGGGAGAAGGTTGTTGTGTTCTCTTCTGAGATGAGTGTCTGTACTGGTCTACCAGTTGTGGTTTTAGTCTAACTAATATAAGAAACGTCGGTTTCTACCTCTTAGAGATATGTCAGTCGTTTTTGTTCTGGCCCTCGACGACACCGAGTCTAGTACTCGAGGAATAACGGTTTAAGTCTAAATTTAACTTCTTTCATCCGTTTTGGTTATCTGGTAAGTCCATACTGGATTTAGTTTTGGGAATACTAATATGTCACCTTCACTCTTTATCTAAATTCCCTGATCTAGACTATCTATGTCACGGATTACTTGATACCTGCCTTCAAACACCGTAACATGTCCTC
Organism: Capra ibex; assembly: GCA_006410555.1. Taxonomy (NCBI): domain Eukaryota; kingdom Metazoa; phylum Chordata; class Mammalia; order Artiodactyla; family Bovidae; genus Capra; species Capra ibex. Next base: position 249,751 of record SJYO01029858.1, on the reverse strand, counting down.
TGTCCCTAGTTCTGGTAGGGGTATCTTTTCTTTACGTTTTTTCGTTTTACGGACATATTCTCCGGAATGTTTATCGACACGTTTCTTCTCTTCACTTTTCGTTTCCTCTTTTCCTTTCTATATTCGTAGACTTACGTATGAAGGTTTCTTATCGTTTTTCTCTATTCTTTCGGAAGGAGTCACTAGTTATGTTTCTTTATCTCCTTTTGTTGTCTTACCCTTTGTGATCTCTAGAGAAGTTCTTTTAATCTCTATTGTGCCCTTCCAAAGTACGTTTCTACCCGAGTTATTTCCTGTCTTTACCATACCTGGATTGTCTTCGTCTTCTATAATTCTCCACCGTTCTTACGTTTCTTCTTGACATGTTTTTTCTAGAATTACTGGTTCTATTAGTGCTACCATACTAGTGAGTGGATCTCGGTCTGTAGGATCTTACACTTCAGTTCACCCGGAATCTTTCGTAGTGATACTTGTTTCGATCACCTCCACTACCCCTAAGGTCACCTCGAAGAAGTTTAGGACTTTCTACTACGAGACTTTAACAACGTGAGTTATACGGTCGTTTAAACCTTTTGAGTCGTCACCGGTGTCCTGACCTTTTCTAGTTAAAAGTAAGATTAGGGTTTCTTTCCGTTACGATTTCTTACTAGTTTGACGGTGTGTTAACGTGAGTAGAGTGTACGATCATTTCATTACGAGTTTTAAGAGGTTCGGTCCGAAGTCGTTATGCACTTGGTACTTGAGGGACTACAAGTTCGACCAAAATCTTTTCCGTCCCCTCGGTCTCTAGTTTAACGGTTGTAGGTGACCTAGTACCTTTTTCGGCTCTCAAGGTCTTTCTGTAGATAAAGACGAAATAACTGATACGGTTTCGGAAACTGTCACACCTAGTGTTATTTGACACCTTTTAAGACTTTCTCTACCCTTATGGTCTGGTGGACTGGACGAAGAACTCTTTGGATATACGTCCAGTTCTTCGTTGTCAATCTTGACCTGTACCTTGTTGTCTGACCAAGGTTTATCCTTTTCCTCATGTAGTTCCGACATATAACAGTGGGACGAATAAATTGAAGATACGTCTCATGTAGTACTCTTTGCGACCTGACCTTCTTCGTGTTCGACCTTAGTTCTAACGACCCTCTTTAGAGTTATTGGAGTCTATACGTCTACTGTGGTGGGAATACCGTTTTTCAGTTCTCCTTGATTTTTCGGAGAATTACTTTCAATTTCTCCTCTCACCTTTTCAACCCAATTTCGAGTTGTAATTCTTTTGATTCTAGTATCGTAGACCAGGGTAGTAATTACCCTTTATCTGACCCTTTTTCACCTTTGACACAGTTTTAAATAAAACAACCAGAGGTTTTATTACTGTCTAACACTAACGTCGGTACTTTAATTTTCTGCGAATGAGAAACTTTCCTTCCAATACTGGTTGGATCTATCATATAAGTTTTCGTCTCTGTAATGAAACGGTTGTTTCCAGGCAGATCAGTTCCGTTACGGCAAAGGTCATCAGTACGTACCTACACTGTCAACATGACACTTCTTTCGACTCGTGACTTCTTAACTACGAAAACTTGACACCACAACCTCTTCTAAGAACGCTCAGGGTACCTGAGGTTCCTCTAGGTTGGTCATGTAAAATTTCCTCTAGTCGGGACCCACAAGAAACCTTCCTTACTACTATTTCGTTTTGAGGTCATAAAACCGGTGGAGTACGCTTCTCAACTGAGTAACCTTTTCTGACACTACGACCCTCACTAACTCACGTCCTCCTTTTCGTCTCCTATTTTACCGGCCTACCGAAGTGTTTGAGCTACCTGCACTCAGACTCACTTGAGACGCTCAACCACTATATGTCCCTCCGGACCGTACGACGTTAAGTACCCCAGCGTTTTTCAACTTGTGCTGAATCGTTGACTTGACTTGAATTGACTTCACAAAAATACTCAATATGAAATATATACTTCTGTGTCTCTAATTTTAACAATCTATCCCTTTCTACGGAGCACATTTTGATTTCGATTCGTCACAAGTTATTGGACTTACTGAGAAACTCTATCATTCGTACGAACACACGATTCTACTAAATCGACAAGTTGAGAAACTCTGAGGAACCCCTAAGAGGTCCTTTATGACCTCACCCAACATTAAGGGACGAGATACCTTAGAAGGGTTGGGTCCCTAGTTTGGACGGAAAGAATACAGAGGACGTAACTGTCCGTCCAAGAAATGGAGACCACGGTGGACCCTTCGGGACTGACCTTTTTTTTTTTTTTTTCGGAGTCTGTTTTGAAACAAAAAATATGTTTTTATACGAAAGTAAACATACTCCAAGTTTCGTCTGTTTTTAACTGAAACTCTATCTTATAACCAATGATGAACCCTATATCAGATTCTTTCTTGTACTCTTATGGAATTCAACGATCTTTCAATGACATAAGACTGAGTACAACACTAACATCTCCATATATGTATTCGTTTTTGTAGTAGTCCATATATAAATACTATGAGTACGTCAACATACAGTAAACAATCTTTTTATTTATTTAAAGAATTTTCTTTGACACCATCAGTCCTTTTGGTGGTTTGTACAGTAAATAGAAATTTTCGAAACCGTCAATTCACTTTGAACAGTAAACAGTACACTTCTTTTTTTACCTTTAATTTAGAACCTGTTACAATTGTCTTTTTTAACTTCTCTAACTTTATGTCCTCCAAATTCCAATAACATAACTTGGTTCCTCCTATGTCTAAAAACAATTTGTCTAACGATACGTATAATTTTTAAAATGTAATTTCATTGTATATTTTCCATGTTATAGAACTGGTCATTTCATCCTTTGTTTTAATTCTTTTATATAAAAAATAAAAATAAAAATAAAAAAAAATTAAAAGGAAAGGAATTCTTTTATAAAAATAAAGTGTAAGTAAAAGACTTCTAACAAAGTGACCTATATTTTAAGGTTTAACACTAATATGGAAGACCAGAGAGTACTTTTTCAGTAAAAAGAGTCGACGAAGTTCTTAAAAAAGAAAAAAAAAAAAAATTCTTTTGTATAAAATTATTTCACGTCCCTTCTACTTTATTTACCCGGTTCTTTTTACATACCATATACTTTCTATTTTATTATACCATCTTATTCAGTTTTAAATAGTATAGTGCTATTTGTATTTATCTATTTTTAAGTAGACAACGTTGTGTCCCTGGAGAGTCTAACCACGTTCAGGGAGTCTAAAACCTCCTACGGAAAAATATTGAACCTTTACTTATATAGTAAACTTTGTGTGAACGTAATAATAAATTATAAATAAGGTATGGGAGTTTTTATTTATTTATTGTCTAAAATACAGATGTCAATATGTGATTGAAGATTAAATAAAAAGAACATCAGACTAGAGTCGGCACTTTACCTTAGACTATACTATCTACACCATTCACTGGAGGGTTCTAAAACGAAACATTTTATTTTATAAAGTGTATATGATATCAGAAAAATTATAAGTCAAGTTTTGAATAATAGTCTTGAAGAAAAGAATGTCAATTCTCCCATATTGAATAATAAAAAAAATGACACTAAACTGAAACAAATTTTAATGTGACTCGTAAACGTTTCGTCAATATAAAAAAGTTTCATGAAACGACACAAACTAAAGGACTTAAAAAAAAAAGATTTTGCTTTCTGAAACCATACGTAAAAGTGTATATGTCACACACATCCTTATCAAATATCACATATGTCTCTTTTAACACTTATAAAACTCCTTCCAATTGACCTTAAGAGTATAGAAAATACTTCTTTCACAAGATTGAACATGAAAAATACACTCTTAACACTAAGAAAGTAACGCAAATATCTATGTTTTATGTTTCAACTAATGTGACTACGTAATGTAACTTATTGTTACCTCAAACTCATCACTACGTCCTCTATAACACTTTAAACCGGAAACTAAAAGTAACCAATAAACCATGAAGGTATTGTACTTTATGAATCCCGTTTGATCTAAAATACCACATGAAGAAATATAAGGATACTTAAATACAAAATTAGACACCACATACACATCCTCCCACCGTACATGACCGTTCTTTACGAAATCGAATTAGTACTGAAAATTACCGCAAAATTTTACCGTGATAATAAACAATCGTTCTTTTTACAATCAGTATTTATGGAGTGTGGAAGTTTAAATTAAAGATTTCAAAAATATTTAATTTAAAGTACGTTATGTCTCTATATTTTGAACGTCAAACGAGGTACAGAGAGACGTGGGGGCACTTTTAGTGTGTGTGGGCTCTTTGTTAATAACAAGTAACAAACCACGAACAGAAAAATGTCAACATAGGGGATAAGTCTTTATTATATTTGTATATATTTTACAGTATAGCAACAAAAATTTTCGTTTTCACTTCAACGAGTCAACACAGATTGAGAAACATTGGGGTACCTGATATCGGGTGGTCCGAGGAGGTAGGTAACTTAAAAGATCCGTTCTTATGACCTCACTAAAAGGTAAAGGAAGAGGTCCCCTAAAAGGGCTGAGTCCCTTTTTCGTTTTTACACCAAAGTAAAATAGTAAACGAAACGTATAGCGAAGAATTTCTAAAATTGTATATATTATATGAAAGGAATTTAACATTTTCATCCAAATATTTTCATCTAAATTTTCATCCAAATATTAATTACTTAGTCACTTATGGATATTTGGGTGTTGAGTTCTTAACCTTACTACACGAAGAGGGGAGAAAGCAGGGTGTACGGAGAGGGGACAGACTTATAAAAACAGAAAATTTATATTAAAATCCCTCAAGGAAACAACAGATGACTAGTCCTAAGGTTAGAAGTGACTACACCGGATCCAAGTTAGGGGCCAGTCCCTTGACTATGTGGGGTTCGGTGTGTTATGGGGGACGAAGTAGTTATTAGTTACTAAAATATTTTGATCATTGACAAAATAGTAATTCGTATCGATTTATCGATTTATTATCGATTTATTATATCGATTTATATATCGATTTATTATATTACAAATTGAAAATGATACGACATCGTTAAAAATTTTTCCACAATTTTATATATATCGAAAGACCATGAACGAAATCAGGGTGTTATAATACTAAGATTCTAGGTAAGTAGAATTAAATAAACTGATTTAACGGAAGTGAAAGTGACCAAATATTATAGGGATGGCACTCATACGGTATCCATAAAAATATCAAGAGAATAGTCGTACGAGAAAGTAAAATAGTAAACGAAACGTATAACGAAAATTTCTAAAATTGTATACATTAAATGAAAGGAATTTAAAATTTTAATCCAAATATTTTCATCTAAAATTTTCATCCAAATATTAATTACTTAGTCACTTATGGGTATTTGGGTGTTGAGTTCTTAACCTTGTATTATCGAACTATAAATGTATGTAACACTTGACTAGTGATGTTATTTAAATTTATAGTATGTGGTGGAATGTATTGATGTAAAAAAGAATACTACTTTTGAAAATTCCATATGAGACAATCGTTGAAAGTTTACATTATGATATAATAATTAACAACAGTAGTACGACATGTAATGTAGTGAACTGAATATAGAAAATATTGTCCTTCAAACATGGAAAACTAAGAGAAGTGAGTAAAGTGGGGAGGTCTGGGGGAAGAGAGACTCTTGGTAATAAGACGAGAGATACGGAGATTCGAGTCTATAAAAATACAAGTAGAAAAAAAATCTAAGGTGCATTTTCACCCTAATATACCATAGAGAGAAAGAAAAAGACTTAGTAAATTGCATCGTGTCACTGGAGTTTCAGGCAGGGACAACAGTGTTTACCGTTCTAAAGTAAGAATAAATACTGAAATAAGGACTAAGATATGTACAATGTATAAACAATAGGTAATTAGTAAACTCTTTTTGTATCCAACAAAGGTATAAAACTGATTACAGTCATTACGACGTCACTTGTAGCTTCACATATTTAGAAAAATTTAATCATAAAAATAAAAGAAGTAAATTTATAGGTCTTCACTTCAAAGACCTAGTGTAGATAAAAATAACAAAACTCTTTGGAGATCTTACAAAAGGTATTGTTATCACGTGTTTTAAGGGAAACGAAGAATAGGAGTAACTACGAACAATAAAGAACATAAAATCTATTATCGGTAAGATTGCTCATATTCCAGTATAGAGTGACACCAAAAGTAAACGTAAAGGGACTACTAATCACTACAACCCGTAGAAAAGTACACGGAATTACAGAAGAAACCTTCTTCTGGATAAGTCCAGAAGACGAGTAAAAATTGACCTAATAAACAAACAACCGATGATATAAAATACTCAAGAAATATATAAAACTTATAATTGTAAAATAACCTCTATACTAAACGTTTATGAAAGGGGGTAAGTTATCTAACGGTAAAATAAAACAACTACTAAAACAAACACTACATGTTCATAAAATCAAACTTCTTCAGGATGAATAAATAAAAACGAAAACAACGGAAACCTCAGTCTAGGTTTTCTAGTAAAGATTCTCACTTAGTTCATTCATCAAACGGTGGATCTTCAAAATACTAAAGTCTGAAACGTAAATTTATAAATTAGGTAAAACTCGACTAAAAACACATACCCACATTTTGTTTACCAGATCAAAATAAGAAAAAGTACACCAACAGTACAAATGGGTGTTTGTAAATATCTTCTTAGTTAGGACAGTGGTAATACCTGAAAATGGAGGAAACAGTTTTTAATTAACTGGTATATATGTACCCATATAAGGAACCGAGAGTATAAGACAAAGAAACTCGATATACAGAAAAATACGGTTAAGGTATAAGAAAACTAATCGTATCGAAACATTATATCAAACGTTACTCCCTCCTACTACGGAGGTCGATACAAGAAAGAATCCGAACGAAACTGATAAGTCTCAGAAAACACCAAGGTGTGTCTAAAATCTTAAAAAACGAAATAAAGACACTCTTTTGTAGTAACCTGATATTATCCCTAACATAAATGAGACATTTAAAGAAACCCATCATATCCGGAAAATTATTATAATTAAGGAGGTTGTATATTCGTTTCTCATAGAAAGGTAACTAAAGATAAAAAAATAAAGTTAGTACAAATGTCAAAAGGTATACGTACAGTAAGTGGAGGAACTAATTAACAGTGTTTGAAAATAATAAAACTACGTTAACATTTACCATAAAGTAATAACTATCAAACAAAAATAAGATATCTTTATGTGTCCTAAAAAGTATAAATAAAGAATAGGACGTTGAAATGTCTTAAACAAATAATCAAGATTGAAAATAAATCACCTTAAAAATCCTAAAAGGTATATATTTTAGATGAGTTTACGTTCATCACGGTCAAAATGAAAAAGGAAAAGTTAAGTACATAAAAAGTGAAAAAAGAAGTGTTTCATGAGACGGATCTTGAAGGTCATGATACAACTTATTTTCCTTGATCTCACTCCAATCGTAGGAACAGAACAAGGACTGGAATCTCCTTTTAAAAGTCGAGAAGTCGTAACTCATATGGTAATGGACACCCGAACGGAATATATGGAAAATAATACAACTCCATCAACGGTAATATAGGTTATATAACTCTATTTTATGTAAAATAGTGTTTACATACAACTTAAAGAAGTCAACGAAAAGAATATAGATAACTCTACCAGGCCTCTTCCGTTACCGTGGGGTGAGGTCATGAAAACGAACCTTTTAGGGTACCTGCCTCCTCGGACCACCCGACGTCAGGTACCCTAGTACTTCAACCTGTGCTGATTCGTTGAAGTGAAAGTAAAAAGTGAGAGTACGTAACCTCTTCCTTTACCGTTGGGTGAGGTCACAAGAACGGACTCCTTAGGGTCCCTGTCTTCTCGGACCATCCGACGGTAGATACCCGAGCGTGGCTCAGCCTGTGTTGACTTCGATGAATCGTCGTCATCGTCGTAACTCTACCAGTATACTAAAACCAAGAAGTAAAACCATTATACTACTAGTGTCACTAACTTAAAGTCCACCATTTAGAAGGAACGTAGGGATTTTATTTAAGATAAACTAGTACCAACTACTAGGAAAATTAAATAATAAATTAAACAAAACGACTATAAAAACTCGTAAAAACGTAAATACAAGGAATCCTTAGAACTGGATATTAAAATAAACGAACACCATAAGAAAAGACCGACACTATAGTCCTATTACGACCAGGATGTTACCAAAAAGGTCGTCAGTACATACCTATACTCTCAACCTGATATTTATTTCGACTCGCGACTTCTTAACTACGAAAACTTGACACGACAACCTACTCTGAGAACTTTCACGGAACCTGACGTTCCTCTAGGTTGGTCAGGTAGGATTTCCTCTAGTCAGGACCCACAAATAACCTTCGTGACTACAATTTCGACTTTGAGGTTATGAAACCGGTGGACTACGCTTCTTGACTGAGTAAACTTTTCTGGGACTACGACCCTTTCTAACTCCCGTCCTTTTTTTTTTTTTCTAACTCCCGTCCTTCTCTTCCTCTGTTGTCTCCTACTCTACCGACCTACCGTAGTGACTGAGCTACCTGTTCTCAAACCCACTTAAGGCCCTCAACCACTACCTGTCCCTCCGGTACGTACGACGTCAAGTACCTCGATGTTTCTCAGTCTGTGTTGACTCACTGACTTGACTTCCTCTGTTTGTTTGACATGAGGTTTTGAGATTTTACTACTCTCTTTATCTTTTTCTATCATTGTGTACCTTTCCATATGGTACAAACAACTAACCTTCTTAGTCATAACAGTTTTACTCACATGATAGGTTCCGTTGGATATCTAAGTTACGTTAGAGAAAGTTTAATGGTTACCGTAAAAAGTGTCTTGATCTTGTTTTTATAGAGTCTTAAACATACCTCTGTGTCTTTTGGGGTTTTTCGGTTTTAGTTTGAACTTTTTCTTGTTGTTTCGATCTCCTTAGACCGAGGGAATGAATTCTGATGTGATGTTTCAATGTCAGTAGTTTTGTCATACTATGACCGTGTTTTTATTTTTAATTTAGTTACCTTGTTCTATCTTATGGTCATTATTTGGGTACATGGATATCAGTTAATTAGATAATATTTCTCCCTTCTGATGTGTTAAAATCTTTCTGTCAGAGAAGTTGTTTACCACGAACCTTTTGACCTGTCGGTGTCCATTTTTTTTTTTTTCCACTTTAATCCGGTGAGGAATTAAGATATGTGTTTTTATTCGAGTTTTAGCTAATTTCTGGATTTACAATCTGGTCTGTGATATTTCGAGAATATCCTTTTGTATCCATCCTGTGAGACTGTATTTAGTGTCGTTATAGAAAAATTTAAGTAGAGGGTCTTATTACCTATATTTTCCTTTTTATTTGTTTATCCTGGATGAATTTGAGTTTTCGAAATCGTGTCGTTTCCTTTGTTATTTGTTTCTTTTTCTGTTGGTTGGGTGTCTAACCCTCTTTGATATACGATTACTACACAGACTATTTCGTAATCAGAGGTTTTAAATGTTTGTCGAATACTGTGAATTATCGTAGTTTTATTTGTCGGGTCAGTTTTTACCCGTCTTTTGTATTTATCTGTAAAGAGGTTTCTTCTGTGTCTACCAGTTTCCGTGTACTTTAATACAAGTTTTAGCGATCAACAATCTCTTTACGTTTAGTTTTCATGTTATTATATAGTAGAGTTTGACCAATGTTACCGATACTTGTTTTTGAGGTGTTTGACGTTTACGACCTCTCCCACACCTCTATTCCCTTGGGAAGACGTGACAACCACCCCTACATTTAACCATGTCGGTGATACCTCCTGTCATACCTCCAAGGAAATTTTTGATTCTTACCTGACACGTTAGGGTGAACATACGTATATAGGTCTCTTTTTGTACCGGGATTTTATATGTACATGGGGCTACAAGAAATGTCGTGACAAATGTTATTGGTTCTGTACCTTTGTTGGATTTACAGACAACTGTCTACTTACCTATTTCTTCTACACCATATATCTGTATGTTACCTTATAATGAGGCGGTAATTTTCGTTACTTTATTCCGGTAAACGTCGTTACACCTACCCGGATCTTTCACAGTATAACTCACTTCGTTCAATCGGTCTCTTCCTTTTTATAATATATCGTAGGGAATATACATCTTAGATTTTTTCTTTACTATGTTTACTTAAATGAATGTTTTGTCTTTCTCTGAGTGTCTGAATCTTTTATTTTAATACCAAAGGTTCCCCTTCCCTGCCAATTCCTTAAACCTTTCCAGTACATGTGTGACGATATAAATTTTACCTATGGTTGTTTTAGGATAACATATCGTGTGCCTTGAGACGAGTTATAATACACTGTCGGACCTACCCTACCTCCGACCCACCTCTTACCAGTGTACATATATATATATATATATATATATATATATATATATATATATATACCGACTCAGGGAAGAGACAAATGGACTTTGTTAGTTTTGTAACAATTCACCGATATACGGTTACGTTTTACAAAAATCACAATTTTCTACATGTTTTGTTTTGTTTTATTTTGTCCTATTACGACCGGGACATTTTAATCATATCTTCGTAAAGGAGGAGAAGTTCAATAACCTTTTCTAACTCTACAACAATAAGAAAAACAGACCATGTCAAGTAGTCACTTAGGTGAACCAGAGCAGGATTTTAAAATTAAAACCCTCCAAGAAATTAATGACTAAATTAGAGGAATAAGTATTATCCAGATAAGTCTAAAAGGTAAAGAGGTACTATTTGGTAACGTCCACCATACAAAGATACTTAACTAGACAAAAGGATCCAACAAGTGAAACTATAGTATATTAACATTAGAGAATACTAGGAAATATAGAGAAACCTTTGTCAACATTATATAGGAGAAAGTAAAGTGTAAAATATAAAACTTAGGGAGATAAAAAGAACTACACAAATTGATCCTACACATTTGTGAACTACACAAATGGTTTAAATAGAAAAGTTTTTAGTTCGACAATCAAAAGAACTAGAAAAATTTAACAGAAAAATCAGAGATAAAAAATAAGTCAAGTCAAGTCAACGAGTCAGCACAGGTTGAGAAACGCTGGGGTACTTGGTGTCATATGGTCCGGAGGGACAGGTAGTGGTTGAGGGTCTCAAATGGGTTTGAGTACAGGTGACTTAGCCACTACGGTAGGTTGGTAGAGTAGGAGACAGCAGGGGAAGAGGAGGACGGAAGTTAGAAAGGGTCGTAGTCCCAGAAAGGTTTACTCAGTCGAGAAGTGTAGTCCACCGGTTTCATAACCTCAAAGACGAAGTTGTAGTCAGAGAGGTTACTTGTGGGTCCTGACTAGAGGAAATCCTACCTGACCGATGTAGAGGAACGTCAGGTTCCCTGAGAGTTCTCAGAAGAGGTTGTGATGTCAAGTTTTCGTAGTTAAGAAGTCACCAGTCGAAAGAAGTGTCAGGTTGAGAGTGTAGGTATGTACTGGTGACCTTTTTGGTATCGGAACTGATCTGACTGGAAACAACTGTTTCATCATAGAGACGAAAAATTATACGACAGATCCAATCAGTATTGAAAGTAAGGTTCCTCATTCGTAGAAAATTAAAGTATCGACATTAGTGGTAGACGTCAATAAAACCTCGGGGGGTTTTATTTCAGTCGGTGACAAAGGTTACAAAGGGGTAAATAAACGGTACTTCACTACCCTGGTCTACGGTACTAGAAACAAAAGACTTACAACTCGAAATTCGGTTGCAAAAGTGAGAGGAGAAAGTGAAAGTAGTTCTCCAAGAAATCAAAAAGAAGTGAAAGACGGTATACCCACTACCGTCATTGGAGTAGAAGTATCGACTCCAATAACTATAAAGAGGACCGTTAGAACTAAGGTCGAACACGAAGAAGGTCGGGTTGTAAAGAGTACTACATGAGACGTATATTCAATTTACTCGTCCCACTGTTATATGTCTGAACTACATGAGGAAAAGGATAAACCTTGGTCAGACAACAAGGTACAGGTCAAGATTGACAACGAAGGACTGGACGTATGTCCAAAGAGTTCTCCGTCCAGTACACCAGACCATAAGGGTAGAGAACATCTTAAAAGGTATCAAATAACACTAGGTTTGTCAGTTAAAAATAAAGGTGAGAGTACAAACAATAAAGAAAGAAGAGGATTGAAATCCGAAATAAAAGGGTATCAAGGAATTCTACATTTCAGTCTAAACAAAAAAACGTTAATAAAGAACTACATCCTTATATAACGACACATGAAGGGAAAATCTTGAAGAGAACGACATAGGGTACTTAAAACCATACAATATAAAGGTAAAAGTAAACACAGTTCCGAAAAGAACTAAAGAGAAAACTAAAGACGTAACTGTGTAACTAACAAGTTACCATATAATAAATGAGAGGTGTATGAACATTAAAAAAAATTAAAAACAGAATACAAACTAAAGATTAAAGTGTTCTAACATCAGTTCGTTCTACGAAGTACACTAAACTTAGAAAAATTTTAATAAATCTACAGATACCACTTAGACAGTCCAGTACATGTCAGATAAAACTTCCTATAAAGTACACGTAAATACACAATTCTGGTCACAAAAGAATATCTTAAAAAAAAACCAGACCTACTAGATAGGTAAGTAAATCCATCTCATAATTTCGGGGAGTGATAATAACAGAACGAGAGATAAAGAGGGAAATACAGACAATTATAAACGAATATATAAATCCACAAGGATATAATCCAAGTATTTATGATTACAATATAGGAGAACAACGTAACTGGATAAATAGTAATACGTTACAGGAAGTAGCGGATAATGTCAGAAACATAATTTCAGATGTAATGGACTCTATTTATCTCGATGGAGTCGAAAGAAAACTAGGAGTCAACATACCTTGTAGAGAAAGGTAAGGAAGTAAAAGTCAGAGACATAGGAATTTGGCATTCAATAGAAGAATTGGTCGTATATCTAAACAGAACAAGAAAATAGGTAAGTTGGTGACACAGAAAACTAACCTCGTAAATCAGTTAAATGTAAACATCGTCAATAACTACCAATACATGAATGACATTAAAACACTCAACAAAAGACCGACAAACCATCAAGGAGAGGTAAGGAAAGAAGAAGAGAAGGAAACCCTAAACTACTGAAAGAAAACGGAATATGTAGACTCTAATGAAAGAGTAATAGAGAACAGACAGATGATAACCAAAAACGAACATAGATACTCCGATTATATTTTATTGGACGTAAATATTTCAGATAATTGTTGATTTCAAGTTTACGTAAGATTTTATGATGTAAAAGGAAGAGTGAATGAAAAAATACAAAACTACAGTATTAAATGTATAAAAATAGAACAGATAGGGAATTAATTACTAACATCAATATCTATAAAAATGATGAAAACAGAAGGTTAAAAGTGATTGAAATATTCACTAATTAGGTTGTAATGGAAATGATATGTGTGTGTGTGTGTGTGTGTGTATATATATATATATATATATGTGATATATGTGTGTATATATGAGAACTACTTTCACTTTCTGTTCTCACTTTTTGGACCTAAATTTGAGTTGTAAGTTTTTTGACTCTAGTGCCACAGATCAGGGTAGTGAAGTACCGTTTATCTACCCTTATGTTACCTTTGTCACTGTCCGAAATAAAAGTCCCCGAGGTTTTTAGTGACATCTACCACTAAAGACGGTACTTTAATTTCTGTGAACGAGGAACCTTCTTTTCGTTACTGTTTGGATCTGTCACATAATTTTTCTTCTCTGTAATGAAACGGTTATTTCCAGGAATATCAGTTTCGATACCAAAGAGGTCATCAGGACATACCTACACTCTAAACCTGGTATTTCTTTCGACTCACGGCTTCTTAGCTACGAAAAGTTGACATCACAACCTCTTCTGAGAACTCTCAGTGAACTTGTTGTTCCTTTAGTCAGGACTTATAAGTAACCTTCCTGACTGCGACTTTAACTTCGAGGTTATGAAACCGGTGGACTAAATTTCTTGACTGAACAACCTTTTCTGGGACTACGACCCTTTCTAACTTCTGCCATCCCTTCACCTGCAGTCTCTTACTCTACCAACCTACCGTAGTGGTTGAACTACCCGTACTCAGACTCGTTCGAGGTCCTCAACCACTACAAAGACGTTATGTCCTCTGGACCCAATCTAGGGACCCAACCCTTCTAGGGGACCTCTTCCCTTTCCGATGGGTGAGGGTATAAGACCGGACCTCTTAAGGTACCTAAAATATCAGGTACCCCACTGTTTATCAGTCTGAGCTGACTCGTTGAAAGTAAAAGTGATAGAATTCGACCTACAGACGAAGGAAGAAACACAATCTGTTGACACCGGTAATAACAAAGTTTATTAAAAAAAGACTAGGTAAGAGATAAAGAGACCCGGGGAATGTACACTTATAACAATACGAATTTACAATAGAGTATTCAGATAATTCATAGGGGTAAAACTAAATAAAAATTAATAACGATCAAACTAACCCACTCGAGGTGACGGAATATAAGTTTTAGTGACTAGGAAAGGTGAGAAAGGAGATCAGACGATAACTTGGGATTATCACTTAAAAAGATAAATCAATAACATCATAAGTAAAGACTAACTAAAAAAGGATGTACATAGTAAAAAAAATTAAGAGTGATATAAATAGGGAAGAAGATTTACGTCATTCTTAGAAATACTGTTGAAAGATCTTAATAAAAAAATTTGAAAATAACCGTATATCAACGAAATGTTGTGACGTAATCAAAGATGACACGTCGTTTCACTTAGTCGATATGTATATGTATATAGAGGAGAAAAAACCCCAAACAAAGGGTAAATCCAGTGGTGTCTCGTAACTCATCTCAAGGGACACGATATGTCATCCAAGAGTAATCAATAGATAATATATGTATCATAGTTATCACATATATACAGTCAGAACTAGAGGGTTAAGTATGGTACGGACGGGAAAGTAGAACCATAAACATACAAACAAGAGATACAGACACAAAAGTAAAAAAGAAACATTTATTCTGGTAGATATGTTAAAAAAAGTCTAAGGTGTATATACACAATTATATGTCATAAACAAAAAGAGAAAGACTGAATGAAGTGTGACATACTGTCAGGGATCCAGGTAGATACAGTGATGTTTACTGGTCTAAAACAAGGGAAAGTACCGACTGATTATAATGTCACATATATACCTGGTACAGAAGAAATAGATAAGGAGACACCTACCTGTAAATCCAACAAAGGTACAAGACCGGTAACCTTTATCACGACGTCACTTGTGACGTCACGTACATAGAAAAACTTACTACCAAAAGAGACTCACATACGGTCATCACCCTAACGAGTCAATGTACCATCAAGTTACAAATCAAAAAAAATTCCTTGGAGGTATGACAAGAGGTATCACCGAAATAGTTAAAGGTAAAGATGTTTGTCACGTTTTCTCAACGGAAAGAGGTGTGATAGATATCGTAAATAACAAACATCTTAAAAACTACTATGAGTAAGACTTTCTACACTCCACTATAGAGTAACGTCAAACCTTAAACGTAAAGACATTATCAATTACTACAATTCGTAGAAAAATACACAAAGAAAGGTACACAACAAACCTGTACACATACTGAAACCCCTTTATAGATAAATCCAGAGGGTAGGTAAAAAAATAACTCAAGTAAAAAAAATATAACTCGACAAACATATAGAACCACTATTTAGGAAATAGTCAACAAAGTAAACGATAATAAAAGAGGGTAAGACTCCAAATAGAGAAGTAGAAGAATTACAAAAGGAAACGATACTCTTTCTAAAACTCAAATTAATCCAGGGTAAATAAATAACAACAAAAACAAGAGTAATGAGATCCTCCACTTAGTCTTTTCTAGAACGACACTAAATACAATGTCACATGACGGATGTAATACAAAAAGAAATTCTCACAATATCACAGACCGAAATATAAATCCATCAATTAGGTAAAATTCAAATAAATATACATACCACAACTCACAAGATTAAAGTAGGAAAATGTACATCGACAGGTCAAAAGGGTCCTGGTGAATAACTTATCCGACAGGAACGAGGTAACATATAAAACCGGAGAAAAAGTATCTAATCCACTGATATTCACATACCCAAATAGAGACTCTAAAGATAGGACAAGGTAACTAGATATAAAGACAAAAACACGGTCATGGTATGATATAACTAATGATATCGGGACATCATATCAGACTTCAGTCGTTCGGACTAAGGTGGCAGAGACAAAAAAAAAGAAAAAAAGGGGAATTGTAAGGAAAACGATAAGTTCTAGAAAACATTAAGACATTTTTAAAATTCTGGAAATAAAGATCAAGACACTTTTTATGTCAACAATTAAACTACTCCTAACCTAACTTAGAGCCTCTTCCTTTACCGTTGAGTGAGGTCATAAGAACGGATTTCTTAGGACACCTCGCTCTTCGGACCACCCGACGGTAGATACCGCGACGTGTCTCAACCTGTACTTATTTCACTGAACCGTACGTACGTACGTAACCTCTTCCTTTACCGTTGGGTGAGGTGATACGAAAAGACCTCTTAGGGTCGCTGTCTCCTCGGACCACCCGAAGGCAGATACCTCAGTGTGTCTCAGTCTGTGCTGGCTTCACTAAATCGGTGTCGTCATCGTCGTCGTCGTAACTTAGATACTTAACGAAACCTATCACATCAGTAAGAGTGTTTTAATTAACCAGGTTAAGTTCTTGTAACATATGGAGAGGTAGAGAAACACAGTAGAAAATAAAGAAAGTATTTACAGTATCCAAAGACGTATGTATAGAAATAGAGGACTCTATCCAAATAAAGATCAATAAAATATTAAAAATAAAGGTACCATTTGTCTCATCAAAGGAATTAAAGAGAAAGACTAGAAAGTAACAATCTAATATCCTTACGTTCTCTAAAGACACATAGTTAAAATATTGGATGTTTAAATGATTTATATAACTACTCGAAATCTTCAAAAGACCATTCTAGAAATCCTAAAAGATACATATAATAGTACAGTAGACGTTTGTCACTCTCAAATTGAAGAAACGGTTAAACCTAAATAAAATAAAGAAAAAGAAGAGACTGATGGTACCGATTACCGAAGGTTTTATACAATTTATCACGACTCTCACCAGTGGAAACAGAACAAGGACTAAAATTTCTTTACGAGAGTCATAAAGTGGTAATTTTTATTACAAAAGACACTATCCAAGGTAGATACGGGTGAAAAAACTCAAAAAAAAAAGTAGTATTTATTTACTTTACTCACAACTTAAAACAGTTTTCGAAAAAGACGTAGATAACTTTACTAGTATACTAAAAACAAGAAGTCAATTATAACACAAAGTTTAAAACTAACCGTATATAATTTCTTAGGAACGTAGGGACCCTATTTAGGGTGAACTAGTACAACATACAAGGAAAATTATTCAACAACCTAAACTCAACGATCATAAAACAACTAATAAAAACGTAGACATAAGTAGTCAATACGACGACGACGACGATAACGGTTCAGTGAAATCAACACAGGTTGAGACACACTGGGGTATCTACCCTCGGGGGTAGGGACCCTGAGAGGTCCGTTCTTATGATCTCACCCAACGGTAAAGGAAGAGATTAAGTATAACCAGATATTAAAAGAAGAAAACACTATAGAAACCAAAACAATAGTCCCACTACTACCGGAGTATCTTACTTACAAAGAGGGAGACGTTATAAAACCTTCTCAAACACAAAGAGGGAGACTCTGTAAAACCTTTTCAAACTCTTTCTATTTAAAATAGACAAGAAATTTATAAACTTTCCGAGGTGGACACTTAGGTAGACCAGTACCTGAAAACAATGTTCAAAAATAAAAAAATTAAATAAAAAATAAAATAAAAATAAATTTAAAATAAAAAAAATGAAACGTTATGACATAACCAAAACGGTATGTAACTGTACTTAGGTGGTGTCCACATTTCAAAAATTTAGTGTGAAAGTCGAAGTCATGAACACCAACCAGAGTATCAAAAATAAAGGGAAACCAAGTCATACCCTTCCAATATGAAAAGATACTTAAACGGGTAAAGAAGATCCAACAGGTAAAATAACCGTATATCAACGAACATTATCAGAGAATATTAGGAAACATAAAGACGTAACAGATAATAGTATAGGAAAACGGAGAAGTATGAGAAGTACCCCAAGAGTTCTTTTCTTACGACTTCACCAAACGGTAAGGGAAGAGGACACAGTCTTAAGAGATGGTACTGGATAGGTAGAATCCACCGGGATGTACCGTACCGAGTTTCAAAGTAACTTAATCCGTTCCAACACCAGGTACACTAGTTAAACCAATCAAAAGACACTAACACCAAAAGTAAGACAGATGGGGACCAGCCACTCCTATTCTCCGAACACGTTCGAAGGACTACTCTCTCTGACCGACACTCCTTTTGACCCGGAACAAGAACATCCGTTCCAGTACGAGACATTCCGAAAAAAAAAAAAAAAAAAAAA
>SJYO01029858.1:0-230248 GCA_006410555.1 Capra ibex | reverse complement strand
TTTTTTTTTTTTTTTTTATATATATATATATATATATATATATATATATATATTATCGAGAGTATCAGTTATTTTGTCAGGTTTTACGTCATGAACTCACGTCAGAGTTTTTACTGTCTTACTAGAGTTAAGTAAAGGTTCCGTTTGGTAAGTCATAGTGTCATTAGGTTCAGATACGGTGTCGGTGATTACGACTTCTTCGACTGCAACTTACCAAGATACTTCTGGATATTTTGGAAGATCTTGCTTGTGGGTTTTTTACAGGAAAAGTAGTATCCCCTGACCTTACGTTTTCATCCTTTAGTTTTCTATGGACTTTATTGTCCGTTCAACCAGAATCTCATGTTTTACTTCGTCCTGCTTCAGATTGTCTCAAAACGGTTCTCTTACGTGACGTGTATCGTTTGCGGGAGAAGGTTGTTGTGTTTTGTGCTGAGATGTATACTTCTAGTGATCTACCATTTATGACTTTATTTTAACTAATATATGAAACATCGACTTCTACCTTTTCGAGACAAGTCAGTTGTTTTTGTTCTGACCCTCGGTTGACACCGAGTCTAGTACTTTTGACGTTCACTAGTATAATCGTTAAATCTGAATTTAATTTCTTACATTCCTTATAGTGATCCTATAAGTCCATACTGGATTTAGTGTAGGAAACACTTATACGTCACCTTCATCCCCTTTTTTTTCTTTTTTCTAAGGTCCCTACTCTAGACTATCTCACGGACTTCTTGATACCTACCTACAAACATTGTAACAAATCCTTCACAACTAGTTTTGGTAGGACTTCTTTTTCTTTACGTTTTTCCGTTTTATCAACAGACTCCTCCGGAATGTTTATCGACTCTTTTCTTCTCTTACTTTCCGTTTCCTCTTTTCCTTTCTATATGGGTAGACTTACGTCTCAAGGTCTCTTTCGTTCCTTTCTATTCTTTAGGAAAAATTCACTTGTTACATTTCTTCATCACCTTTTGTTATCTTAACCTTTCTGATCTCTAGAGAAGTTCTGTTAATCTCGATAGATCCCTTGTAGAATGCGTTTCTACCCGTGTTATTTCCTGTCTTTGCTATGCCTGGATTGTCCTCGTCTTATATAATTCCTCTCTACCGTTCATATATGTCTTATCGACGTGTTCTTTATAGAATTACTGGGTCTATAAGTGTTACCCGACTAGTGAGTAAATCTCGGTTTGTAGGATCTCACATTTCAGTTCACCTGAAATCCTTCGTAGTGATGTTTGTTTCGATCACCTCCATTACCCTAAAGTCGACTCGATAAAGTTTACGGTCTTCTACTACGACAATTTCACGACGTGAGTCCTCACCGGGGTTCAGACGTTTACCAGTCTCCTAGGTCTCTATTTTAACGGTTACAGGTGAACTAGTATGTACTTCGATCTCTTAAGGTCTTGTAAATGAAGACGAAGTAACTGATAGATTTCTGAAACACATCTAGTCTGATTGACCTTTTAAGATTTTCACTACCCTTATAACCTGGTGTAATGGACGGAGGACTCTTTGACATACGTCCAGTTCTTTGATGTCAATCTTGACCTGTACTTTTTTCCCTTGACCAAGGTTTAACCCTTTCCACATGTAGTTCCGACATATAACAGTAGGACGAATAAATTGAATATGTGTCTCATGTAGTACACTTTACGGTCTGACTTACTTCGTGTTCGACCTTAGTTCTCACGGTCCTCTTTATAGTTCTTGTAGTTTATACGTCTGTTACGCTGGGAATGCCGGTTTTACTTCTCCTTGATTTCTCGGAGAACTACTTCCACTTTCTCCTCTTACTTTTTCGACCGAATTTTAAGTCATAAGTTTTTTGGTTATAGTACCGTATACCAGAGTAGTGAAGTACCGTTTATCTACTTCTTTATTAGACTTGTCACTGCCTGAAATAAAAGAACCCGAGGTTTTAGTGACGTCTACCACTGATACCGGTACTTAAATTTTCTATGAACGAGGAACCTTTTTTTCGACATTGTTTGGATCTGTCGTATAATTCTTTGTCTGTAATGAAACGGATGGTTCCAGGTATATCAGTTTCGATACAAAAAAAAAAAAAAAGGACATCAGTACATGACCACACTTTCAACCTGTTATTTTTTCTAAAGCGTGATTTCTTGACTAGGGAACCTTGATACCACGACCCCCTTCTGAGAACTCTCAGGAACTTGTCGTTCCTATAGTTTAGTCAGTTAGGATTTCCTTTAGTTGTTACTTTTAAGTAACCTTCCTGGCTACGACTTCGAGGTTATGAAGTCAGTGAACTACGTTTATTGACTGAGTAACCTTTTCTGGGGCTACGACCCTTCCTAACTTCCATCCTCCTCTTCCCCTACTGTCTCCTACTCTACCAACCTACCATAGTGGTTAAGTTACCTGTACTGAAATTCATTTGAGGTGCTCTGCCACTTCCTCTCCCTTCGGACCGTACGACGTCAGAAACCCCAACACTTCTCAGTCAGTTCTGACTCACCGACTTTTTGTTGTTTAACAGATAATATTGCAGAACAAAAGGTAAAGATCAAAATAACTGAAAATCAAGAGAACAAAAGGACTACTCGGATTTATTTTCAACTAGTCAGAAGAAGAGGAGTTTCTTGGTCTAAAATCAACATAACTCCAAACGAAAGTAAAAGAAGAAGAGATGAATTAATATGAACGAGACTAGAAACACTAAATAAAGTAAGATGAGTGAAGTCCGATAAAAAAAAAAATGTGACTTAAAAATAACAAGAAAGACATTTTCGAAAGACACATTCAAATTCAACAAATGAAGTCGAAAAAGAAAAACAACTCCATCCTAACATAGTGACAATTGAAGGTAGAAAACGACACGGGGTATCCCAAAACCTAACAAAATCGTAGTAACAGAAAACAGAGATCTATATATAAAAATTTAAAGGAGAAATTAAAAAAAGTCGCTAGGTAACAAAGAAATCATTACATAACAAATCGGAGGTACACGTACACGGTCCTTTTTGTCAGGTAAAAAAAATTTAAAACAGGTCTTTCATGATGGTAACTTTCTTTTGGTAAGACTGTCTCAAGATTGTTACTAATATGATTCGTCTTGTCGAAAAATGTAAGAGGGAGAGACTACATAGAAATCTCCAGCAGGACTGTAAGAAATTGGAACTGATAATAGATACCCTTATAATTCCCTGACACGTTGAATAGTGAAGTTAAGTAATGATACAATGAAAAATAATGGGAAATATCATCCGGTAATTAAAAGGTAATATCCAAAAAAAGAAGAAATAAATGGTTCTTATTTTATTCCGACACCTCTCTTTTCTATAAGTAATTTTAAGAACGTAACATTTAAACTTTGGTCGGAATTAGGAAAAAATACGTTCTACTAAGACAGAATGTAACAGTATCATTTGATGCTTAACTTTGGTCTCAAAAGTCACTTTAACTTTCTCACTACCCCTACAAAGTACGGAACTAATAAAAATGAATAGAGATACGGTGACAAGAGATACATCGTTCAACGTTTTACATAATATTGGACATACAACTGTTTTTCTCACAACACCCCGCTCTTATTACTACTCTCACTCTATTTTCATGTAGTAAAGTTTTAAGTGGTTTTCCTTCAGTTTTGTATTTTCTACACGGTATTTTAGGATGTCGGTACAGTCCTACAAACACATGCACACAGACACATATGTTCAGTTACTAAAATGGTTTGGAATTGAAAAGATCTGTTACGAGTGACAGAAATATAAAGTAATAGAAACGTAATATGATTTATAAGAAGACTCGTTATTTATTTTAAAGACTTATCATAAATTTGTTATTGTTTTTGTTTTAAGTGGTCTTCCATCCATTCATTTATACAAGTTTGTCAATAGGATTGTTACTATCGTTTTGGGTACGGTATAAAAGAGTCCTACTTAAATAGGGTAAGGGGTTCAGGTCGTTGGCATATCAGTGAATAGAATACTTTGTCCGTTTATTTGTATCATGATGTTATGAGAATCCATATTAATGATCAACATTAATCCTACGACATGTTCCTGTTAACCACCTTATAGTGATTTTGTATATATATATATATATATATATATATATATATATATATTAAAGAGACCACCGATTCACCATTTCTTAGGCGGACTGTTACTTCGTCTACGTTCAAGTTAGGAACCCAACCCTTCTAGGGGACCTCTTCCTTTATCGTACGGTAAGGTCATAAGAACGGATCATTTAAGGTACCCGTCCCCTCGGACCACCCGATGTCAGGTACGCTAACGTTTTCTCAACCTGTGTTGAATCACTGATTTGTTGTTGTTGTTATTGTTGTTTAAAGAAAATTAAAGCTATTCTATATTTAGCCCGTGAAGGTTCTGAAACGACGAGATAAAATAAGTTATCTTTGTGGACTTCATAAATCTCCAGTCTTAAAGTTGAAGCGTGTTTCAACATGAATTACAGGAGATTATCGATACCGAAGGACCTTGGTTGTTGAACGTCAAAACATTCCCTCTAAACAAAGAAGAACGAAAGGGGTGAGGAATGACGAGTCAAACACGTGACCAAAGATTAGAGAGGTCTTAGTTTCATCTCCATTCTCTCACTCTCCGATCCCGACCCTTCCCTTTCTCCGGTCCTTCCGAGAATGAATTAATCATGACAGTGAACGGAAATACGAAAGGTCGGACGGACTACAAATAACTTCAATAAGACACATGCGACAATTTCCCTAAACGTTTAACGTTTTTTCTAAGGGTATGAGAATTTCTCAACTATTAATTTAAATCTTTTCTTCCGGACTATCGGATTAATCCTTTTATTCTATAGGTTTCTTTACTTTCCCAGTCTGCTCCAAGATAAAACAAGATAGATGGTTGTGACGGGTTGATATCCAAATAGTTTACTTCTTTTTTGAATTATGATAGAGTTATGATAAAGAACAGGGTAAGGATTATGTTAGTACTTTCAAATCGAAGGTAAGAAAAGAAGATCGGATGGGAGTAAAAAAAAGGAGTAGGTACACCAGTTTATATTCCTAAGTCTACACGTCACGAGACGTTTTCTTAAACACACTCTTCTATCAGTATGGGAACACATTTCTTCCGATTTTAATAGGTATTCTAAAGTACCTATTTTAAACTTACGTTAACCTAAGACTTTTAACCTTTTTTCAAATCAATCTTCACTTCCATCCCCATAATGTTAGTTTCCTTAGTTATACTTCTATTTTACTCCAAAATAGAAGAGGGTAAGACTCCCAACAGAAAAGTGGAACGAATATCAAAGGAAACGACACGTTTTCGAAAATTCAAATTAATCCAGGGTGAATAAATGAAAACCAAAATAAAGGTAATGAGATCCTTCACCCAGTATCTCCTAGAACGAAACTGAATACAGTGACTCACAAGACGGATACAAAAGGAGATTCTCAAAATATCAAAGTCCAGAATGTAAATCCAGAAATTAGGTAAGATTCAGATAGAAACACACACCACAATCCTTCACAAAATTAAAGTAAGAAAATGTACATCGATAGGTAGAAGGGTCGTAGTAAATAACTTCTCCGACAGAAACGGGGTAACATATAAGAACAGAGGAAACAGTTTTTATTCCATGTGTATACACGTACCCAAATGAAGACCCGAAAGAGAGAACAAGGTAACCAGATATAAAGACAAAAACACGGTTATGGTACGACAGAACTACTGACATCGAAACATCATATTAGACTTCAGTCCTTTTACTATCGTTTACTTAGGTGACTGTTTTTTAATTAAAGGTTTTATATGTTCGTCGAGGAAGTTGAGGTATGGTCTTTTTGATTGTTGGGTTAGTTTTTCACCCTTTTTCTGGATTTGTCTGTAAAGAGGTTTCTTCTGTATGTCTACCGATTGTTTCTGTACTTTTCTACGAGTTGTAGTAAGTAATAATACGTTTAGTTTTGATGTTACTCTATTTTGGAGTGTGATCAGTCCTACCGGTAGTAGTTTTTCACATGTTTGTTATTTACGACCTCTCCCACACCTTTTTTCCCTTACGAGAACGTGACAACCACCCTTGCTTTTAACTATGTCGACGATAACTTCTACCATACCTACCATACCTCTAAGGAATCTTTTGATCCTTATTTTGATCGTATACTGAGTCGTTAGGGTGAGGATCCGTATATGGGACTCCTTTGGTTTTATCTTTTTCTGTGTACATAGGGTAACAAGTAATGTCGTGATAAATGTTATCGATCTTGTACCTTCGTTGGATCTGCAGGTAGTTGTCTACTTACTCATTTCAACACCATGTATATATGTTACCTTGTAATGAGTCGGTATTTTTCCTTGTGTAAACTCAGACAAGATTCCTTCACCTACTTGGATCTTGGATAATATGGGTCAATTCATTCAATCTTTCTATTTCTATTTATAGTATAAGATTGTGTATATATGCCTTAGATCTTTTTACTATAACTTCTGAAATAAATGTCCCGTCGTCACCTCTTTGTTCGTATCTCTTATCTGAATACGTGTACCCTTCTCCCCTCCTCTCCCACTCTACATACCTTTCTCATTGCACCTTTAAATGTAATGGTATACATTTTATCTATCGATTACCCTTAAACGACATACCGAGTCCTTTCAGTTTATCCCCGAGACATAGTTGGACCTCCCCACCCCACCCTTCCCTCTACCCTCCCTCCAAGTCTTCCCTTCCCTATATACATATGAATACCGACTAAGTACAACTCCAAACTGTCTTTTGTTGTTTTAAGACATTTCGTTAATAGGAAGTTAAATTTTTATTTATTTATTTTTCTTACTCGAACCAAGTAACCATATTGTTAATTCTGTGACCGACCGACTTCCTACTTCAAGACCAAACCTCACTTAAATTAAGTAAATCATTTGTAAATTACTTGTAGATGATACATGGTCAGTATTCTAAATCCATTTTCTCTATGTTTCTCGTATTTCAGTACCAGGAACGGGGAAACCTGGAGTTGAGAATACACAACATTGTCGGAGTTAAAGGGTTAGAGTTTTACTTCCCTAACCTCATCTACAACAAATTCTATTATAGGTTGAATTTATAATAGACTAAGGAGAAAATTTTTTAGTTGGATCCGTTCATACATACTGAATACTGTATAAATATCGAAATATAAAATTTACATGTATAGTTTAACTTTATAAATGACCCCTATTTTATATGTAAACCATGGTCGTACTTACACCTAAAAATAGATATTCATAAAAGTGTAGTAATTTTAACATTCTCTAAAACGAGAAATTGGTAAATTTAGTGACACAAAAAGGTACTGTGAAATTGGATTTTGGTTACAATATGAATTAATAAAATTTATAAGAAACCTTTTCAAACTCTTAACGAATATACTGGTGTATGAGTAGTCACTATTTATAAATACATCAAGATGATACATATGAATCTTAACACGATTCACTACCTCTAAGTACACACATACACACATATGTCACAATATATATATGTGTGTGTGTATATATACCACCAAATCAGCGATTCGGCACAGGTTGTGAACGTTGAGACACCTGACGTCGGACGACCCGAGAAGCCAGGTACCTGAAGGGTCCGTTCTTATGACCTCACCCAAACGGTAAAGGAAGAGGTCCCCTAGAAGGGCTGGGTCCTTAGCTTGGACCCAGAGGACGTAACATCCGTCTAAGAAATGGTTGACTCGATACTCGCTTCGGGTATATTTGAGTACCTACCCTTGTGTACAAGAACATTGGTAGGTACTCAAAATAATTATCCATGATGATTATGATTCAGCGAAGTCAGCACAGGTTGAGACACGTTGGGGTATCTGTCGTCGGATGGTCCGAGGGGGTAGGGACCCTAAGAGGTCCGTTCTTGTGACCTCACCCAACGGTAAAGGAAGAGGTCACGTACTTTCACTTTTCACTTCAACGAATCAGCACAGGCTGAGAAACGCTGGGGTACTTGACGTCGGGTGGTGCAAGGAGACGTACCCTAAGAGGTCCGTTCTCGTGACCTCACCCCACGGTAACGGAAGAGACAATAATTATCCATTCTTCCATGAAATAGTCGAGAATAAATATTAAAAAAATTTGAATTCTAAAAGTAAAGGGAAGAATTGAGAATGATTGTAAAATCTTAGTTTAAGGTATATAATTTAGACAATTCTATTTAAAGTCGTCTCATTTAAAATTTCTAGAACAACCGAAATAAGAAAGAGTCTGTAATCTGTTTCAGTAGCATTCTAAAAAATAAGTGATTGTAACGTATTGTCGTCTATTGTGCTTGAATCAACTGATTATTTGGGAGTCTTCTTATTCTACATACATTTTTAATAAAAAGTACAACTGTTGACATTTCTGTATAGATAAAATTCTCCATTTCTTGGACGGACGGTTACGTTGTCTTTATTCACTGTGTCCAAGTCAGGGACCCACCCCTTCTAGGACACCTCTTCCCGTATCGGTGGGAGAAGTCATAAGAATGGACCTCTTAAGCTACCTCTTTCCTCGGAACACCCGATGTGTCAGGTATCACAGTATATGTCAGCCTGTACTGACTTCGGTGAATCGTGTGTGGGTGTTCGGTCAGAACTATGACTCATAAAAGGGTCCGGTGTACTTGAACTTCGTAAACCCAAATAAAGATTATATAAGGACTCTTAAAATACTGACGAATTAAACATATTCGAGAATGAAAAGAAACTTAATTAACTCGTATCGAGAAAATATTCAATTAAACCGTTATGGTAATGATCAGTCTTCTTATAAAGTGTAATGTTGTATGTATATGTCTGTGTGTACTCGAAGGGGTCACCGAATCACCGTTTCTTAGACTGACGTTACGTCCTCTGTACCTAAGTTATGGACCTAGCCCTTCTAGTGGACTTCCTCCCGTATCGTTGGGTGAGGTCATAAGAACGAATCTCTTAGGGTACCTGTCTCCTCGGACCTCCCGATATCAGGTATCCCAGTGTTTCTCAACCTATACCGACCTCCCGATATAAGGTATCTCAGTTTTTTTCAGTCTGTGCTGACTTCACTGAACTCGTATGTACGTATGTCTGTGTGTATTTATTAGTTCGTGTTCGACTCTAAAATATCTAAAATAAAATTACAAAAGTCGGTAATACAGCCATGGACAAGTTTACCGATTTCGAAAGATTTTCGAGAATAAAACCTCTTCTGTTAATTCTATAAAAACATAGAACATTTCATTAGAATACCTTCGACACTTGATCTAAAACCCGTTCCTTTGGAGACATCATCACATATATATATATATATATATATATATATATATATATATATATTTAAGTCAAGTCAAGTCAAGTTAGTGAGTCAATACAGGTGCAAAAACACTGGGGTACTTGACGTCGTGCGGTCAGGAGGGACAGGTAGTGGTTGAGGGTCTCAAGTGGGTTTGGGTACAGGTAACTCAACCACTACGGTAGGTTAGTAGAGTAGGACAGCAGGGGAAGAGGAGGACGAAAGTCGGAAAGGGTCGTAGTCCCAGAAAAGGTTACACAGTCGTTAAGCGTAGTCCACCGGTTTCATAACCTCAAAGTCGAAGTTGTAGACAGGGAGGTTTCTTGTGGGTCCTGACTAGAGGAAATCCTACCTGTCCAACCTAGAGGAACGTTAGGTTCCCTGAGAGTTCTCAGAAGAGGTTGTGGTGCCAACTTTTCCTAGTTAAGAAGCCACGAGTCGAAAGAAATATTTCGACCTCTGGTGACCTTTTTGGTATCGGAACTGATCTGCCTGGAAACAACTGTTTCATTACAGAGACGGAAACTTATACGACAGATCATACCAGTATTGAAAGGAAGGTTGATCATTCACAGAAAATTAAAGTACCGACGTTAGTGGTAGACGTCACTAAAACCTCGGGGGTTTTTATTTCAATCGGTGATAAAGGTGACAAAGGGGGTAGATAAACGGTACTTCACCACCCTGGTCTACGGTACTAGAAACAAAAGACTTACAACTCGAAATTCGGTTGAAAAAGTGAGAGGAGAAAGTGAAAGTAGTTTTCCGAGAAATCAAGAAAAAGTGAAAGACGGTATTCCTCCCACAGTGGACGTATGGACTCCAATAACTCCAAAGAGGGTCGTTAGAACTAAGGTCGAACACGAAGGAGGTCGGGTCACAAAGAGTACTACATGAGACGTATATTCAATTTATTCGTCTCACTGTTATATGTCGACACTGCATGAGGAAAAGGATAAACCTTGGTCAGACAACAAGGTACAGGTCAAGATTGACAACGAAGGTCTGGACGTATGTACGAAGAGTTCTCCGTCCAGTCCATCAGACCATAAGGGTAGAGAAAGTCTTAAAAGGTGTCAAATAACACTAGGTGTGTTAGTTTCCGAAACCGTATCAGTTATGTGTCTTTATCTACAAAAAGACATTGAGAGAACGAAAAAACTACTAGGTCACCTACAACCGTTAAACTAGAGACCAAGGAGACGGGAAAGAATTAGGTTGAACTTACAGACCTTCAAGAGACAAGTACATGACAACTTCGAATTGAACCTCTTAAAACTCGTAACATTACTTTCATTACTTTACTTCAACGAGTCAGTACAGACTGAGACGTTGGGGTACCTGACATCGGATGGTCAGAGGAGGCAGGTACCCTAAAAGGTCCGTTCTCATGACCTCACCCAACGGTAAAGGAAGAGGTGCCCCAGAAAGACTGGGTCCCTAGTTTGGGTCCAAAGGACATAACATCCGTCTGCGAAATGGTAGATTCGGTGGTCTCTTCAGAAACGACCATACACTTTACTCACGTTGACACGTCATCAAACTTGTAAGAAAGCAGAACGGAAAGATACCCTGACCTTACTTTTGACTAGAAAAGGTCAGGACACCGGTGACGACTCAAAAGTATTAAAGACCGTATAACTCACATGGTGAAATTGTCGTAGTAGAAAATTCCTAAACGTTATCGAGTCGACCTTAAGATAGTGTAGCTGATCGAAACAAGTATCACTACGAAGGATTCCGGGTGAAGCGAAGTGTAAGGGTCTACAGACTGAGATAAACTCACTAGTGTGGTGACACCAATAGACCCAGTAATTCTAGAAAAAACATATTAAGAAACATAAGAACGGTGGAGAAGAATTATAGAAGACAAAGAAATTCAGATATGGTAAAGATAAGAAATAACATAGGTAGAAACGTACTATATAGAGGAACCATACAGATTAAAAGAACTTTTAGAGATCAAAAAAAGGTAACATAACAAAAGGAGATAAAGAAACGTAACTAGATTTGTATCCCTCCAAAAGAACAGAGAAGAACGACAAGAAACCTTGAGACGAAAGTCTATCCATATAAAAAAGAAAAGAGGAAACGGAAAGTGAAAAGAGTCGATAGACATTCTGAAGGAGTCTGTTAGGAAAACGGAAAAAAAGTAAAGAAAAAAAAGTCCTACTAAAACTAGTGGTGTCGGATATGTCACAATACTTACAGGTATATAACAAGAAGTCAGTGAGACGGATACTCTAGATTAGAGAACTTAGATAAACAGTGAAGGTGACATATTAAAATTCCCTAAACTAAGTCCAGTATGGACTTACCGGATATCCAAAAGGGATACAAGAAGTTAAATTCAGACTTAAAAATGTTATTCCTCAAGTATTAGACTCGATGTCAGTCGAGGACCAGAAGAAAAACTTGAAGAGGTAGAAACCGACGTTTATTATATTAGTCAGACTAAAAACATAACTCGCAGACAAGTACAGGTACACATCTTAGCAGAGAACACAACAACCTTCTCCCCCAAACGATAAGACCCACTATCGATTGAAAAAGAATCCAAAAGACGGAAAAGGTTTTAAAGGTACTTATACACATGATAAAGTCCTTATTTAACTGGAAAATTTAGAGGAAAATCAAGAGTGAGTAGGTGTGAAACGGGTATAGTGTTAACTCTCATGGATTTTTTAATTCAGGTCAAAATACGAAACTATTATGTGTCAACTGAGTGAGACCTTTGTATTTATATAAAAAGTAGAAAACCATTCAGTACAACATAGAGAGAGACTTATGTTTATTCTTATATACACATGTATGTATATATAGTATATAAGTAAAAAATTTGGACTTTTAATACCGTTAATGTGTAATCTTGACTTTATCACTACGACACCACAACCTCTTCTGAGAACTCTCAGGTAACCTGACGTTCCTCTAGGTTAGTCAGGTAAGACTTCCTCTAGTTGGGACCCTAAAGAAACCTTCCTTGCTACGATTTCGACTTCGAGGTCATGAAACCGGTGGAGTACTCTTCTCAACTGAGTAACCTTTTCTGAAACTACGACCGTCCCTAACCCCCGTCCTCCTCTTCCCCTGCTGGCTTCTACTCTACCGACCTACCGTTAGTGACTGAGTTACCTGCGCTCAGACTGACTTGAGGCCCTCGACCACTACCTGTCCCTCCGGATCGCACGACGCTAAGTACCCCAGTGCTTCTCAGCCTGTGCTGACTCACTGACTTGACTCGACTTGACTATACTATACTAAAAGTATGTAAAAAAAAGAAAAAAAGAAAAGATCACGTTCCCACACTGATTTTAGATAGTAATGTATTAACGAGACGGTGGACTAGAATGTCTTGACCTTTGTGTTTAAGGTCTTCAATAATGGGGACTTCTCTTCAGTACATTACACGTTCACCATTCGCTAAAAATTTTTTAATAAATAGTAATTATCTTTCATAAGTCATTTCTAAACATTCATAGTTAGTTTAAGAGAGATTAAATTGTGTCTTCACCCACAATATCCAAAAAACCAAAGGAAAATTACAGAGATTTACATATCAACTATGAACTTGTTGTAACCTTAATCCCCATGGTTGGGAGGTACGTCAGTTTTTAGGTGTATATTGAAATGTCAGACAAGAGATATAGACGTCAGAGTGTAAGTATCTAAGTATGTTGGTACCTATTCACACCATGACATCATGAATATATGACTTTTTTATTAACGTGTATCCACTTGGACACGTTAAGTTTGGGCACAAGTTCCCATTTGACAAATGTCGTATATTCTACTACACTAGTACAGATCGAAAAGTCAAATCAGTAATATAATTAAAACCCACTGAAATAATATATGGTAACTTAAATATATAGTACTAAATAAATTAGTAAGTTAAAAGTAACATAATAAATCTCACGAGGGTAAGAGTACGCAATTTTCATTTAGACTATATTACTAGAAAATTTCATATTACATAAAATTGGTAAGTTTATTATATAAACTTATATAAATATACTAAGACTATTATTATTGTCTTATATGACAACAGAAGGGACCATCGAGTCGAATATCTCTTAGAGGAATGTTACGTCCTCTGGGAAGAAATTAAGGACCCAGTCATTCTAGGTGACCTCTTACCTATGCGATGGGTGAGGTCATAAGAACCCAAAGGAATCACCGAGTCCGTTATTTCTTAGGAGTACATTACGTTCTCTGGACTCAACCCTTCTAGTGGACCTCTTCCCTTACCGATGGGTAAGGTCATAAGAACGGACCTCTCAGGGGTACCTGTCTCCTTGGACCGTCCGATGTCAGGTACGCTAACGTTTCTCAGTCTGTGTCGACTCACTGAAAGTCAAAGTAAAAGTGTTAACAAAATCCTAATTAACATGACAATTTAATGAATAGTCTTCTTAAGATAGT
Source organism: Capra ibex (assembly GCA_006410555.1). Classification (NCBI taxonomy): domain Eukaryota; kingdom Metazoa; phylum Chordata; class Mammalia; order Artiodactyla; family Bovidae; genus Capra; species Capra ibex. The sequence continues at coordinate 216,551 of SJYO01029858.1, read as the reverse complement.
TTGATTTGGGACATAAAAGTCTCAAAACTTAAAATAGAGAAAAAGAATAAGAACGATCTTAACATTTTAGTTTGGAGTAAAAACAAAATGATACACAAATTAATAAACCCGTAAAAATAATATACAATATAAAAAGAGGATTAAGAGGTAAAGAATTAGAAATAATAAATTAAATATATTGAGCTTTAACGGACAATTAATTATATTTTATATTTTTACATTTTTCTTTTATAAATGATCAAAATCAGTAATTGTTATGAACATATAAAAGAAGGTTAAAAAAAGATAAGTATAAAATATATAAACACTGTATGGTGTATACATTGAACTAGTGTACTTGTATAGTATTAAATGAACTAAAACAAAATAAACAACCGTAAGTTTAATGAAGTTCAAGAACAATAAAATGACAATGTATGTGACAAGATTATGTATATTAACTCGCGGAAACATGTATTTCGAGAATTACGAATCAACAACTCCGTACGTTAATAACCAGGTTTCCAATACTTGTCAAAGTTCAAACATTATATATGACTTTTAAACGAAAGAGGGTCTCCCTACCATGTCCCTTCCTCCTCCCTCCCCGCAAGTCCTACCCCTTGTGCACTTATGGACACCACCTAAGTACAACTACATACCGTTTTGGTTATGTTATAAAATTTCATTAAATTGGAGGTTAATTTTATTTATTTAAATATAATTTTTATTATTTTTATTTTTCTTTAAATTTTTTTATTTTTTTAATTTTTAATTTTTTTATTTATTTTCTAACATAGTCAAACACGAAAATGATAAATTTGTTTATCTTAATAAGTCCACTTTTTGTCAGTATTAGTTTAGAATCAGTATAGAACAAAGAAAATGTTAATTACTCCAAATTGTAAAAGGTAACATAAATAATCGGTAAAAGGGAGGGAAAGAGGACTTAAAGGACAAGTATCAGGAACGGGTGAACTAACTCCCCTAGAATCTCCATTGAATACAAATAAAATACAATAAATGTACAAGGTTTAAATAACATTTCTAAACGTGTTATTTGACTCTATATCTTAGAAAATTCAAGTCTTTATTCGAACTATTTCAGTCGAACGGATGAAATTCACGTAATAAAAACGGGTGAATGGTATACTAATGTAGACAGTATTATAAATGACTTAAAGGACATGAAAATTTTTCACTATATCATTATTGAATTTAGACGAATTTCGTTTCCGTTTTATTGAAGTGTAAACGAGGTTGTCTTTTTGTAGTAACTTGTACTTAAAAATTTCGATATTAAACTTCATTGCGAAGTATACAGTACAAACATAATAGTCTTAGTAAAAGTAGATTCAGAAATAAAATTAGATACATTTGTATCGTTGTAGTAATAATACCGACGTACCTGTTGGAATAGCATAGTGTTACTGAATTAATTTTTCTCTCTCACCTCAAAAAATCATGTCTTAACAAACAGAACTTTATCGCTTAATGGACTTTTTTTACTTATATGGGAACTTTATCTTCTAAAACAACAAGTTAAGCTAGTTCCTACAGTAATTTGACATTCGACGTACGTTTTTCTTACACTGTGAAATACGGTTACCACTTCAAGTTTTAATCACCAAATTTTATAGTTTATTATTAGACAGAGAGTCAACATCTTAATATATCTTATCTTTAAATTGGAATAATATGTTTTATATGTTTAGGTTTTTTGTACTCTCTTATTTAAAGTATTTGTTTCTTTCGTTCCTTTAACCTTCTCGTCAACTTAAATCACATTCCTAATTCATCGAAAAAAAATTTAGGGAGTCAAGTCAAGTCAAGTCAAGTCAGCGAGTTAGCACAGACTGAGAAATTCTGAGGTACTTAGTATCGTGCGGTCCGGAGGGACAGGTAGCGGTTGAGGACCTCAAGTGAGTCTGAGTGCAGGTAGTTCAGTCACTACGGTAGATCGGTAGAGTAGGAGACAACAGGGGAAGAGGAGGACGGGGGTTAGGGAGGGTCGTAGTCTCAGAAAAGGTTACTCAGTTGAGAAGCGTACTCTACCGGTTTCATGTCCTCAAAGTCGAAGTCATAGTAAGGGAGGTTTCTTTAGGGTCCCGACTAGAGGAAGTCTTACCTGACCGACTTAGAGGAACGTCAGGTTCCCTGAGAGTTCTCAGAAGAGATTGTGGTGTCAGGTTTTCGTAGTTAAGAAGTCACGAGTCGATAGAAGTGTCAGGTTGAGAGTGTAGGTATGTACTGGTGACCTTTTTGGTATCGGAACTCATCTTCCTGGAAACAACCGTTTCATTACAGAGACGAAGAGTTATACGATAGATCCAACTAGTATTGAAAAGAAGGTTCCTCATTCGCAGAAAATTAAAGTATCGACGTTAGTGGTAGACGTCACTAAAACCTCGGGGGTTTTTATTTCAGACTGTGACAAAGGTGACAAAGGGGTAGATAAAGGGTACTTCACTACCCTGGTCTACGGTACTAGAAGCAAAAGACTTACAACTCGAAATTCGGTTAAAAGGTGAGTGGAGAAAGTGAAAGTAGTTCTCTGAAAAATCAAGGAGAAGTGGAAGACGGTATTCCCACCACAGTTGACATATAGACTCCAATAACTTTAAAGAGGACCGTTAGAACTAAGGTCGAACACAAAGAAGGTCGGGTCGCAAAGAGTACTACATGAGACGTATATTCAATTTATTCGTCCCACTGTTATATGTCGGAACTACATGAGGAAAAGGATAAACCTTGGTCAGACAACAAGGTAGAGGTCAAGATTGACAACGAAGGACTGGACGTATATCCAAAGAGTTCTCCGTCCAGTCCACCAGACCGTAAGGGTAGAGAAAGTCTTAACAGGTGTCAAATAACACTAGGTGTGTCAGTTTCCGAAACCGTATCAGTTATTTCGTCTTTATCTACAAAAAGACATTGATAGAACGAAAAAAACTACTAGGTCTCCTATGACCGTTAAACTAGAGACCAAGGAGACGGAAAAGATTTTGGTCGAACTTGTAGTCCCTCAAGTGCCAAGTGCATAACGACTTCGGACCGAACCTCTTAAAACTCGTTATGAAACCATCGTACACTCTACTCACGTTAACACACCATCAAACTCGTAAGAAACCGTAACGGAAAGAAACCCTAACCTTACTTTTGACTGGAAAAGGTCAGCGCACCGGTGACGACTCATAAGGTTCAAACGACCGTATAACTCATGTCGTGAAAGTGTCGTAGTAGAAAGTCCTCCACTTTATCGAGGTGACCTTAAGGTAGTGGAGGTGATCGAAACAAGTATCACTACGAAAGATTCCGGGTGAACTAAAGTGTAAGGATCTACAGACCGAGATCTACTCACTAGTGTGGTAGCACAAATAGAACCAGTACTTCTAGAAAAAACATATCAAGAAGACACATAAGAACGGTGGAGAAGAATTATAGAAGACGAAGAAAGGTATGGTAAGACAGGAAATAACTCGGGTAGAAACGTACTTTAGAAGGGAACCACAGAGATTAAAAGAACTTCTCTAGAGATCAGAAAGGGTAAGACAAGAAAAGGAGATAAAGAAACGTAACTAGAGACTCCTTCCGAAAGATTAGAGAAGAACGATAAGAAATTTTGAGAGGTAAGTGTACGAACATAGAAAGGAAAAGAGGAAACGAAAAGCGAAGAAAAGAAAAGTGTCGATAATCATTCCGGAGGGGTCTGTCGGTAAAACGAAAAAACAAAAACAAAAGGTACCCCTACCAGAACTAGGGAAAGAGGACATGTTACAGTGCTTGGAGACAGGTATCAAGTAGTCCGTGAGATAGATAGTCTTAATCGGGGAATATATTAAAAGAGTGAAGGTGACATATTAGTATTCCCTAAACTAAATCCAGTATGGACTTACCAGATAACCAAAACGGATGAAAGAAGTTAAATTCAGACTTAAACCGTTATTCGTTAAGTACTAGACTCGGTGTCAGACGAGGACCAGAACAAAAACAACTTTAGGGATGAAATCATGATTAACGGATCTACACTTGAACTTGTTCAATATAAAGGAGAGATTCCAAGTCAAAGATGAGACATTTTACGTCTCGAACTAACTTACTGTTGACTCCGGTGTATATACATATATTTAGATTGTACCAAAGTGTCCGAGTCAAAATATAAAGGGTCTCACCGGAACGTTTCCTTAGTAATTGATCATGTGTATAAGACGAGTCACTGACTAAGGATTGTATCTTTACCTAACTTATAATGGCTGAAAAAAAAAAAAAAAAAAAAAAAAAAAAAAAAAAAAAAAAAAAAAAAAAAAAATGAAATGTCATAACATAAACAAAACGGTATGAAGCTGTACTTTGGTGGTGCCCACATGTGCACAAGGGTTAGGACTTACAAAAGAACCTCGATATCTAAGACTATACAACCCCTGTCTCCCTCCCATAAGCCTCAAACTTCCTATAAGAAGGGTGATAACCACTTCGTGTGAATTTTCCCATTCCAGTCCAAAACTTCTCGGACTTAGAATTTGTCAAACTCCCATGGAGAATTTTTGTGTGTTTTACTTTATGTTCGACTTTACAGCTTACTTCTTTAGTGTTTTTTTAACGTTTTAAATTTTAGACTACTTATTATGTTTGTACTTTATGAGAGTCACGAAACCTTCCCCCGATAAGTTCATTCCCCAGGGTTTTGAATTCGAAGTAACCGAAGTACTATTCAGACAGAGACCATGATTCGTACCAAAAGGGAGACGTATGAAGAGAGACCGAGGTGTGGAATAATAATAAATCGAGGAATAGAGGTCCCCTAGAATAGAGGTCTCCTCGAAGGGGTGGGTCCAGAGGACGTAACTTCCTCCTAAGAATTGGTCGACTCGATGGTCCCTTCGGGATAGGAATTCGTCAAAAAGATTAAGTCTCTTGTGTCTATTGTACTTTCTTCTTTTGTAGTCTTCAGTTTGTCATTTATAACATATCTATACCAAATACACAGTCGTTCCTTACATGTTTCGGACATACGAAGGTAGGTACGGTAGACGGACTTTATAAGAACAGTATGACGAAAGTAAATGTACCGGTTTTTTTAACTGGGTATTTCATTGGTTACAAATGATAGATCCTGGTAATAAAGTACAGGCCCCTTCACATGACCGTGTGACTGTAGTACAGATGGTTGTAGAATAGTGTAAGTAGAAGGTATATTCTACAGACCAAGGTACACGAAAAACACGTGAACCAGATATCTATTAATACTATTAAATAAATAAGTTCCTAATACTACTGGGTCTACAAAAGTAACAGTATCGGGTATTTAAGAACAGGTTAGACTCTAAACATAATATACGATAAAAAAAATTTAACGTCAAAGGACAAAAACCGTTGGTAAATATAATCAGAAACTTTATAACATTACGACACGTATAAGTTACAATAGTATTAACGAAAACTCTAAATTGTATAAAGTCCATTGACACCGTAGATACGGTTGAGAACCAATGGTCATAGCCGTTAGATATTGTTTTTAATTTTTACATTTTAAATCAAAATGGAAATATTATATATCGTAAGATTAATTATCTATACTCATATTTTGTTATACGAAATAACTCCTTTGATTGTCATTTTCTTTCGATGGGTCTTACTAATTTACTGTCCTTTTTATTCGGAATTACGAGACGTTTCCCTCTTTTGGTTCTTCATTGACTTAAAAAGACAGGTACCTTTTAAATAGTTTTTTTTTTAAAAAAAATTGTAAATTTTTAGGTTATCTGATACCCGAAGACAAAATTTCATTAAACCATCACCCTAGTAAAGGTTCACATTTTTTTCCAATCTTATCTTAGTGTTTTATACAAACATACAACTTTATAATGTACTTGTGTCCCAAAATAGTAAAATTTTTACGTAGTAGATTCTCCTCACAAAACTCAAGGGTTTTAGATAGTGACGACACATAAGACTTTTAGGTAGTAAATCGAGTTTTTTCACCGGTATGAGAGATGAAAGTCTTTCTTTCAAAGTCTAAGATAGGTAAGTTTCTTGACACAATGTTTTAACAGATAGAATTTACCAAGTATTCACTAGTTACGTTTCTTTATCTCCTTTTGTTGTCTTATCCTTTCTGATCTCTAGAGAAGTTCTTTTAATCTCTATGGTTCCCTTGTAAAGTACGTTTCTACCCGCGTTATTTCCTGTCGTTACCCTACCTGGATTGTCTTCGTCTTCTATAAGTCTTCTCCACCGTTCTTACGTGTCTTCTTGATATGTTTTTCCTAAAATTACCGGGTCTATTGGTGTTACCACACTAGTGAGTGGATCTCGGTCTGTAGGACCTTACACTTCAGTTCACCCGGAATCCTTCGCAGTGTTACTTGTTTCGATCACCTCCACTGGTTTAAGGTCGACTCGATAACGTTTAGGAATTTTCTACTACGACACTTTCACGACGTGAGTTATACGGTTGTTTAACCCTTTTGAGTCGTAACCGCTGTCCTGTCCTTTTCCAGTCAAAAGTAATGTTAGGGTTTCTTTTCGTTACTTTTTCTTACAAGTTTGATAGCGTGAGTAGAGTGTATGATCGTTTCATTACGAGTTTTAAGAGGTTCACTCCGAAGTCACCATGGACTTGAACCTTGAAGGTCTACAAGTTCGACATAAATCTTTTTCGTCTCCTTGGTCTCTAGTTTAACGATTGTAGGCATCCTTGTTGTGTACCTTTTTACCTGACCAAGGTTTAACCCTTTCCACATGCGGTTCATACATCTCACAGTGAACAAATAAATTTAATATACGTCTCATGTAGTACGCTTTATAGTTGGACCTACTTAGTGTTCAATCTTAGTTCTAAAGGTCTTCTTTATAAATGTTTGAGTCTATACGTCTACTATGATGAGATTCCCGTCTTTCGTTTCTTCTTGATTTCTTGGAGATCTACTCCCATTTTGTCCTCTAACTTTTTCGAACGAATTTTGACTTGTAAGTTTTTTACTTCTTGTACCGTAGGTCGGGGTAGTGAAGTACCATTTATCTACCCTTTTGTTATCTTTACTATTTTCTGAAATAAAACCCCCCGAGGTTTTAGTGACGTCTACCACTGACATCGATACTTTAATTTTCTGTGAACGAGGAATCTTCTTTTTGATAACGTTTGACTCCGTCGTATAATTTTTCGTCTCTGTAACGGTTGTTTCGAGGTATATCAGTTCGGATCTCAACCTCATATTTCTTTCGACTCGTAGTTTCTTAACTACGAAAACTTGACCAAAACCTCTTCTGAGAACTCTCAGGGAAGCTGACGTTCCTCTAGTTTAGTCACTTAAGATTTCCTTTAGTTAGACTTATAAGTAACCTTCGTGACTACGACTTCGACTATGAAACCGGTGGACCACACTTCTTGACTGAGTGACCTTTTCTGGGACTACGACCCTTTCTAACTTCCGTCTTCCTCCTCTACTGTCTCCTACTTTACCAAACTACCGTAGTGATTGAACTACCTGTACTCAAACTCCTTCGAGACCCTCTATCACCACTTGTCCCTTCGGACCGCACGACGTGAGGTACCCCAGCGTTTCTCAGCCTGTGCTTACTAGCTGACTTGACTTTACCAAGTAGAGACGAATCCTTGGAACTTGATGAACCGACTGTAGAACAGGGTAATTTCACCGTTTAGAGTCCTCTATTTTGCTTCTCGAATATTAGTCTGTAATCAGACAGACATACAAGAACTACCTGTAAAGACGTTATTGAGATACTGATTACTGGGTTATCCGAAGATCATCATCGATCAGACACACTCTATTTATATGATTAAATCTCAGTAATCCCTCTACGGAATGTCATAGAATGTAAAATTCTTCCTTCATATATAAACCTTGAGTGTTTCATGGAAGGACAGAAGAACAAGGGGAAGAAACAAGGTAAGTTAAAGTGAAATGGAGATGGGAGAAAAAGTAAACGAAGTTCACACTATACTAGTCATGAATAGATGAGTTTCACAAGAAAACACTTATAAAAGGGGTCACGATACCCTTACACCGTCATTTACGGTCAAGATACTTACTTTTACATTCATAAAAGGTACTAGGATTTTTGTTTGGAACCCTGTATGTCATAGTATGTAAAACAAGAAAATCTATTTCTAAAAAAAAAGTTTAAATGACAAAAAATAAGTTAAAAATTTTAAGATGGACACATATTTATCGGTAATAAATATATTGGAGAATCAAACGAAAGTATAGATAGTAAAGAAAACTTTACGTATGGTAGTAGAGTAAACAACGAGTTTTACTGACACACTATCTGTTCCGTCTTTGATAAAAGTACAAGTAAAAATTTTAATTCTTCAACTCCGGATCTATGTAATATGAATATGTAATTTGGAGATAGGGACGAACAGTGACGACAGTTTAAGTCAACCTAAATAAATTAGTACACCAGTCGACAAAAAAGAGTTTTTGATTAGGTTTTAAAGTTTTGCAGGTTTTTACAAAGGGATAGGTTGAGGTCGGAAGATAATAGAGTCGAATACCGGAGTGATGGGTGAAGTCGTTTTTATACCCAGTTAGTGAATACTTAAGGGACCCCTATAGAGTTCATTACTACATAAAACACCAAACACAGTTGGAAAGTCGACTTTTGTCTTTTCGAACTATTAAAAAAAATTAAACAATCAGTAATCTATTGATTGTTAGTCACTTTTTTACTCTGATTGTAGACCCTCTTCTTTTGGATCTGACATTTCGTTACTTTCGGTCTTCTTCTACCTAAAGATAAAACTTTTTGACTCGACTTTCACGACTTTAACGGTTGAATCTTAAGTTAAAAGGTATTTTCATAAGAAGTTTCTACTATTATTTTAATTCTGAAAACCTCGGACTCTTACCTTGTTTGTCTTGACTATTAAACAATGATAGTCAAGTCAAGTCAGAGAGTCAGTACAGGTAGAGAAACACTTACGTACCTGACGTTGTACGGTCCGAAGGGACAGGTAGTGATTGAGGGTCTGGAATGATTTTGAGTCCAGGTAACTGAGTCACTACGGTAGGTTGGTAGAGTAGGAGACACAGGAGGACGAAAACTAGAAAGGGTCGAAGTCCTAGAAAAGATCACTTAGTTAAGAAACGTAGTCCGCCGGTTTCATAACATCAAAGTCGAAGTCGTAGTCAGGAAGGTCACTTATAACCTGACTAAAGGAAATCCTAACTGACCGAACTAAGAGGACTTTGGGTACTCTGAGAGTTCTCAGAAGAGAAAAATGATAGTAAGGGTTTATTTATGACAAGAAACTACCTTATTTTTGTTAGACTCCACGTTCGATTTCTTACTTCCTTTCTTACTTCTCGTCGTTTTACCATTTATACATCCATTTATATCTAATAATAACCGACCCATTTTACTATTATCAACGTTATTATTTTTATACCTCAGAATTTATCCATCTCAAATTGGAACAATTTCATCACCGTTTATTCCTCCCTGCCCCATTTATTTCATAAGATTCCAGTTATGTAAAAGATTCTTTATTTTTACATTGAACCATTCGGTACCTACGGACACCATGGTGATTTTCTTATTATTTTATTACATATTTATAGTCGTAATCTCCTCCGTTGACCTTCATTATTAGGTTTTCTTTAGTTCTTTTCTCTTCGTTTCCTTGTTTTATTTCCGTACTTTTGACCTTTAGTTGTTCATGTTATTATAACATCTAAATTTGGGTTTATATAGTCACTATTATACTTTACATTTTTTTTAGATTTACGAGGTCAACTTTCTTTTTCCTGTAGTGTGGTCGAAATTTTTTTTTTTTTTCATATCCGATGAAAGTTTCCGTACGGATTTTATATTTTCATACGTAATAAAATTTCATTTTACTACCTTTTATATATATTGTCCGTTAGTCAATGGTTTTATTTAAAACTTATAAACAGATTCATCCAAAAAAATTGAAATAAAATCAACCTCCGATTAATGAAACGTCATAACATCACCCAAACGGTATGTAACTATACTTAGTCGGTAACAAAGTGTACACAAAGGGTAAGACTTGGTGGGAGGATGGAGGTATAAGGTAGGGAGACCCAGTAGGGTCGTATGGTCGGGACTCGTGTGATAGGGTACGTAGCTTGGACCTGATCACTAGAGAAGGTATACACTATTATATATACAAAGTTACGATAAGAGAGTCTAGAAGGGTGGGAGTAGCAGAGGGTGTCTCAGGTTTTCTGATAAGATATGTAGTCACAGAGAAAAGGACAGAGCACATATACCAATAGTAATGGTAGAAAGATTTAAGGTATGTGTACACAATCATATGACATAACCACAAAAAGAAAGACCGAATGAAGTGAGACATATTATCCGAGGTAAAAGTAAGTGGAGTAATCTTGACTCAGTTTACATAAGAAAAATCACCAACCCATTATGAGGTAACACCATGTGTACAGAGAAAGTTAAGACCAAAGGAGTCACACATACGGCTCGTAACCCTAATGACCCAGTGTACCGTCAAGAGAAAGGTCAAAAAATTCCTTAGAGGTGTGACAAGAGGTATCACCGACATGATCAAACGTTAGGATGGCTGTTCCATTCTCCCAAGGGAAATAAGGAGTGGTTGAGGTCGTAAATAACGAACATGTGAAAGCCTATCGTCGGTAAGACTGACCACACTCTACCATGAAGTAATACCAGAACTAAACGTAAAGAGACTATTACTCATTACAACTCGTAGAAAAGTACACAAACAATCGGTAGATATACAGAAGAAACCTCTTGACAGATCAATAAACCGGGTAAAAAAAATAACCCAGTAAATAAAAAGACCTTAACTCGAAGTCCTCAACGAACATATAAAAACTCTAATTAAGAAACAGTTAACAAAGTAAACGACAATAAAAGAGGGTAATAATTCCGACAGAAAAGTGGAACGAATATCAAAGGAAACAACACGTTTTCGAAAATGTAAACTAATCTAGGGTAAACAAATAAAAACGGAAATAAAGGTTATGTGATCCTCCACCTAGTATCTACTAGGACCAAACTAAATACAGTCTCTCACAAAAGGGATACAAAAGGAGATCCTCAAAATATCAAAGACCAGAATACAAATCTAGAAATTAGGTAAAACTCAAATAAAAACACATACCACAATCTTTCACAAGAGTAAAGTAAGAAAATATTCACTAACTGGTCAAAAGGGTCGTGGTGAACAATTTCTCTAACAGAAAAGAGATAACATATAAGAACGGAGGAAACAGTTTCTTTTCCACAGGTATCCACGCACCTAAATAGAGACCCGAAAGATAAAACAAGGTAACTAGATATAAAGACAAATACACGATCATTGTATGACAGAACTACTGATATGGAAACATCATCTCGGACTTCAGTCCGTCCAACTAAGGAGGTCAAGGTAAGAAGAAAGAGTTCTAACGAAACCGATCAGTTCCAAAAAATATAAAGGTATGTTTAACACTTTAATAAACAAGATCAAGAGACTTTTTATAGCAACCATCGAACTATCCCCAACGTAATTTATATATCTAACCAAAGCCATCATATAAATGAAAGTGATGTAACTAAGAAGGTCAGGTACTTGTACCATATAAAAAGGTAGAAGAACACAGGAGAAACTAAAGAAAGTGGTCACAAAATATCAAAAGATATATATCTAAAAACAAAGAAATCCATCTATATAGGGATTCATAAAATAAGAAAAGTAACGTTACCACTTACATTAACAAAGGTATCAAAGAGAAAGACAAAAGAGTAACAATCACGTATACTTATGTTCCCTAAAGACACACAATTAAAATATAGGACGTTGAAATGATATAAGTAACTAATCGAGATCATAAAAAGACCACCTTAGAAATTCCAAAAGATACATCTCTTAGTACAGTAGACGTTTATCACTCTCAAAATGAAGAAGAAACAGTTAGACCTAACTTCTTAGGAACGTAGCGACCCTATTTTGGGTGAACCAGTACTACATACTAGAAAAATTATACAACAACCTAAGACAAACGATTTTAAAACAATTCCTAAAAACTTAGATACAAGTAGTCACCATAACCGGACGTCAAAAGAAAAAACACAGTAGAAACAGACCAAAATCGTAATCCCACTTCCACCGGAGTATCTTACACAAACCGTCAAATGGAAGGAGATGTTAAAAGACCTTCTCATACTCATCCTATGTGCAATCGAGAAGAGACGTAAAAACCATCTTAAGTCGACAATTCGGTAGACCAGGACCCGAAAACAAACGACTTTCTAAAGAACAATGTCAAAGTTAAAGACACGAATACTACTCAGACAATTCTAAAGGATAAAGAAGGACCAAGTCTAAACCTTTCAACATGAAAAGATTCTTAAAAAGGTAAAGAAGGTTCAACAGGTAAAATAACCGCATATCAACGACTATCATTAGAGAATACTAGGAAACATAAAGACACAATAGACAACACTAAAGAGGTACAAGTAAAGATTAAAACAACTAAACTAAGAAGAGGGAAACAAAGAACTACTCAGACCGATTACCAAACAGTTAAAATAAATAGAAAAGTTTCTTGGTCGAAAACTGAAACAACTAAAAACGATACCAGAGGAAACAAAGAAAACCTAAATAAAGACGGGATTAAAAAAAATAATAAATAAAGGAAGATGATTGGGACCCCAAGAAATAAAGAAGAAAACGATGAACGAAATCCACATCTCAATCCAATAAATAAACTGAAAAAAGAACAAAGAACTCCATCCGGACAAAAGATACTTGGAAGGTAAATCGTGACGAAAATGTCACAGGGTATCCAAAACCCAACAACACAAAAATAAAAGTAAGTAAAGGTACATATAAAACTAAAGAAAACACTAAAGAAGATACTATACAACAAATAATTCTTCACACAACAAATCGGAGGTATACAATCTTAAATTTCTTACTATGATCATTTTTATATAGATCTTTAAAGAGACCACGACAACGTCCGTCACACCCCAGTCAAGTCAAAGTCTATCAAGGACCAAGGTCGAATATGAAGAGTTCTAGATATCCGGGGAAGGTTACATTAGTCATAATTGATGTCCCTAAAATTTGACAACGTGGCCAGTGTAGGTTTCACCAAGGGAGATAAACCAAAGAAGACAAACGTCCAAAGAAGTCACAGATTAAAGACGGGATAGTGTTCCCCCGCTTCCACCAGAGAACAAATACGAGTGAACAAGTCAGTACGACACCCCTCCCTCCTTGTGACGTTTTTTTATAGTGACCACAGGCACCCCTCACGAGCGTCACACAGCCGGTGTGACCCAAACGGGGGTGAGTGCCGTACACACGAAAGGGTCTTATGTGACGAGTCCGAAGTCCAACGAGACGTCCTTCGCCCGGGACCCAAAGCACGTGAAGGGTATGGATTCGACAAGTCCAAGTCCGAGAACCCATGAGGTGTTTCCGTGTCTGAGGTAATCCGATGGTAGAACACGACAAGGGGCCAGGTTCGTCGAGTCCACTGGTCCACACACCGTTCACGTGAGAGCCCACAGTACGCAGAATAGTGGGGGAGGACCAGGGTTGGCGAGCCCAAAGACCCGTACGGGCGGAGACCACACGATACATAGAGAAGACCCCTCGACTAGAGACCGACGCTGGAAGGACCGTCTACAGTTGGTAGGACTTAGAGTCTTTCAGAGACCAATCTTTGACCTTCGGACAAACGTCAAACCATCCCCTACGGGTGGGACACCAGCTCAAACGGGGAAAGGTCGAGACTCGTGGACGGACCGGTGACGGAATTCACCCTCTACCCGGCCAGGCGTCGTCCGATCGAGAAGAGACCATAAACGAGTCAGGAAACAAGGCACACGCCGGGTCGTCACGGAATCCAATCCTGAAAAGCGTCCTATCAAGAGAGAGAGAGAAAAAAAGAAAAACAGAGAGAAACCGATAGGGTGTCAAATCCAACGATAGAGTGTAATCGAGGGTCTCTAACGGGAGTCCTGTAAGTCCGGACCACGAATGAGATTTGTTACGTCGGGTGAGGAGAGGTAAGTGGGGGACGAACGACCACCGCCTACACTCGGACACCCGACGAAGAGACGGAAATCGTGCATTAGACACCCAAAATAAATAAATAAAAAGGAGGACCAATACAACGGGAGGCTCTAAGTTTTTGAAAGGGGTCTGGGTGGTCACTCTTCCAAAGGACCACAAAACGTTTGAAGAGGAGATAATTCTGAGGGAAGGGTCCTGCCTAGAGGTAGGGATTGAGAAAACAGAGAGAAAAATAGAAAATATAAAACAGGATGGAGGAAAGTTTTTGTTACCCGACGAAAAGACGCACGGACCACAGGAAACGGTCGCAAGTCTTCAACAAAACACCTCAAACGAGTCGCAAGTTTACAAGAAAGCTACTTAAACACCCCCTCTTTCAATAGAGGGACAGGATAAGGAGGTGGTAGAATTCTGGTGGGGGGTTCATCTAAAATTCCGTTTCTTTCGTAATGATCTCTATTTCCACCTATAAAGTATTTTATTTTCCAATAAAAAGAGTTCCTATTTTCTTAAAATTTAAACATATGTATATTTATGTTGTATCGGAGTTTCATTTCATCTTCCATACTTGGAGAAACCGAAGGACGTCAGTTTTACTAAGAATATGAGTCCGTTGGAGTTAAAGGGGGTAGGTCCACGTTTCTTCCTAAAAAGAGGAAGATTCATACCAGGGTAATATAAGAGAATAGAAAGGTGTGGAACAAAGAAAAGTAAAAATGAATAGAGAAAAAAATTATATTTAAATAAATAAAATTAACCTCTGATTAATGAAATGTTATAACATTACCAAAACGGTATGTAACTGTACTTAGGTGGTGCCCACATATACACAAGGGGTAGGACTTGGGGGGAGGGTTTAGGGAGAGGTAGGGTGGGGAGACCTAGTAGGGTCGTGTGGTCGGGGTTCGTGGGACAGAGTACGTAGTTTGGACCTGACCACTAGGTAAAGTGTATGCTTTGAGAGTCATATATTATCATACCCCCTTTTCTTTGAAAATATCTTGATTTTTGACCTTCAATTCTCTAATAGAATTAAGGTATTCTCAAATAAAAAAGGGTATAATAATACATGACTCTCAAAAACGTAAAGAACCGAGGGAGACGGAGTCACAAAGAGCTCTATAAAAAAAAAGGAAGAAAGAAAAAAAAAAGAAAGAAAGAAAGAAAAAAAAAAAAAAAATGACGAATATAGTATTAATGAATCTCCGTGAACCATTTTACGTCTAAGGACTTGACGTAGAGGTGTGGAGAAGTAGTCTTAAGACCTACACCGAGTTCTTTCACGTAAAAATTTGTTTAACAACCATTAAAACTGCGTCCGGTTATAAACTCTTAGTGACAGATATGTGGACACAGAGAACGACAGAGCGTATGTCCCAATAGCAATGGTAGAAAGATATCAGGTGTATATACGCAATCATGTGACATATCTTGTAAGACAACCTGAGACACCCTCTCCCTCTCCTACCCTACTAAATCCTCTTACTGTAACTTTGTACATATTATAGTGTATACTTTGCTTAACGGTCAGGTCCAAGCTACTTCTTATGTCCTACGAACCCCGACCACGTGACCCTACTGGGTCTCCCTACCATGCCCCTCCCTCCACCCTCCCCCAAGTCCTACCCCTTGTGCACATGTGGACACCACCTAAGTACAACTACATACCGTTTTGGTTATGTTATAACATTTCATTAATTGGAGGTTAATTTTATTATCTACTTATTACACTTTACACTAATAAGTTTGACGTTTCTCACGAAGTGACCCTTAGTACTTTGGTTCCAACATGAGAACCAAGATACACAATTATCGAAACACTAGAAACAGTCAATTTGACTTTTGGTGTGTTGAAACTTAGGAGTAAGTATTTTTATTTCCCTAACACTATCTTTTTGAACTTCGGTACATTACAACAACTCAGACATTCAATACAGGTTGAGAAACCCTGGGGTACTGGACGTTTTACAGTACGAAAGGACAGAACACGATAGAGAGTCTCAGACGAGTTTAAGTACAGCTAACAAAGTCACTACGGTAGGTTGGTAGATTAGGTGACAACGGGGGAAGAGGAGGACGGAAGTCAGAAAGGGTCGTAGTCCTATAAAGGGTTACTCAGTTGAGAAACATAGTCCACCGGTTTCATAACCTCGAAATCGAAGTATTAGTCAGAAAGGTTAATTATAATTCCCAACGAAAAAAAATGCTAACTAACCAAACTATAGGAACGACAGGTTCCCTGAGTGTTCTCAGAAGTCGTGGTGTCAAGGTTTCGTAGTCAAGAAGTCACGAGTTGGAAGAAATACCAGGTTGAGAATGTAGTTATATATGATGACCTTTTTGGTATCGAAGTTGATATTCCAGGAAACAACCGTTTCACTACAGAGACGAAAAATTATACGACAGTTCCAAACGACATTGAAAGGAAGGTTCCTCGTTCGTAGAAAATTAAAGTACCGACACCAGTGGTAGACGTCACTAAAACCTCGGATTTTTTTATTTGAGACAGTGACAAAGGTGAAAAGGGGATATATAAACGGTATTTCACAACCTTGACCTACGGTACTAGAAACAAAGAACTTACAAGTCAAAATTCGGTTGAAAAAGTGAGAGGAGAAAATGGGAGTAGATCTCGGAGAAATCAAGAAGAAGTGAAAGACAGAAATCTCATCATAATAGACGTTTAGACTCAAACATTTATGAAGAGTGTTAGAATTAAGGTTGAACACTAAGTAGGTCCGACCGTAAAGTGTACTATATGAGACGTATAGTAAATTTATAGATAGATTTATAGTAAATTTATAGATCCCACTGTGAGATGTCGGAACCGTATGACGAAAGGGTCAAAACTTGGTCAGGCAACAATGGACAGATAAAGATTGACAAAGAACTGGAACGTATGTCCAAAGAGTCCTCCGTGTATTCCACAAGACCATAAGGGAAGTGAAATTCTTAAAAGACTTCAAACAACACTAGACTTCAAACAACACTAGGTGTATCAGTTTCCGAATTGTATCAGTTACTTCGTATTCATATACAAAAAGACTTTAAGGGAACGAGAAAATATACAAGGTCGTATACAATCGTTAAACTAGAGACCATAGAGATGGAAAAGAGTTGGATGAAACATGTCGACCTTCAAGAGTCAAGTACGTGATAATTTCGGATCGAACTTCCTAAAACTTGTAATGGAACGATCGTACACTTTACTCATGTTTAACATGTCATACCACTTATATGAAACCACAACACAAAGAACCCTAACCTTACTTTCGACTGGAAAATGTCAGTACACCGGTGACGACTCAAAGGTTTAAACGACTGTATAACTCACGTCGTGAAATTGTTGAAGTTGTAAATCCTAAACTTTATCGAGTCATCCTTAAGATATTAGAGGTTGTTAAAACAAGTATCATTACGAAGGATTCCGAGTAAACTGAAGTGTAAGGCCGTACAGACCAAGATCCAATCACTGGTGTGGTAGTACCAATAGACCAGGCATTCTGTAAAAAACATAGTAAGAAGACACATAAGAAACGGTGAAGAAGAATTAGAAAAGGAGTACAGAAATGACAAAGACAGAAAATAGCACGAGTAGGAACATACTTTACAAGGGAACCATAGAGGTTAAAATAACTTCTCCTGAAATCAGAAAGAGTAAGATAACAAAAGAAGATCAAGAAATATCACAAGTGAATTCTTCCGGAATAATAGAGAGGTACGCTAAGAGACCTTACACCGTAAGTCAAACGAGATAGAAAGGGAAAGAGGAAACGGAAAACGAAAAGAAAAGAGTCTATAAACATTCCAGATGAGTCTGTTGGTGAAACGGATTTACGTAAAGAAACTCCCACACCAAAACCAGTGAGAATATGTTACAAAACAAAAAATCCGTGATATAGATGGTTTATATTAGGGAACTTAGATAAGTAATCGAGGTGACATATTAGTATTCCCTATACTAAATCCAGTATGGACTTACCGGATCACCAAAAGGGATGAAAGACGTTAAATTAGGACTTAAAAAGTTACTTCTCAAGTAATTGACTCGGTGTCAGTATAGACAGAAAAAAAAAAGACTGACAAATCTCGAAGAGGTAGAAGTCGTCGTTTCTTATATTTGATAGACTAAAGACATAACTGGTAAACCACTACAGATACACATTTTAGTAGAATACAACAACCTTCTCCCACAAACGATACTGGGTTCACAAGAGAACCGTTCGAGATAATCGGAAACGAGACGAAGTAAAATATGAGGTTCCGGTTTGAACTGACAATAAGATCCATAGAAATGTGAAGGATGAAACGTAAAGTTGGGGGATACTACTTTTCCTCCATAAATAAAAACCACGATCAAGAACCTGTAGAAAATACAGAAGTATCTTCGTAAGTTGAAGTCGGATAAACCGTAATAAGCAATCCCATCTCTGAACCTAATAGTACTAGAACTTACCAAAAGGAACCCTTATTTGGTTCTAGTAAAACATTAAAAACTACAATGTGGGTAGATGACGTAAAACTCCCCGAAGGGTCCACCATTTCTTGGACGGACAGTTACGTCCTCTGTATTCTCTGAACCCAAACTGGGGACCCAACCCATCTAGGGGATTTTCTCCCGTATGGTTGGGTAAGGTTGTAAGAACGGACCTCGTAGGGTACCTGTCTCCTCGGACCGTCCGATATCAGTTATCCCAGTGTTTCTCAGTCTGTACTGACTTCGCTGAATCGTGTCTACGTTACGTAACACCTGCGAGAACAACTGATACTCCTGATGAGGTAAAGAGGATTCCTTAAGAACGGGAGGTACCATTTATATTACCGGTAGACTTAATTTAAGCGGGTGAGGGTAGGTAAAATCAAGTGACTAAGGATTTTACAACTACAAGTGAGAACGATAGAGGCCGAACTGGTGTAGGTTAAATGGAACTAAGTACCTGAATGTTAAAGTCCAAGGGTACGTTAGTCATAACAAGAAATGTCGTAGTCTGAAATCAAAGTGATGTTCTGTGTAGATGTTGACTCGTAGCAAAGACCAAACCAGGTCGGAGAAGTAAGAAAGACCTCGATAAAGAAGTGAGAAGGGATCATCGTATAACCTGTGGATAGTTGGACTCCCCGAGCAGAAGGTCACAGTATAGAAAAAACAAAAAGAAAAAAATAACAAGTACCCTAAGAGCTCCGTTCTTATGACCTTACGAAAAGGTAAGGGAAGAGGTCACCTGGTACAAAACAGTCTTGAGAGGTGGGACTGGGTAGAGAGGAACATCGGATTCGGTACGACATGTATCGAAGTAATTCAATGTGTTCCGATACTAAGGGACCACCGAGTCTACCATTTCACAGACAGACGTTACACCCTCTAGGCCCAAGTTAGGGACCCAGCCCTTCTAGGGGACCTCTTCCTTTACCGTTGACTGAGGTCTTGAGAACGGACCTTTTAAAGTACCTACCTCCTCGGACCATCCGATGTCAGGTACCGCAACGATTTTCAGCCTGTACTGACTGGTTGAAGTGGAATACTAGGTAAACTAGTAAAACCAATCCAAAGACACTAATACCAAAAGTAATACCTCAGACACCTAACAACTAGAACAAAGAAGACAGACGGGAGACTACCTACTCTAATTCTCTACACACGTTCGAAGGACTACCCTCCCTACCCGGTACCCCTTTTGACTCGGAAAGAGACCATGCGTCCTAGTACGAGTCAAGTCAAGTCAAGTCAGCGAGTCGGCCAAGGCTGAGAAACACTGGGGTACTTAGTGTCGTGCGGTCCGGAGGGACAGGTAATGGTTGAGGTCCTCAAGTGAGTCTCAGTGTAGGTAGCTCAGTGACTATGGTAGGCCGGTAGAGTAGGAGTCAGTAGGGGAAGAGGAGGACGGGGGTTAAGGAGGTTCGTAGTTTCAGAAGGGGTTACTCAGTTGAGAAACGTACTCCACTAGTTTCATGACCTCAAAGTCGAAATCGTAGTAAGGAAGGTTTCTTTAGGGTCTCAACTAGAGGAAGTCTTACCTGACCAACCTAGAGGAACGTCAGGTTCCCTGAGAGTTCTCAGAAGAGGTTGTGGTGTCAAGTTTTCGTAGTTAAGAAGCCGTGAGTCGGAAAAAGTGTCAGGTTGAGAGTGTAGGTATGTACTGATGACCTTTTTGGTATCGTAACTGATGTAACTGGAATCAGCCGTTTCATTATAGGGACGAAAACTTATACGATAGATCCAACTCCTATTGAAAAGAAGGTTTCTCATTCGTAGTAAATTAAAGTACCGACGTCAGTGGTAGACGTCACTAAAACCTCGGGTTTTTTTGTATCAGACTGTGACAAAGGTGACAAACGGGTAGATAAAGGGTACTTCACTACCCTGGCCTACGGGCTAGAAGCAAAAGACTTGCAACTCGAAATTCGGTTGAAAAGTGAGAGGAGAAAATGAAAGTAGTTCTCCGAAAAATCAAGGAGAAGTGAAAGACGGTATTCCCACCACAGTAGACGTAGAGACTCCAATAACTCTAAAGAAGACCGTTAGAACTAAGGTCGAACACAAAGAAGGTCAGGTCGCAAAGAGTACTACATGAGACGTATATTCAATTTATTCGTCCCACTATGATATGTCGGAACTGCCTGAGGAAAAGGATAAACCTTGGTCAGACAACAAGGTACAGGTCAAGATTGACAACGAAGGACGGGACGTATGTCTAAAGAGTTCTCCGTCCAATCCACCAGACCATAAGGGTAAAGAAAGTCCTAAAAGGTGTCAAATAATACTAGGTGTGTCTTATTTCGCCTTTATCTACAGAAAGACCTTGAGAGAACGAAAAAGGTACTAGGTCGCCTACAACCGTTAAACTAGAGACCAAGGAGACGAAAAAGATTTTGGTCGAATTTGTAGTCCTTCAAGTGTCAAGTGCATAACGACTTCGGACCGAACCTCTTAAAACTCGTAATGAAATGGTTAGACACTCTACTCACGTTAACACGTCATCAAACTCGTAAGAAACCGTAACGGAAAGGAACCCTAACCTTACTTTTACCTGGAAAAGGTCAGGACATCGGTGACGACTCAAAAAGTTTAAACGACCTTATAACTCACGTCGTGACAGTGTCGTAGTAGAAAGTCCTAAACTTTATCGAGATGACTTTAAGGTAGTGGAGGTGATCGAAAAAAGTATCACTACGAAAGATTCCGGGTGAACTGAAGTGTAAGGTCCTACATACCCAGATCCACTCACTAGTGTGGTAGCACTAATAGGTCCAGTACTTCTAGGAAAAACATGTCAAAAAGACACATAAGAACGGTAGAGAAGAATTATAGAAGACGAGGACAATCCAGGTATGGTAAAGACAGGAAATAGCTCGGGTAGAAAGGTACTTTACAAGGGAACCATAGAGGTTAAAACAACTTCTCTAGAGGTCATAAAGGGTAAGACAAGAAAAGGAGATAAAGAAACGTGACTAGTGACTTCTTCCGAAGGAATAGTGAACAACGATAAGAAACCTTGAGACGTAAGTCTACGAATATAGAAAGGAAAAGAGGAAACGAAAAGTGAAGAGGATAAAAGTGTCGATAAACATTCCGAAAGGGTCTGTCGGTAAAACTAAAAAACGTAAAGAAAAGGTACCCCTACTAGAACTAGGGACAGAGGACATGTTACAGTGCTTGGAGTAAGGTATCAAGTAGTCCGTGAGACAGATAGTCTAGAACAGGGAATTTAGATAAAGAGTGAAGGTGACACATTAGTATACCCTAAACTAAATCCAGTATGGACTTACCTGATCACCAAAGGTATGAAAGAAGTTAAACTCAGACTTAAACCATTATTCCTCAAGGACTAGACTCGGTCTCAGTCGAGGACCAGAACAAAAACAACTAACATATCTCGAAGACGTAAAAACGACGTCTCTTATATTAGTTAGACTAAAACCGCAACTGGTAGACCACTACAGGTACACATCTCAGAAGAGAACACAACAACCTTCTCCCACAAACGATACTGGTCACGTAAAAGATCCGTTTTGAGATAATCAGAAACGGGACGAAGTAAGGCATAAGGTTCAGGTTTAAATGGACAATGAGGGCCACAAAAAACTGGAGGATGAAAACGTAAGGTAAGGGGATATTACTTTTCCTGTAAAAAAACCTACAATCAAGATTTTCCAGAACATCCAGAAGTATCTTAGCAAGTTGAAGTCGAAGAAGTCACAATGACCAACCCCGTATCTGAACCTAGTGACACTATAACTTACCGAACGGAACCTTTACTTGTCTCTAGTAAGACAGCAAAAACTCTAACGTAGGTTCATGACGTAAAGCCTGAGAAAACAACTGGTACTACCGATGAGGTAAAGAAGACTCCCTAAGAACGGACGTCATCATCTACATTCCAGTAGACTCAATTTAAGTGGGTACGGTCAGGTTAAATCAAGTGACTAAGGATCTTACAGCTGCAAGTGAGAACGGCAGAGAACATACTGGTGAAGGTTAAACGGAACTAAGTACCTAGACTGTTAGGTCCAAGGATACATTATAACGAGAAATGTCGTAGCCTGGAACGAAGTTAGTGGTCAGTGTAGGTGTCGACCGACCCATAACAAAAACGAAACCGAGGTAGGGAAGTAAGAAAGACCTCAATAAAGAGGTGACTGGAGGTCATCGTATAACCCATGGATGACTGGACCCCTCATGGAGAAAGTCATAGGATAATAAAACGGAAAAGTATGACAATTACCCCAAGAGTTCCGTTCTTATGACTTCACCAAACGGCAAGGGAAGAGGTCACCTGGTGTTAGACAGTCTGGAGAGGTGGTACTGGGTGGGCAGAACCCAAAGGGGTGCCCGTACCGAATCAAAGTCACTCAATCTGTTCCGACACCAGGATCACACTAATCTAATTGATCTAAAGACACTCATACCAAAGACATACAGACGGGAGACTACGGGAGAACGTTGTGGATGGAAGAATGGAATCAAAGAGAATGGAACCTACACCCCATAGAGAAGTACCTAGAGGTCGTTTCGTGTCGGCGACGAGGAATGGAACCTACTCCCCATAGAGGAGGGCGACGGGAAGGACTGGAAGTTGTACCCTACCCAGGAGATCCTGGTACGAGTCATTTAGAAATTAGGTCAACCAGCGACTATCCATCCCGACACAAGGGAGGGACAATCAACAAACGGGACTCCGTTCAGTTAGGAACTTAGATGTCCGACATACGATCTCGAACTACTTTCACTTTCTCTCACTTTTTCAACCGAATCTTGAGTCGTAAGTCTTTTGATTCTAGTACCGTAGACCAGGGTAGTGAAGTACCGTTTATCTACCCCTTTATCATCGATTGAAATAAAACCCCCCAGAGGTTTTTGTGACGTCTACCACTGAAGTCGGTACTTTAATTTTTTGCGAAAGGAAGGAACCTTCCTTTCAATACTGGTTGTACGACGACGACGATTCAGTGAAGTCAGCACAGACTGAGACACGCTGGGGTATCTGCCGTCGGGTGGTCTGAGGGGGTAGGGACCCTAAGAGGTCCGTTCTTGTGACCTCACCCAACGGTAAAGGAAGAGGTTACGTACTTTCACTTTACACTTTCACTTCAGCGAGTCAGTACAGACTGAGAAGGGTTGAGGTACCTGACGTCGGATGGTCCGAGGAGGCAGGTGCCCTAAAAGGTCCGTTCTCATGACCTCACCCCACGGTAAGGAAGAGGCTACTGGTTGTATCTGTCGAATAATTTTTCGTCTCTGTAATGATACGGTTGTTTCCAGGTAGATCAGTGCCAAGACCAAAAAGGTCATGAGTACATACCTACACTCTCAACCTGATATTTCTTTCGACTCGTGACTTCTTAACTACGAAAACTTGATACCACAACCTCTTCTGAGAACTCTCAGGGAACCTGACGTTCCTCTAGGTTGGTCAGGTAGGATTTCCTCTAGTCAGGACTTATAAGTAACCTTCCGACTACAACTTCGACTTTGAGGTTATGAAACCGGTGGACTACACTTCTCGACTGAGCAAACTTTTCTAGGACTACGACCCTTTCTAACTTCTGTCCTCCTCTTCCCCTTCTGTCTCCTACTCTACTAACCTACCCTAGTGGTTGAGTTACCTGTACTCAAACCCATTTGAGACCATCAACCACTACCTGTACCTCCGGTACGTACGACGTCAGGTACCCTAGTGTTTCTCAGTCTGTGCTGACTCGCTTACTTGACTTGACTTGACTTGACTTACAATCCCGATCACCACTGGAGGTCCTATTGGAGGTATGGTTGTGCGCGGAGGGTCCTGACGACGACGGTCACGGAGAGAAGGACGTCGTCCGGTGACGACTGGGTGTGGAGGAGACTGAAAGTTTATGAATGTCTGTCTAGACTGAGTCCGAGGACACTCCAGTGTCAAGGAAAGGGGACTTAGGACCACGTGTGTTCCAAAACAAACACGGGATGTTCTCAAAGACAAAAAGGGGTCAAGACACTTTCAAGAGATTAGTTTAAGATCACAGACAGTTTCAGTCTAAAGGACCCCTAAGGGTCAGGGGAACGGTCGAGGAGTCCAACCCTTCAGACTACACCTCGGATCTCGGAAGTACTGTCATGCTCTTGAAGAAATCATAATAACAAGAGGTCAAACAACCAACGGCTGGACCGCCCACACCCTAAACTAAAATTCCACTGTAACCTGTTCAAAAAGTGATAAAAATCATAGGAATCCCAATATTACTGTAATCAGTATGGGTTATTCAAAAAACACTCCTATTAAACTATATACAAATCATATATCCTTCACGAGTTATTTTTGATCTCTCTCATGATAATCAACAATAAAATTTTTAAGGTTCATTTATAAGATTACAAAATGAAAAATTATCCGACATCCGATAAAAATATCATGAATGAAGTGTTGTTTAATAAATACAAGTATTAAGGGGTATAATTTGATCTTTAATTTTTTTTATTTAATAAAAGTCTTAAACAAAAATTTACATGTTTATAATATCTCTTTTTCGATACCAAAGACTTCTTTTTACGTCTACACACTGAATTAACGGAAACTTTATCTTTGTTAACATTTAGATATTTATAAATCTAATCTATTTGTTCGCACTACTCGAACATGTCTTTATTTTATTTTAATACCACACTTAAATTTTTTCTTTATGAAACGGAGTTTAGTCACACGAGGTCTCTTACTTATCTTGTTGAAAAAGTGAGTAACTGACTAAGGAACAAAAAAAGTCATTAAGACAAAACTCATAGGTGATACACGGTCTGTGAGGTGAAACATTATCCTTACACGGGGTAGAGAGTTCCAGAAGTAACAGATTGTTTCCTGAAACTTTAAATTTTTCAACAATAAAATTGGTACCCCTTTTTCCGTCTAAAATTACGGAACTAGTACCCCAATAATATTTACTTAGAGATTACCTGAAGAAAACCTACCATTTTTAGCAATTGTCTGTTACTTTCTTAATATATATAATTCCCATGTACTAGGTTCATTTATTAAGTAGAGTCTTTCACCCGTTAACCATCATCAAACATCTTCCGTTGTAAGATACATCAATACTATCAAATAGACTGAAAATTACGATATCATCACGGAGACAAAGAGACCGTAATTATTTACAAACGGTTGTTGTTGGTTATTTACAATCGTTTAGAGTTATTCCTTCAACATAAAGGTATGGCATTCTATTATAAATTTATTTACGAAGTTCAAGATTCATTTAGTGAATTCATACACTAAAATTTTGGAAATAAAAAACAGTCTATTAAAAATAAATAAATAAATAAATAAATAAATATAAAAATGAAATAAAACGAAATGTTATGATATAACCAAAACGGTATGTAACTGTACTTAGTCGGTACCCACATGTACTCAATGGTTAGGACTTAGGGGAGGGTGGAGGGTGGGGTATAGTAGAGAGACCTAGTAGGGGCACGTGGTCGGGGTTCGTAGGACATAGGACATAGTTTGGATCTGACCGCTAAACAAAGAATGTACTATCATATGTACAAAGTTACGGTAAGAGGGTTTAGTGGGGTGGGAGAGGGAGAGGGAGTCTCAGGTTTTCAGGCAAGATTTGTACACAGAGAAAACGACAGTGTGTATGTCCCAATAGTAATGGTAGAAAGATTTAAGGTATATATACACAATCATATGACATAACCACAAAAAGAAAGACCGAATGAAGTGAGACTTATTATTTATCCGAGGTCAAAGTAGGTGGAGTAATCTTACCTATTTTTACATAAGAAAAATTACCGACTCATTATGAGGTAAGACATATACATGGTGACGAAAGAATAGGTAAGTAGACGACTACCTGTAGATCCAACAAAGGTACAGGACCGATAATATTTGTCACGACGCTACTTGTAACCCCATGTGCACAGAGAAAGTTAAGACCAAAGGAGTCACACATACGGGTCTTCACCCTAACGACCCAGTATTCCGTCAAGATAGATGTTAAAAATTTCCTTAGAGGTGTGACAAGAGGTATCACCGACATGATCATTTAAAAAAATTCATTTTACTTGTCTACGGAATTATTAGGGTTCGGTAGAATTTAACCTTCAACACTTGTCCTTGACAGAAGGACCATATTCCCTCTTTTGACTAAAATGAAAAGCACCTGTCATCATTTGATCTTCTATAGTATAACAGAGTCTTGATTCTTAATTATAAAAATAACTAAAATAAATCCAGTGAAGGGTCGGTGTATATATAAAATCTTTTTCTTTGTTTTGTATGTGTACCAATTTACGTTAAAAAAAAAAAGGAAGTACTTAGTTTTTGTTTCCAAGTCCCTTAAAACAAGGGAAAAAAAGAATAAAACGTATACATCGATAGGTCATCTTATTAAATTTTTTATAGTAGGTGACAATTAAAAAGGGATTTTGGATGAAAAGGGAGTCCAAAACCCAGTCTATTTTTTCCCTCTTTTACACTTATAAGGTACGATAGTTCTTCAAAGAGATGTTTAGCATATTACCGGTCGATGAAATCTACTGTAAATTTTCGTTTACTTGAAAATTAAAGTTTAAGATCAGTATATGATCAAAATATTAGAGTTAATATGTAATAGTCGTGTGATACAACAAGACATCGGGTAGTACGGTCAGTTATATATAAAAGGATTTTATATTAGAGAATCCTAAATGGTCATATAATTGACATGAATATTAAAATTCTCTTGGACGTATATAGTTCAAAGTCGATAGTTTCCGAAACTTGGTTATATTCATAAAGTACATTATAATACCTTCAACGATTATCCGACTCTATCCAACGATATCCATCAATAGTCTATTCTATTTAGTGTTCTAAATAGTAATCGTTACATCGTATACAATTTTAACAATCCGGAGTGAAAACGACACACGAAGGGACTATCAAGTCAACCATTTCTTAGACGGACGTTACGTCCTCTGCATCCAAACTAAGGACCCCACCCTTCTAGACGACCTCTACCCTATCCGATGGGTGAGGTCATAAGAACCTGAAGGGAAGACCGAGTCGACAATTTCTTAGGCGGAAGTTACGTCCTCTGACCTAAGTTAGAGACCTAGTCCTTCTAGGCGACCTCTTCCCTTGCAGATGGATGAGGTCATAAGACCGGACTTCTTAAGGTACCTGATCAGGTACCTCAGCGTTTCTCAGTCTGTCTTGACTCGCTTAAAGTGAAAGTGAAAACGACACATACGAACTTTAAGAGTCTTGTGTAGAAACAGTCACGTCCCAAAAATTGAATTCAGTCCCAAATGACCCTTATGGTCACTAAGGTTTCAATTACCACTGGAGAAAAGAACTATTTTACAAATTTTATCTTTTAAACCTTTAATCCAGAACTCAATGTGCAAGGTTCTTTTATCAACCTCACAGTTTCTATTTCTTTCGGTCTGTCAACAATTTGAGTTGTGAGTTTTTTGATTCTATTATAGTAGGTCAGGGTAGTGAAGTACCGTTTATCTACCCCTTTGTTACTTTTGTCATTGTCTGAAATTAAAACCCCCGAGACTTTAGTGACGTCTACCACCGACGTCGGTACTTTAATTTTCTACGAACAAGGAACCTTCTTTTCGATACTACTTGGATCTGTCGTATAATTTTTCGTCTCTGTAATGAAACGGTTGTTTCCAGGAATATCAGTTTCAATACCAAAAAGGTCATCAGTATATACCTACACTCTCTACCTGGTATTTATTTCGACTCGTGGTTTCTTAACTATGAAAACTTCACACTACAATCTCTTCTGAGAGCTCTCAAGGAACCTGACGTTCCTCTATTTTGGTCAATTAGGATTTCCTTTAGACAGGACTTATAAGTAACCTTCCTGACTACGACATCGACTTCGAAGTTATGAAACCCGTGGACTACACTTCTTGACTGAGTAAACTTCTCTGGGACTACGACCCTTTCTAACTTCCGTCTCTCTTTTTCCCTGTTGTTTCCTACTCTACCAATCTACCGTAGTGGTTGAGCTACCTGTACTCAAACTCGTTCGAGGTTCTCAACTACCCGTCCCTTCGGACCACATGAGGTCAGGGACCCCAGTGTTTCTCAGTCTGTACTGATTCCCTGACTTAAATGACTTTCTGTCTAAATGACATCCCCTCTGTGAAGTCACATTTGACTTGAGTTGAGACGGTTTTGTTCTTCGTCCTCCAAAAAAACAAAAACAAAAAAGTTACGAATACCACACGATTACCTTAACACGACTTCCTTTAATTCTTTCTAAACCAGATCTATTGATCCAGTAGACACAAACGATTAACTGTGAATAGGTCTCCTCTTTGTCTAAAAGTATAGAAATACTGTTTTTCATCACCATGTCCAGTCTCTTTCTCAGAGTGACTTCCATTCGGGAAAGAAAAGGTAACCCTGACCTCCACTCTCGATACTTATAAACGTAACGTTCCTATACCAACGGTCCAAGAAACCTTCTCTCATGACCCACCATTTAATAAATATCGAGTTTCCTGTCTCTTTCCTAAATATTAACATCGGAAAATTTTCATTTAAGAGATTACCCCCAAGTCCCCTCGTATGGTATTTTTAAGATAGTCACAACTTGAAAAGTCTGTCCCTAAAACTCCCTGTGACCACGGTATGATCCCTGTACCCGAATTCGAGAATCTTCGATACTACACTAAACAAGTTCAGAGAGTCGTGTCCCCAACTTACGACAAAAAAACAAGGATCACAAAAAAAAAAACGAAAACAAACAAACAAACAAAAACGTAAAGAGTTACCATTGAAAGGTGGACAATAAGTTCTACGATGTTAAATCTCGTGATTCCTGTCTTACAAAATAATAACAATAATGACTATTCATCGTGAGTGAAGACGTTGTATATGTCCTCTAAATGGTAATTACTTAATTTTGAAGAATCTTACAAAACAAACTGTTGAATTTTTATGTGTGTAGTCAGAATACCACCTTTAGTTGTCCTAAGTGTATGTATTATAGGTATTACTAATCAACTCGTACTTCTGACTCTTATTGTTGTTTTAAAATTCGTTGTAAATACACCGTGTTATATTGATAAAACCGTCTCAAACTCAGATTTAACTATCTGACAAAACTAATAAATCCCGGTCATCGAGTTAGTATGTTAAAGTCCTCTATAGAGTATCTAAAGTTTATAAGTACATCTGACTGAATCTCGAAGGTTCGTCTTTTGACGTAAAATATAGAAACATTTAGGAGTAAAATTTATTTTTCAGTAAAATGAAACAAGGATAAGTGTCTATTATACTACACACACACAAGTCAGTCAGTCAGTACAGGCTAAGAAACGATGGGGTACCTGACATCGGGTGGTTCGAGGAGACAGGTACATTAAAGGGTCCGTTCTTATGATCTCATAAAGATAAAGATAAAGGAAGAGGTCACATAGAATGACTGGGTTCTTAGTTTGGGTGTAGAGGACGTAACCGTCCGACTAACGAATGGTGACTCGGTACACTCTTCGGGTCTATTATACTTTTACTTAGGATTTGGAAACGATTTATAAACATAAAATACTTCCCAACACCTATCCACCAAAATAGTATTTACAGTCGATTCCTCTACGTATTACACCCTCAACACTGAATTCAAAATAAACTCCGTTTTACTCCTGACGTCGGACCCTCTGTCGTGGAGTAAATCGAAACTCTCTGACGGAGTTTCTTCGTCACCCCCTTTCAGTTGTATATTCTAAAACTACTTCCTCTTTAAGTTATGATAGTTCGTGAATGAAATGTTTTACAAAAGACAATCAGTGTTCCTCGGCTACAGTGGTACTTCCCTAAATAACTAAAAGATCTATACTTCTCTACGTTCCTAACCCTATAACTTTAGTCAAGGACTTTTACAGATCGATAGATTTCTGGATAAGGTGGTCAAAGGGACCTTTTGTCTTACGGAGTAAGAGGTGCAACTTACGGGGAGTCCCCCACAACTTACAGTCGTCAACGTCGCCGTAGTCCAAGTCAGAGGTGTCTCCTTCTACCGTTTACGGGAATAACAACAACAAGTCGGTAACCGTTTACGAGAACCGTTCACGGTTGAACATCAACTGTCCGTTCATGGTTAAACATCAACTGTATTTCTTTTAATTTATGTAACAAACTTTACAATAAGAGATATGATCAGTTGCCTTTTCTCAAAACCACTAGATATTTTTCTGAAACGTAGTATCATATTTCGTCATCTAACAGAACGAATATTAGTCTAGATATTTATTTTTCATTATATCCTTGTTACTTACGAAAGTTAGGACGGATAATTATATAACAGTCATCGTCTAATCTATTCCAAAAATTTTAGGTCAGTAAGTAGAACTACTCGGGTACACTTAAAGACCTGTTGGAGAAACGTGTAAAAAGATTGAGGAAAAATTCATAATGATACTTGACGTTGCTTTATCTCCTTTCGTTATCTTACCCTTTCTGATCTCTAGAGAAGTCTTATTAATATCTCTATGGTTCCCTTGTATACGTTTCTACCCGTGTGGTTTCCTGTCTTTACCATACCTGGATTGTCTTCGTCTTCTATAATTCTTCTCCACCGATCTTATGTGTCTTCTTGATACTTTTCTTAAGAATTACTGGGTCTATTGGTGTTACCGTAGTAGTGAGTGGATCTCGGTTTGTAGGACTTTACCGTTCAGTTCACCCGGAATCCTTCGTAGTGATGTTTATTTCGATCACCTCCAATACCTTAAGTTCTACTCGATAAAGTTTAACATTTCCTACTACGACACTTTCACGACGTTAGTTATACGGTGTTTAACCGGTTTGAGTCGTCACCGGTGTCCGGATCTTTTCCAGTTATAAGTAAGGTTAGAGTTCTTTGCATTACGGTTTCTTACAAGTTTGATGACGTTTTCATGTAAATAAAGTGTCCGATTGTTCCATCGGGAGTTTTAGGAAGTTCGATCCGAAGTTGTCATACACCTGGTTCTTGCCGATTTACATGTTCGATCTAAATCTTTTCCGTCTCCTTGGTCTCTAGTTTGACGGTTGTAGGTAACCTAGTCTCTTTTTCGTTCCTTATGGTCTTGTTGTATATGAAGACGAAGTAACTGACGTAATTCGAAAACTGAAACACCTAGTGTTGTTTGACATTTTAAGAAGTTCACTACCCTTATGGTCTGATGGAATGTACGGAGGACTCTTTGAACATATGTTCCTTTTCTTCGTTGTCAATCTTAATCTGTCCATTGTTACCTGACCTCGTACAGTTCCGACATATAGCAGTGGGAGAAATAAATTGAATATACGTCTCATGTAGTACGTTTTACGATCCGACCTATTTCGTGCTCGATCTTAGTTCTAACGAACTTCTTTATAGTTACTGGAGTCTATAAGTTTAATATTTTGGGATTACCCTCTTTCACTTTCCTTGATTTCTCGGAGAATTACTTCCACTTTCTCCTCTCATTTTTTCAACGGAATTTTGAGTTATCAGTTTTTTGATTCTAGTACCGTAGGTCAGAGTAGTGAAGTACGTTTATCTACCCCTCTTGTACCTTTGTCACTGTCTGAAATAAAAGAACCCAAGGTTTTAGTGACACCTTCCACTGACGTCGGTACTTTAATTTTCTGTGAACGAGGAACCTTTTTTTCGATACAGTTTAGATCTGTCGCTTAAATTTTCGGACGGTCGTTTCCAGACATATCAGTGTCGATACCAAAAAGGTGATCAGTACATGTCTACACTCTCAACCTGATATTTCTGCCCTCACGACTTCTTAGCTACGAAAACTTGACACCACAACCTCTTCTGAGAACTCTCAGGGAACCTGACTTTCCTCAAGTTTGGTCAGTCACGATTTCCTTTAGTCAGGACACATAAGTAACCTTCCTGACTACGACTTTGACTCCGAGGTTATGAAACCGGTGGACTACGTTGCTCGGTTGATTAACCATTTTTGGTATGATTAACCATTTATGGGACTACGACCGTTTCTAAATCCCTTCCTCTTTTTCACCCCACTCTCTACTCCACCAACCTATCGTAGTAGCTATGTTATCTGTACTCAGACTCGTTTGAGTCCCTATAACATTTCCTGTCCTTTGGACCGAACGACGTCAGGACCCCCAGTGTTTTTCAGCCGTGTTGACTCACTTGTTGTTGTACTTGAAGTTCCAACTAGTCACAGGATTTATACTTTTGAATCAAGAGTTTATAGTCTAATTTAGTGAACGTACACATGAGAGATCATTGAAATGGTAAAATGGGTTAAGAATACTCTCGTAATTACACCCATAAACTTAAAGGAAAAGATGAAGATCGAACGAAATCTTAGATTAATTTAATGGAATTAACATAAAATAAGATTGTTATTATGACAATTGTCTCCGGTTTAAACACACACACACACACACACACATACACAAACTCTACTTAGCTCTTCTGTGTAATCTCATAATAAAACCTAAAATGTATACTTACTAGAAACCTCTACTAGAAATTTTATGAAAACTGGGAGATCAAAATCATCAACACTAACGTGGTTTTAGTCTGTTATTTCTTTCATTTCTATGTGATGAAGACAAATATACCTAATCGGTAAAAGAATATGTTTCCGACAAAAGGAACTATGTTTAATGTCTAGATAACAAATAAGTAAATCAAACTTTTTTTTTTTCCTAATCAGAATTTCGTTTAAAAGGTCACTGTCTTTCAAGAAGTGAATAAAAAAGAATAAATAAATAAAAATATCAATTAAGCATTACAAAATTTAAATTCACGTGTTGTTTCACTAAGCCGGTATATATATATATATATATATATATATACACACACACACACACACACACACACATAATAAAAAGTATAAGAAAAGACTTCGAGAACTGAATGATTGTGTCGTTTACGTTGATCGATTAATTGTCCAGATCTTGTTCTGATCTTACATTATTTTTCGGACATTATAAAAATGATAAAATTTATAATTGATTAGGGACATAGTCTATATGATATACATTGTCAGTAAAGAGACAATGTTCGGGAAAGACTTAGAGATGGTGGTTAAAATAAAAAAGTTAATAAAGAGTCGTATTGAACCTGAAAGATTTTATTTATAAGACTAAAACGTACTATGTATATTTTCTATATTGAGTAAAAGAAACCACTTTCTTTTGTTGTTATTACTTTTAGGAATGGCTTTCGTCACGCAGAAATTACAAAGTATAAACTAATCTTATAGAACCTTAAACATATTGTTGTGGAATCAGTCGGTTGATCGTTACTATAAGGATCTGGACATACTATGATTCATAGGTAATTTATTTGTCAACAATAAAAATGAACCAAATCTATAATGGTTTTGACACTCTAATCACAAGTTTACATGGATAAATGGGACGAAAGTGAATATGTTTGACAAGATAATTCAAAACGTATATTCTATTTATAAATTATACTATATCATAAAAAATGTATAAAGTAATATTAAGTTTCTGACTTAGGATGTCACACAAAGTAACTTTACTTAGAACGATCAATGATGTTCATTGTCAGACACAGTTAAGTACACACACAATCAAGGAGTTAGTACAGACTGAGAAACGGTGGAGTACTTGACATCGGACGGTCCGAGGCGACAAGCACCATAAGAGGTCCCTTCATATGATCTCACCCTTCGTTAAGGGAAGAGGTCTCCTAGAAGGGTTGGGTCCCTAGTTTGGACTCAAAAAGTGTTACGACCGTCTAAGAAATCTCAACTACGTATTAGACAACGTAAATTAACGTCTGCATTATGGAGTATCTCCAATCGTTTTTACTGACAATTAGACTACTGGATCAAGTGATTCAAAATTAGTGAAAGTACAATATTAGATGATGTATCAATCGAAGACAGTAAAACCTTCGACATTCAATGAGAGACCTTAAAGTTATAAATTTATCGGGGTGAAGTCATTACATCACCTGGTAGGGTCGACTTTCTTAGTGAACTACTACGTAAACGCATACGAAACCAAGTTATTTTGGGTCATTAATAAAAAACGAAATTATTTTTTAACCAAATTTATCTAAAATCGTACAAGTATCTTGGAATAAGAGTAACGAATAAGTGTCTATGACAAATTAGTTTATATAATTTATCACACACCTAAATAACCCTCATTCTTAGTTTACACAATAATTTAGTTTAAAGGGTTTAGTATCATTTACAAGTTATCTAAGAAATCATGGATTATTAGACTTTCTCAGGTATATATGGTGGAACTTGTATTAGATGAATCTCATACTTACTCTTAGGACACCAAGTCATTCCACTTCATTGTATAATATATTTAATAAAAAAGGACTGACACTTGTTTACAAACGAAGAGTAATTTTGTTCTATTAAAAAATTTTCTACCGTTTTAGTGAAACGTTCTAAAGAAATCCTTACCTATGATTGAAACTTCTTAAGTAGTGATACTTCTATTTCAGTGTTATCTCTGAAATAGATTACACATTTATTGATTACTCTAACGGAGGTGGGGGTTTACAAATTAACATAGATATCTTCATGTATAAGACTCGACGATAAAAATAGGAGTTTAACATCGTTAGAAATAAACTGTTCTATAGTGGAAAAAGACAGACGAATAACACAAAGAGGTTAGTTAAGTCTATATTAATTATAAAGTAGACAATTAAAACACGGGGACCTCTTTAAAAAGAGTCCGAGAACGCCTCATGGTGAATGAAGTATATATACAATTCTCCCGTATACTGGGTAAAAGAAACTGGGATTACTTAGTCATAGGGTTTACGGGAGATATGGGAGATTAACAAAGGGAAGGGAAGAGTTTACAGGGAAGTTGAGTACCCTGTAAATGTTCAGAAAGAAAAAGGTACATGGTGAGTCCTTTCTCTTTTATCCTCGTCTTGTCTCCACTATTTTTTCCTCGGGTGGAAACACATTCGTCCTTTAAAATTGACAGACCACACTTCTTCTTACAACTGAAGATAGTCGTTTGACGACAGGTATATATTTTACAGTTTTCAATCAGTTGTGAAGGTATACTACGGTATGTTTACCACAAGATGGTCACGACGACGACGACAATTCAGCGAAGTCAGTACAGGTTGAGACACACCGGGGTATCTGCCGTCGGGTGGTCCGAGGGGGCAGGGACCCTAAGAGGTCCGTTCTTATGACCACACCCAACGATAAAGGAAGAGGTTACGTACTTTCATTTTTCACTTTCACTTCAGCGAGTCAGTACAGGTTGAGAATCGCTGGGGTACCTGACGTCGGGTGGTCCGAGAAGACAGGTACCCTAAAAGGTCAGTTCTCATGACCTCACCCCACGCTAACGGAAGAGGTCAAGATGGTCACGTGACTAAGAGTTAATACGTCCATCTAATATAAATGATATATGAATAAAAACGATTCCGTCTACTTCGGAACCTATTGTTTCGTCGACAAAAATTACGATGAAGGTCTTTTTGGGAGTTATTATATGGAAGAGACTCACTGAGGAGACCCTTTAAGTTCACTCGGAATTTTCAAGGTCTATAAGTGTTCTTCGTTAATCAGGGTACCCGAAGGGTCGACCGTAATCACCATTTCTTAGGGGACGGTTACGTCCTCGACCAAGTTAGGGACCGAATTCTTCTAGGGGACCTCCTCCCGTGTCGTTGGGTGAGGTCATAAGAACGGACCTCTTAGGGTATCTGTCTCCTCGAACCGTCCGATTTAAGGTATCACAGCGTTTCTCAGTCTGTACTGACTTCCCCGAATCGTACGTACGTACGTGAATCAGGGTATAAACTTAGGTAAATAAAAGGTTTATACCATAAATAACGTTTTCGAGGTGACCTCCATTCTTCATAGACACAGGTACATTACTTTAGTATTCACTTTCCTATTAATCTTATTGTAATTCCAAGTATAAAAAAAGGATAACTTTGATGTAAAAATCTTGGAAAGAACTATTTATATAAATGAACATTTATCCGAAATAAAGAGGTAGGAACGTAGAAGGTCTTTTTATAGATGTAGAACCTAAAAATATTTCTCGTGAGAAGTCAATAAAAGAAACCAAATTGACTACTACAGGAGACCACTAATGTCATAGATACCGGGTTGTACTGATATCTTCCTGAAGTAATGGAGATATATAAGAAACGAATAAATAGTAAGTAATGGACAATATATAATCCTTGAGAAGACACATTTAGTCACTTATCTTTGACTGTACGAGAGATTTTATGAATACTTCAAGTGTAGGATTGTTAAGTATTCTAAATAAGTATCTTTCTTACACAAACAGAAAAGGAAGAGGGAGAAAGGGAACAACAACGGTAGTCATTTAAAAGAATAAAGTTCCTTTTCGAGTTTTCACTTACTACTCACATGAATGAGTTTTATTCATGACAAATAGTTGTAAAGGAGATTTAATTAATTTGAATAAGACATCCATGAATACTTATTGTAATACTAAACCATCTTCATAAAAGTTTCCGTCGTTATAAATATCATCACGAATTACAATTCATCTAACCTAAAGGTGTAAAAGTATAAGTCTCTTAGTGTTTTACGTAATGATTCTGTACTATTTACATTTATCGTGTTACTCAATATAGTCAAGTCAAGTCAGCGAGTCAGCACAGGTTGAGAAACGCTGGGGTACTTAACGTCGTGCGGTCCGGGGGGACAGGTATTGGCAGAAGGCCTCAAGTGAGTCTGTGCAGGTAGCTCAGTCACTACGGTAGGTCGGTAGAGTAGGAGCCAGCAGGGGAAGAGGAGGACGGGGGTTAGGGAGGGTCGTAGTCTCAGAAAAGGTTACTCAGTTGTGAAGTGTACTCTACCGGTTTCATGACCTCAAAGTCGAAGTCGTAGTAAGGAAGGTTTCTTTAGGGTCCCGACTAGAGGAAGTCTTACCTGACCAACCTTGAGGAACGTCAGGTTCCCTGAGAGTTCTCAGAAGAGGTTGTGGTGTCAAGTTTTCGTAGTTAAGAAGTCGTGAGTCGGAAGAAGTGTCAGGTTGAGAGTGTAGGTATGTACTGGTGTCCTTTTTGGTATCGGAACTGATCTACCTGGAATCAGCCGTTTCTATCTATGACCCCGTAACACCTGAAATGTTATATGTTGGTTCTCGGTCCCTCTGGTGTCCTAGATCTTTTAAAGTAAAGTCAAAAAACGTAAGTCAAAAATAATAATAAAATAAAATAAAATAAAAAAATAAAAAAATTATATTGAAATAAAAAAAATTAACCTCCGATTAATGAAATGTTATAACATAACCAAAACGGTATGTAGTTCATAGAATTAAGGTTGTTCTTTAACTGTACTATGAATGTTAGTGTCATTATTAAGATCGTGAGTATATAAGGTATGATATCATTCAAAGACCATGGTAAGATTCACGTTATGTACGTAATCGTAGAAATTTATATAAGTCTTGTAGAAACTTTATCTGTAACAATAATAGAATTAAAATGACCAATCCATTGACTTCACATAAATTTATTGAACTAGATCTGTCGTTAAACCATAGTTTAAATTTTAGTGATAAATTCTGTTATGTTATAGTAATGTAACATGATAAATGGTTTTAGGAGAGAAGGTTCTATACCGTATAATCAGGAGATTGAAAGGACAGGTTTTATTTTTGGAAACGCTATTTAAGACTAGTTCTCCCGAGTCTCATAGACAACAACACAAGAAATACTAACTTGTCTTGATCAATTATAAATTTATACCCTGTGATACAAAAACGTTTTCACTCACGTCCAAAGAAATAGTGTTACAGTCACGAAACGTTTTTGGGTACGGTTAAGTTTAATTAACCCATAAAGATTACTTTTTGACGTGTTTGTCACAGTAATAATGAAAATAAGAATTCTTTGAAGGTTCTATCATAAACACAAAAGAACATGTCTAAGTATCTCTGAACAATAAATGACCAAGACTTATACAAAATGAATTAAAAATAAATTAAAATGAAACGTATAATATAAGTCGGAATTTGAGAATGTTGGACGACTTTAAGGATTCTTGAATTAGGTCTCATTCACAAGAAAGTTGGAATGACATGTTTGTATAAAATGAATAAATATACAACGTTATAACTTCCCTCGAAAAAAACATATCCTAATTGATGGGGATATATGGATGAATAAGAGGACGAGAAAGAAGTTCCCTACAGATATCTTTTTGTATGAGTACTGTGAACAATTTTACTATTCCATCTGAACTGAGTCCTGATAACGTTAACCATATGCCTAATGACGTCACCTCAAAGTTAAGGTTCGTGTTCCTTTTCACCCCTGAATACCAGGTCCTCGTCTCACCCTCTCTAACCACCTACCTTTTAATTCCTCTTCCATTAAAAACGATTTTATAGGAATGTCCAAAGAATGACTTCCGTCCAATTTCACCGGTCTGTAATGGATCCCTGACCACCCTCCACTCTTCACACCAATCTTTAGTTGCCACTAGTGTAGAGTTGTCATCCCAAAAGACCGATTTGACCGAACCGACCTAAGGAGGATTTTAACCCGAGAATTCCTGTACGGGTCCCTACTCTTTTATATTTACATCAAAGTCTACTTCGACTAATCTCAAACCATTCCCCTCAGAAACAGTCTTATATAGTTTAGTCGTACACTATTTGACGTATGTTAGTAAATCTTACATCAAAAGGATCCCACACAAAAGTACACATTAATTGATGAGATGATATAACGGAAACTCCTAAATTACATTCCTAAGACGAAAAAGGGGAAAATTGAAGAGAATTTCGAGATGATATAAACAAATTCCTTTGATTCCTATTTTTCGTCTGTTCTCTTAATTATTTAAAAATTTATAAATAGTCGATATTAAAAGTTTATTTATAAAGAGTTTTTTGTATAAAAGATTAAACTTATGTTTTATATACCCACAGAATTTTATTAAATTAATTAGTTATAGTTGAAGGGAAATTACTACAAATACTAAGACCGTTTCTTAACTTAGTTTAGGACTATAAGAAACCGTATTAAGATTCCTCTATCGTAATCTTTACACAAGTCTTAAACATTCAATCTACAGACAGAATAGTGATGACGGAGGTGATCGGAAGTACGTAAAATCATAAAATATAAGTGTTTTACATGACTGTAAACAAAAGGAACCATCGAGTTGACTATTTCTTAAATGGACGTTACGTCCTCTGGACCCAAGTTAGGGACTTAACCGTACTAGGGGACTTCCTCACGTACGGTTGGGTAAGGTCATAAGAACGGACCTCTTAGGGATACCTGTCTCCTTGGACCGTCCGATGTCAGGTACCCCAATATTTCTCAGTCTATACTGACTCCCTGATTCGTATCGTGTCGTGTCAAATACATTAATTTAGATGTAGTTGAGACATTCACTCCATCTCCTCTATAAAAACGAAAATAAAACATCTACTTCGTCTCCGAGCTCAAATAAGTTCCATTGAGTCGGTATGTATATGATTATAGATTTATGGATTATTATATATTTATAAATGTATACATATATTATACGAATAAATAAATAATATACATGAACAAATATTAATAAATTTATTAAAATATCAATATTTGTATGATATGAATTATATTTAATATATTGTTTTATAAAATATATGATTAATTATTTATACTAATATATATATATTAGAAAAATGACCGAACCTGTGGAACTCGTTTGTACTCGGAGTTTAAGAATATAAATATAGTCAAGTCAAATCAGAGAGTCAGTACAGGCTGAGAAACACTGGGGTACCTGACGTCGTACGGTCCGAAGGGACAGGTATTGATTGAGGGTCTCAAATAGGTTTGAGTACAGGTAACTCAGTCACTACGACAGGTTGGTAGGGTAGGAGACGGCAGGGGAAGAGGAGGGCGGATGTTAGAAAGGGTCACACTCCCAGAAAAGGTTACTCAGTCAAGAAACGTAGTCCAGTGGATTCATAACCTCAAAGTCGAAGTTGTAGTCAGGAAGGTTATTTATGAGTCCTGACTAGAGGAAATCCTACCTGACCAACCTATATTTTAACATATAAGACTATTTTACTCGATAATTTACATAAAATGTCACGAATCCCTTCTCGTAGAGTTCGAACCGTGCTAACTATAACACCGGTACATTACGAAACAAACCTCTCCCGGTGCAACTATAAATACCAGTTTATTACGAAACAAATACCCAACGTCATAAAACAGACACTAACATCCTACGAATCGTTGTAAAGACGGGAGATAGGTAAATTACGATTATCGTAGAGAGGTCGACACTCTTGGCATTTAAGAGGTCTGTAATGGTCTATAGAGGACACAACTCCCTTACCTCAGTTTTAATGTCGTCCAACTGTATTTGTATTAGAAACAGTTTCCTACCTTTCTAGTAGTATAATGGATCCTTTAACGGAAAATACCATTTTACGAGTTAACTTTGGAGTTGACACGACATTTACCGTACAACTTCAGGCTTACCCTCATTAGGAATTCAATCTGTCTTACCTAAATAATAAATCTTGGTTATACATAAGGAGGAAACATGGTGTTTCTTATTCTTTTTCCAGACTGGGACCGTGAGAAAGTATCTCTATGGACTTTTTGGTTTAGTCTTAATTAAAATTCGTCCATACTGGATTTAGTTTAGGAAATACTAATATGTCACCTTCACTCTTTATCTAAATTCCCGGATCTAGACTATCTGTCTCACGGACTACTTGATACCTGCCTCCAAGTACTACAACATGTCCTCTGTCCCTAGTTCTGGTAAGGGTACCTTTTCTTTACGTTTTTTCGTTTTGCCGACAGACCCCTCCGGAATGTTTATCGAAACATTTTTTCCCTTCGTTTTTCGTTTCCTCTTTTCCTTTCTATATTCGTAGACTTACGTCTTAAAGTTTCTTATCGTTCTTCTCTATTCTTTCGGCAGAAGTCGTTACTTACGTTTCTTTATCTCCTTTTCTTGTCTTACCCTTTATGATCTCTAGAGAACTTCTTTTAATCTCTATGGTTCCCTTGTAAAGTACCTTTCTACCCGAGCTATTTCCTGTCTTTACCATACCTGGATTTTCTTCGTCTTCTATAATTCTTCTCCACCGTTCTTATGTGTCTTCTTGATATGTTTTTTCTAGAAGTACTGGGCCTATTAGTGCTACCACACTAGTGAGTAGATCTCGGTCTGTACGACCTTACACTTCAGTTCACCCGGAATCTTTCGTAGTGATACTTTTTTCGATCACCTCCACTACCTTAAGGTCACCTCGACAAAGTTTAGGACTTTCTACTACGACACTTTCACGACGCGAGTTATACGGTCGTTTAAACCTTTTGAGTCGTCACCGGTGTCATGACCTTTTCCAGGTAAAAGTAAGGTTAGGGTTCCTTTCCGTTACGGTTTCTTACGAGTTTGATGACGTGTTAACGTGAGTAGAGTGTGTGATCATTTCATTACGAGTTTTAAGAGGTTCGGACTGAAGTCGTTATGTACTT
This sequence comes from Capra ibex, assembly GCA_006410555.1. NCBI lineage: Eukaryota > Metazoa > Chordata > Mammalia > Artiodactyla > Bovidae > Capra > Capra ibex. The sequence goes on along the minus strand of SJYO01029858.1, from coordinate 174,571 downwards.
GGCACTTGAAGGACTACAAGTTCGACCAAAATCTTTTCCGTTTCTTTGGTCTCTAGTTTAACGGTTGTAGGAGACCTAGTACCTTTTTCGTTCTCTCAAGGTCTTTTTGTAGATAAAGACGAAATAACTGATACGGTTTCGGAAACTGACACACCTAGTGTTATTTGACACCTGTTAAGACTTTCTCTCCCCTTATGGTCTGGTGGATTGGACGGAGAACTCTTTAGACATACGTCCAGTCCTTCGTTGTCAATCTTGACCTGTACCTTATTGTCTGACCAAGGTTTATCCTTTTCCTCATGCAGTTCCGACATATAACAGTGGGAGGAATAAATTGAATATACGTCACATGTAGTACTCTTTGCGACCTGACCTTCTTTGTGTTCGACCTTAGTTCTAACGGCCCTCTTTATAATTATTGGAGTCTATACGTCCACTGTGGTGGGAATACCGTCTTTCACTTCTCCTTGATTTTTCGGAGAACTACTTTCACTTTTTCCTCTCACTTTTTCAATAGAACTTCGAGTTGTAAGTCTTTTATTTCTAGTCCCGTAGGCCAGGGTAGTGAAGTACCCTTTATCTACCCCTTCGTCACCTTTATCACAGTCTGAAATAAAAACCCCACGAGTTTTTAGTGACGTCTACCACTGACGTCGGTACTTTAATTTTTGCGAAAAAGGAACTTTCTTTTCAATACTGGTTGGATCTAGTATATAAGTTTTCGTCTTAATAATGAAACGGTTGATTTCAGGCAGATCAGTTCCGATACCCAAAAGGTCATCAGTATATAAGTACACTCTCAACCTAACACTTCTTCCGACTCGTGACTTCTTAAGTACGAAAACTTGACACCACAACATCTTCTGAGAACTCTCAGGGAACCTGACGTTCCTCTAGGTTGGTCAGGTAAGACTTCCTCTAGTCGGGACCCTAAAGAAACCTTCCTTACTACGACTTTGAGGTCGTGAAACCGGTGGAGTACGCTTCTCAACTGAGCAACCTTTTCTGAGACTACGACCCTTCCTAACCCCCGTCCTCCTCTTCCCCTGCTGGCTCCTACTCTACCGACCTACCGTAGTCACTGAGCTACCTGCACTCAGACTCACTTGAGGCCCTCAACCACTACCTGTCAATCGGGACCGCACGACGCTAAGTACCCCAACGTTTCTCAGCCTGTTCTGACTCGCTGACTTGACTTGACTTGACTCTGTTCACGATCTGCAAAGTTGTAAAAGTACATACAAATATCTTTTGGAACCATAATTTAGACTTTACACAATGATATTGGGTAATTATTTAAATGATTTATAGATTAAACCGGGAAACTTTTAATTCGCACTTTAAAATAAAATAAAATAAAATAAATAAATAAATAAATAAATAAAATTTAAAAGGAAAAATGAAAAAAAATGAAATGTTATGATACAACCAAAGCGGTATGTAACTGTACTTAGGTGGTGCCCACATGTACACTAGGGTTTGTACTTGGGGGGAGGGAGGAGGGAGGGGTGTTGTAGGGAGACCCAGTAGGGGTACGTGGTCGGGGTTCGTACGACATAGGACGTAGTCTGTATCTAACCACTAAGCTAAGAATGTACTATCATATGTACAAAGTTACGGTAAGAGGGTTTAGTAGGGTGGGAGAGGGAGAGGGAGACTCAGGGTTTCAGGCGATATGTGTAGACAAAGAAAAAACGACAGAACGTATGTCCCAGTAGTAACGGTAGAAAGATTTAAGGTATATATACACAATCATATGACATAACCACAAAAAGAAAGACCGAATGAAGTGAGACATATTAGCCGAGGTCAAAGTAGGTAGAGTTGTCTTGACTAAGTTTACATAAGAAGAATTACCGACTCCTTATGAGGTAACACATATACATGGTGTCGAAAGAATAGGTAAGTAGACGACTACCTGTAGATCCAACAAAGGTACAGGACCGATAATATTTGTCACGACACTACTTGTAACCCCATGTACACAGAGAAAGTTAAGACCAAAGGAGCCACACATACGGGTCGTCACCCTAACGACCCAGTATTCCATCAAGATAAACGTTAAAAAATTCCTTAGAGGTGTGACAAGAGGTATCACCGACATGATCAAACGTAAGGGTGGTTGTCACATCCTCCCAAGGGAAAAGAGGTGTGGGAGAGGTCGTAAATAACGAACGTCTAAAAACCTAGCGTCGGTAAGACTGACCACACTTCACCATGGAGTAACACCAAAACTAAACGTAAAGAGATTATTACTCACTACAACTCGTAGAAAAGTACACAAACAATCGGTAGGCATACAGAAGAAACCTCTTTACAGATAAATCAAGAAACCGGGTAAAAAACTAACCCAGCAAATAAAAAGACCTTAACTCGACGTATTCAACGAACATATAAAAACTCTAATCAACAAACAGTCAACGAAGTAAACGATAATAAAAGAGGGTAAGTCTTCCGACAGAAAAGTGGAACGAATATAAAAGGAAACAACACGTCTTCGAAAATTAAAATTAATCTAGGGTAAACAAATAAAAACGAAAATAAAGGTCTTAAGACCCTCCACCTAGTATCTCCTAGGACGACACTAAATACAGACTCTCACAAAACGGATACAAGAGGAGATCCTCAAAATATCAAAGACTAGAATGTAAATCTAGAAATTAGGTAAAACTCAAATAAAAGCACACGTCACAATCTTTCACTAGATTAAAGTAAGAAAATGTTCACCAACTGGTCAAAAGGTTCATGGTGAACAATTTCTCTAACGGAAACGAGGTAACATATAAGAACGGAGGAAACAGTTTCTATTCGACAGGCATCCACACACCTAAATAGAGACCCGAAAGATAAAACAAGGTAACTAGATATACAGACAGAAACACGGTCATGGTATGACAGAACTACTGACACCGAAATATCATCTCGGACTTCAGTCCGTTCAACTAAGGAGGTCAAGGTAAGAAGAAAGAGTTCTAACGAAACCGATAAGCTTCAAAAAACATAAAGGTACGTTTAGAACTTTACTAAAGAAGATCAAGACACTTTTTATAGCGACCATCGAACTATCCCTAACGTAACTTAAACATTTAACGAAACCTATCATATGAATAAAAGTGATATAACTAAGAAGACTAGGTGCTTGTACCATATAAAGAGGTAGATAATCACAGGAGAAACTGAAGAAAGTAGTTACAAAATATCAAAAACTATATATCCAGAAATCAAAGAAATCCATCTATATAGGGATTCATAAAATAAGAAAAACAACGTTACCACTTACCTTAACAAAGGAATTAAAGAAAAAGATGAAAGAGTAATAATCACATATCCTTACGTTCCCTAAAGACACACATCTAAAATATAGGATGTTGAAATGATATAATTAATTAATCGAGGTCATTAAAAGACCACCTCAGAAATCCCAAAAGATACATCTCCTAGTACAGTAGACGTTTGTTATTCTCAAAATGAAGAAGAAAAGGTTAGACCTAAGGAAAATAAAGAAAAAGACGAGACTAACGACACCGGTTTTGAAGGTCTTGATACAACTTATCATCGTCACTTTAACCCCTGGGAACAGAATAAGGACTGAAATCCCCTTTACGAAAGTTAAAAAGTGGTAACCCCTATTACAAACGACACCCAAACAGTATATATCGAAAATAATACAACTCCATACAAGGAAGATAAAGACCTCTCAAACATAGTATTTACCTACAACTTAAAACAGTTTCCGGAAGAGACGTAGATAACTCTATTGTGTTATTATCGCCTTCTGAAATTATGGGGTGAGTGTGGATACCTGTCTAGTTGATTTGTCTTTTAATTGTTTCTTTGCGTTTGAAATTTACTATGTAATCTGGTCAATCTGGATCAACTATAGATATCCTGTAAAGTGGGGTTTTGTTACTTAAAGTGGAAAAAGAGTTCACGAGTACCTTGGAAGAGGTCCTATCTAGTGTAGGACCCGGTATGTAGATTGGAACTATTTAAAATTTTTTAGCTTTAGTAAGGTTCGTAGAAAAGACTGGTATTACGAAATTCTAATCTAGAGTTAATGTCTTCTTTTTGATAATTTTTTAGGTTGTATACCTCCAACTTGTTGTGTGAAGACTTATTGGTTGTTTAGTGTCTTCTTTATTTTTTTCTTTAGTTTTATACGTATCTTTGATTACTTTTACTTTTGTGTTGTTGGGTTTTGGACACCCTGTGATATTTTCGTCACGATTCTCCTTTCAAGCATCGTGATGTCCGTATGGAGTTCTTTGTTCTTTTTTAAGTTTATTTATTTGATTGAGATGTGGATTTCGTTGATCTTTTCCTTGTTAACCTCTTGGGGTCTCAATCATCTTCCTTTCTTTAGAATTTTTAATCCCATCTTTATTTACGTTTTCTTTGTTTTCTCTGGTATCGTTTTTAGTTGTTTCGGTTTTCGACCAAGAAACTTTCCTATTTATTTTAACTGTTTGGTAATCGGTCTGAGTAGTTCTTCGTTTCTCTCTTTTTAGTTTAGTTATTTTAATCTTTACTTTTACCTCTCTAGTGTTCTCTGTTGTGTCTTTATGTTTCCTAGTATTCTCTGATGATAGTTGTTAATATACGGTTATTTTACCTGTTGTACCTTCTTGACCTGTTTAAGAATCTTTTCATGTTATAAGGTTTTGACTTGGTCCTTCTTTATCTTTTAGAATTATCTGGGTAGTGTTCGTGCCTTTAACTTTGACATTAGTCTTTAGAAGGTCGTTTGTTTTCGGGTCCAGGTCTGCCGAAGTGTCGACTTAAGATGGTTTTCAAAGCTCTTCTCGATTGTGGATAGGATGACTTTGAGAAGGTCTTTTAACGTCTCCTTCCATTTGAAGGTTTGAGTAAGATACTCAGGTGCTAGTGGGATTATGGTTTTGGACTGTTTCTATGATGTTTTTTCCTTTTGATGTCCGGTTATAGTGACTACTTGTATCTACCTTTTTAGGAGTTATTTTAAGATCGTTAATCTTAGGTCGTTGTGTAATTTTTCTAGTATGTGGTACTGGTTCACCCAAAATAGGGTCCCTACGTTCCTAAGAAGTTATAGACGTTTAGTTAGTTATATTAAGTGGTGTAATTGTTTAACTTTTTATTTTCGGTATACTAATAGAGTTATCTACGTCTCTTCCGGAAACTGTTTTTGTCATACTTTAAAATTACATGATTTGTAACGAATTAATTTAGTCTTTTTCAAACGAAAGTTTTGAGATTTACCTATAATCTAAAATCTAATACACACGAGTGAGTCAGTACAGACTGAGAAACACGGGGGTACCCGAGATCGGGAGATCCGAGGTGACAGGTACCCTAAAGGTTCGTTTTTATGACCTCCCACAACGGTAAAGGATGAGGTCCCCTAGAAGGGATGGGTCCCTATCTTGGGTACAAAGGACGTCGAGGAGGTAACCGTCCGTCTAAAAAAGGTGACAGCGATGGACTCTTCAGGTTATGTGCGAGAACGAAACAATATCAAAAGGAAGGTTTCTTATTTGTAGAAATGATGACTCGGTAGACCCTTCAGGTCTCAAATCTAACAGGTACGTTTAAAATATGGAATTGAAATATAAAAGGACCAGGGTCGTAAAACACATAAAAGTAAAAGTAAAACATCACTTATCTTCCATTTCCTTTTCTTTCAATTAACTCATGTAAGAGTTGATTGTCATCTCTGGATCTAATGAAAAAGTTACATTTACAAGACAAGTTCGTTGGAAGAATCAAACTAATGTAACTTGTTTCCTACATACACAAGGTATCATTACTCAATCTTTAGAGGAAACCAAACCGAGGACCATTTTGTCTCATTTTCTTAAAATATTATCTTATTTTAACTCTTAAGTCCAAAAAAAAGACTTATATAAAAGGAAACCTTATAAAAATAGTAACTTAAATATAAGTTTAAAGAGAGTAACGGTTCGGTATATGATTAGATAGATCAATTTTGTTGTATCTCGAGTTAAACTTTTTTTTTTTTTTCTGAATCACTAGTTTATCAAAACAATTTCATTATATAGATGACGTAAAGGGTATCTCAATATGACTCGAAAATATTATTTGTCTTAACATTTTTGTTGAAACTATTTTCTTTACGTAGTGGTTTTTTTAGATACCTAAAAAGGGTGAAAACATGTTAGTTAAAGAATTTTGATCAACTAGATAACTGTCCTATGAAGCAATTTATAAAAACTAAATATGATAAAAGACAATACCCCTAATCAAACGAGATATAAACTGTTTCGGTAAATTTGTGAAAAAAAAAGTAAAAATAATAGAACTGATTGAAGTTTTATTCGTTAATATTAAACTTGTGATTTAAGTGATTTATTAATTCGTATTATTGATAGATTAAAACCCGAAGGGACTATCCAGTCAACCATTTCTTAGACGGGAGTTACTTCCTCTGGGACCAAGTTAAGGACCCAGTTTCTAGACGACCTCTTCCCTATCCGATGTGTGTTCATAAGAACCCGAAGGGAACACAGAGTGGACCATTTCTTGACGGACGTTACACCCTCTAGATCCAAACTGGGAACAAAAACCTTCTATGGGACCTCTTCCCTTTCCGATGGTTGAGGTCATAAGACAGGACCTCTTAAGGTACCTGACATATCAGGTACCCCAACGTTTCTCAGTCTGTGTTGATTGGGTGAAAGTGAAAAAAGTGTAGATTAAAATTATGAATCACTTAAGTCTAGAGAGTATAAACTTTCCCAACGATAACATACTCCCATCGTTTTTATTCTTTCGTTACCACTAAAATTAAAAACATGTAAAGAGATTAATGTACGGTAGAGTTTACGTTTTATACGTTCAAAGTTAATGTTAACTTTTATGTTTAATTAGATAGTAAATCCTGAGATTAGTTTAACTGAATAAATGAACATAAAATATATTTTATGAAGTCTTCACAACTTGAAAGTCGGGATAGGAAAGGAAACCGTCGATTAAATAAAATACCCACAAATTTTGATCAAACGAACTCAATATAAGGAAAGGACTCTGACGTTATTCTCCAATTATTTCTATAAACTATAGAGGTATGTGAAAGTATTTATGACTCTTTCATAAAAGGTCCATAAAATATTGTTTCGTTACCACTATCAGGAAAAACCGAAATCACCTTAACTAAAGATTAAAAAAAAAGATACTAACTTTAGATTAATGTAGAGGTTTCATTTATATCTCTTAATTTATTTTAATCTTTAGACAATCTCATATAATGGTGAGATCATAAAAGAGTAGATCAGGGAGTAAACTAGTAGTGATGTTGTCCTGTATTATTAGACTCAGTCTTCATAATAAAGTAAACGTTTACACGGTTGGTCGTTATTAACCTCGATTGTAAACTATTTTTTAATATGTATGAGTATACGTAATACAGTAAATTAGGAGTGTTTTTGACGTACTTTGTATTTATGGTAACGTCTATTCCCTTGAGTCAAATGTTTTATAACATAAACGAAGGGTCACACAATCAGTGACTCAACATAGATTGAGAAACGTTGGGGTGTCTGACATCGGACGGTCCTAGGAAACAGGTACGTCATGAGATCCGTTCTTATGACCTCACCCATCGGTACGGGAAGAGGTCCCCAAGAAGGATTGGGTCCCTAGCCCAATCCCAGAATGAGTAACGTCCGTCTAAGAAATAGTAGACTCGGTGTGTCTGACAGGAAAAAACAAAGGATCCCGACGGTATTTTTAACGGTGTGTAACTTTGTAAATAAAAAAAAATAAAAAAATAAAAAAATAAAAAAAATTAAAAAAATAAAAAAATTAAAAATAAATAAAAAAATAAAAAATTTAAAATTTTAGAAATTAAGAATGTACGCAAGGGTCTGTACTTGGGGGGAGGGTGGAGGGAGGGGTGTTGTAGGGAGACCCAGTAGGGGCACGTGGTCGAGGTTCGTACGACATAGGACGTAGTCTGTATCTGACCGCTAAGTTAAGAATGTACTATCATATGTACAATCTTACAGTAAGAGGGTTTAGTAGGGTGGGAGAGGGAGGGAGACTCAGGTTTTCAGGTAATATGTGTAGACACAGAGAAAGGGACAGAACGTATGTCCCAGCAGTAACGGTAGAAGGATTTAAGGTATATATACACAATCATATGACATAACCACAAAAAGAAAGACCGAATGAAGTGAGACATATTAGCCGAGGTCAAAGTAGGTAGAGTAGTCTTGACTAAGTTTACTTAAGAAAAATTGCCGACTCATTATGAGGTAACACATATACATGGTGTCGAAAGAATAGGTAAGTAGACGACTACCTGTAGATCCAACAAAGGTACAGGACCGATAATATTTGTCACGACGCTACTTGTAACCCCATGTACACAGAGAAAGTTAAGACCAAAGGAGCCACACATACGGGTCGTCACCCTAACGACCCAGTATTCCATCAAGATAAACGTTAAAAAATTCCTTAGAGGTGTGACAAGAGGTATCACCGACATGATCAAACGTAAGGGTGGTTGTCACATCCTCCCAAGGGAAAAGAGGTGTGGGAGAGGTCGTAAATAACGAACGTCTAAAAACCTAGCGTCGGTAAGACTGACCACACTTCACCATGGAGTAACACCAAAACTAAACGTAAAGAGATTATTACTCACTACAACTCGTAGAAAAGTACACAAACAATCGGTAGGCATACAGAAGAAACCTCTTTACAGATAAATCAAGAAACCGGGTAAAAAACTAACCCAGCAAATAAAAAGACCTTAACTCGACGTATTCAACGAACATATAAAAACTCTAATCAACAAACAGTCAACGAAGTAAACGATAATAAAAGAGGGTAAGTCTTCCGACAGAAAAGTGGAACGAATATAAAAGGAAACAACACGTCTTCGAAAATTAAAATTAATCTAGGGTAAACAAATAAAAACGAAAATAAAGGTCTTAAGACCCTCCACCTAGTATCTCCTAGGACGACACTAAATACAGACTCTCACAAAACGGATACAAGAGGAGATCCTCAAAATATCAAAGACCAGAATGTAAATCTAGAAATTAGGTAAAACTCAAATAAAAACACATGCCACAATCTTTCACTAGATCAAAGTAAGAAAATGTTCACCAACTGGTCAAAAGGGTCGTGGTGAACAATTTCTCTAACAGAAATGAGGTAACATATAAGAACGGAGGAAACAGTTTCTATTCCACAGGTATACACACACCTAAATAGAGACCCGAAAGATAAAACAAGGTAACTAGATATACAGACAGAAACACGGTCATGGTATGACAGAACTACTGACACCGAAACATCATCTCGGACTTCAGTCCGTTCAACTAAGGAGGTCAAGGTAAGAAGAAAGAGTTCTAACGAAACCGATAAGCTCCAAAAAACATAAAGGTATGTTTAGAACTTTAATAAACAAGATCAAGACACTTTTTACACCGACCATCGAACTATCCCTAACGTAACTTAAACATTTAACGAAACCCATCATATGAGTAAAAGTGATATAACTAAGAAGGCTAGGTACTTGTACCATATAAAGAGGTAGATAATCACAGGAGAAACTAAAGAAAGTAGTCACAAAATATCAAAAGATATATATCCAGAAATCAAAGAAATCCATCTATATAAGGATTCATAAAATAAGAAAAGCAACGTTACCACTTACCTTAACAAAGGAATTAAAGAAAAAGATGAAAGAGTAATAAGCACATATCCTTACGTTCCCTAAAGACACACAACTAAAATATAGGACGTTGAAATGATATAAGTAACTAATCGAGATCATTAAAAGACCACCTCAGAAATCCCAAAAGGTACATCTCCTAGTACAGTAGACGTTTGTCACTCTCAAAATGAAGAAGAAAAGGTTAAACCTAAGGAAAATAAAGAAAAAGACGAGATTAACGACACCGGTTGTAACTTTGTAAATTTTGATAATCTTTATATAAGAGTGTCAAGTCCCCCGATCACCAAGTTTTAGTTTCACGACTCTTCCGATACGAGGTAGACTTCCGAGATCCCTTCTTAGAAAGGATCACCGTAGTGAGGTCAGAGACGGAGATAGTAGCGTACCGGAAGAGGGACATACAGACAGACATTGATTTACAAAGAAAAATATTTCTATGGTCAGACACTTTTAAATTCTGGGTGTAATTAGCTCATACTGGAGTAGAATTAACCTAATGTAACGTTTCTGGGAGAAAGATTCATTCCAGTGTAAATGTCCATACTCCTCACTCCTGGAATTGTACGGAAAACGTCCCTTTGTTAAGTTGGTTACTGTCTACGATTAATTTGACGGGTTTCTGTGTCTCGATAATTTAACGATTGACCACGTGACCCTACTGGTACTCCCTACCCTACCCCTCCCTCCACCCTCCCCTGAAGTCCTACCACTTGTGTACATGTGTGTGGTACCCGACTAAGTACAGTTACATACCTATTTTGTGGATGTTATAACATTTCATTAATCGGAGGTTAATTTTATTTATTTTATTATACTTTTTTCTTAAATTGAATTAGACTGGTGTCTCGTCGACACTTCTCTCTGTGGTGCAGATTCCATTCTCTTTGGGTTCATTCTGCCATCCGTGACTCTCCCCTAGTCTCTCGTCTGTCTGACTTTGATGTTAGTGTCTGTTGATCTGTTAGACTAGTGTACCCGGTGTCGGAACAGATTGAGTCGTTTTGATTCGGTACGGAACACCCCGGAGGGTTTCTACCGGCCTAGTACCATCTCTCCAGACTGTCTTACACCAGGTGACCTCTTCCCCTACCGTTTGGTGAAGTCATAAGAACGGAACTCTTGGGGCACTTGTCATACTTTTCCGTTTTTCTATCCTGTGACTTTCTGTTTGAGGGGTCCAGTTATCCACGGGTTATACGATGAACTATAGTCACATCTTTATTGAGATCTTTCTTACTTCCCTACCTCGGTTTCGTTTGTGTTGTGCGTCAACACTTACCCTGACAATACCTTCGTACAAAGCTACGACGTTTCTCGTTATAGCATATCCTTGGACCTTACAATCCAGGTACTTAGTTCCATTTAACCTTCACCAGTTTGTCCTCTACTCTCTCACTTGTAACTGTAAGATCCTTAGTCACTTGATTCTACCTGACCTTACCCACTCAAATTGAGTCTACTGGTTATATAGATGATGACACCCGTCCTTAGGGAATCTTATTTACCTCATCGGTAGTATCAGTTGTTTTCTCAGGTTTTACGTCATAACCTACGTTTGAGTTTTTGATGTCTTACTAGAGACAAGCAAAGGTTCCGTTGGGTTAGTTATTGTGTCATTAGGTTCAGATACGGGGTCGGTCATTGTGATTTCTTCGACTTCAACTTTTCAAGATACGTTTGAATATTCTGGAAAATCTTGATTGTGGGTTTTTTTCTACAGGAAAAGTATTATCCCCGGACCTTACGTTTTCATCCTTCAGTTCTTTGTGACCCTCATTGTCCGATTAAACCGGAACCTCATGACTTACTTCGTCCCGCTTCCGATTATCTCAAGACGGTTCTCTTGTGTGACCAGTATCGTTTATGGGAGAAGGTTGTTGTGTTCTCTTCTGAGATGTGTACCTGTAGTGGTCTACCAGTTGTGACTTTAGTCTAACTAATATAAGAAACGTCGGTTTCTACCTCTTCGAGATATGTCAGTCGTTTTTGTTCTGGCCCTTGACTGACACCTAACCTAGTACTTGAGGAATACCGGTTTAAGTCTGACTTTAACTTCTTTCGTCTTTTTTGGTGATCTGGTAAGTCCATACTGGATTTAGTTTAGGGAATACTGATATGTCACGTTCACTCTTTATCTAAATTCCCTGATATAGACTATCTGTCTCACCGACTACTTGTCCTTAGTTCTGGTAGGGGTTCTTTTTCTTTACGTTTTTTCATTTTACGGACATATTCTCCAGAATGTTTATCGACACTTTTCTTCTCTTCACTTTTAGTTTCCTCTTTTCCTTTCTATATGAGTAAACTTACGTTTCAAGGTTTCTTATCGTTCCTCTCTATTCTTTCGGAAGGAGTCACTAGTTACGTTTCTTTATCTCCTTTTGTTGTCTTACCCTTTCTGATCTCTAGAGAAGTTCTTTTAATCTCTATGGTTGCCTTGTAAAGTACGTTTCTACCCGAACTATTTCCTGTCTTTACCATACCTGGATTGTCTTCGTCTTCTATAATTCTTCTCCACCGTTCTTATGTGTTTCTTGATATGTTTTTTCTAGAAGTGCTTGGTCTATTAGTACCACCACACTAGTGAGTGAGTGGATCTCGGTCTGTATGACCTTACACTTCAGTTCACCCGGGATCTTTTCGTAGTGATGTTTGTTTCGATCACCTCCACTACCTTAAGGTCAACTCGATAAAGTTTAAGACTTTCTACTGCGATACTTTTACTACATGAGTTATACGGTCTTTTAAACCTTTTGAGTCGTCACCGGTGTCCTGACCTTTTCCAGTCAAAAGTAAGGTCAGAGTTTCTTTCTGTTACAGTTTCTTACGAGGTTGATGACATGTTAACGTGAGTAGAGTGTGCAATCATTTCATTACGAATTTAAGAGGTTCGGTCCGAAGTAGTTATGCACTTGGTACTTGAAGGTCTATAAAGTCAACCAAAATATTTTCCGTTTCTTTGGTCTCTAGTGTAAAGGTGTAGGTGACCTAGTACCCTTTTCGTTCTCTCAAGGTCTTTTTGTAGATAAAGACGAAACAACTGATACGGTTTCGGAAACTGACACACCAAGTGTCATTTGACAACTTTTAAGACTGTCTCTAACCTTATGGTCTGGTGGACTGGACGGAGAACTCTTTGGATATACGTCCAGTCCTTCGTTGTCAATCTTGACAAACCTTGTCTGACAAACCTTGACAAACAAACCTTGTCTGATCCAAGGTTTATCCTTTTCCTCATACAGTTCCGACATATAACAGTGGGACGAATAAATTGAATATACGACTCATGTAGTACTCTTTGTGACCCGACCTCCTTCGAGTTCGACCTTAGTTCTAACGGCCCTCTTTATAGTTGTTGGAGTCTATACGTCTACTGTGGTCGGAATACCGTCTTTCACTTCTCCTTAATTTTTCGGAGAACTACTTTCACTTTCTCCTCTCACTTTTTCAACCGAATTTCGGGTTGTAAGTCTTTTGATTCTAGTACCGTAGACCAGGGTAGTGAAGTACCGTTTATCTACCCCTTTGATACCTTTGTCACCGACTAAAATAAAAAGACCCGAGGTTTTAATGACGTCTACCACTGACGTCGGTACTTTAATTTTCTGTGAATGAGGAACCTTCCTTTCAATACTAGTTCGATCTGTTGTATAATTATCGTCTTTGTAAACAAACGGTTGTTTCCAGGCAGATCAGTTCCGATACCAAAAAGGTCACCAGTACATACTTACACTCTCAACCTGACACTTCTATCGACTCGTGACTTCTTAACTACGAAAACTGACACAACAACCTCTTCTGTGAACTCTCAGGGAAACTGACGTTCCTCTAGGTTGGTCAGGTAGGATTTCCTCTAGTCAGGACTCACAAGTAACCTCCCTGAGTACAACTTCGACTTTGAGGTTATGAAACCGGTGGACTACACTTCTCGACTGAGTAAACTTTTCTGGGACTACGACCCTTGATAACTCCCGTCCTCCTCTTCCCCTACTGTCTCCTACTCTACTAACCTACCGTAGTGACTGAGCTACCTGTACGCAAACCCACTTGAGGTCCTCAACCACTACCTGTCCCTCGGGACCGCACGGTGCCAAGTAACCCAGTGTTTCTCAGCCTGTGCTGACTCGCTGACTTGACTTGACTTGACCGATGTCTCGGGTATAAGGACTTATGATATGGGGTTACAGACATTTGTAGTTTGACTAATTTTGGTTAACGTATTGTACCGACTTTCATTTTAGACAAAAGGATGAAAATTGGGTCTAATAATCCAAGGTGCACATCACAGGAAACGAAACACACTATCATGGAACTTTTTAAGAACTTTTGGGAGAATCCATTTCAAAATAATACTAAAAAGGTTATGTAAATAAAAGTGTAACCTTTTAGTCTCACTTGAATCATGTCATAAAAACGAATAAACGTTTATGACTCCCTTGAGGGTACTAAGTCACGAAGAGTGCAAAAGACGGGTCTTACGGGAATCAATCTACCTTCATTTATATAGAGAAAGTGGGATTCAGAACCTCATAGTACTTTTCAATGGTCCCTAGTATACTTAAATAAATGATAGTACAATAATAATTAATCACGGTTAATATACAGGTTCAGTATATACAGTGTATTTTAATTATATCATAGAATATACCTTATTTTTACTGAGAGGTCCTTCTTCCTAGAAGTTCATGGGGGTTCATGTGGTCCATGTTGTCTATAGTGATTTCTTAAACCCTCAAGAGATCGAATCTTTATAAGTTTCACCAACCATCATAAATTTAAGATCTGGGTCTCTATTGGGGTTTATACATTTAAAGAAACTCATGCAGATCATGAAAGGAGATAAAAACTGTTCAGAAAGGAGAGAAATTCCGTTTTACCCCTCCTTTGATTGGTGTCTTGAGCTACTGTGACGGTTCTTGTTCTGATGAAAATGACCCGGAAAGTCAGTAAGACTATGACACTCTTGGTGCAACGGTCTACTTTCCGGATCAAACTTAAAGGTACACAAACTTGGTCCGAGAGTCTTATCTATTGTACCATAGTGGACTACTTACGTCACAGTCGAATTATTAGACGTACGAGGAAATCATAAAAAGACGATAAATTCAGATAAAACTTAAGATGAAATTACCCATAGTGGGGTCGTAGTTGAAGGTAGTCACTTCAAACTACTGAATGTTTAAGATGTGTTAAATATTTTTAGATGGACCTTATATTATAAGTACCAAAGGTAAATTTTTATTGATACTATACAATTTTTATTAAGGTGATATTTTACACTTGTTCAATTACTAGGGAATATTATATAATATTTTCCTTAACGAAAGGAATTGAAAGAAAATCAAACCATTTATCCTTTGATATGTAATTATAGTATCCCTAATTACTTTATTGAGATTAAATTATGTTATGTATTCAAATTGTCACATTTATATTGTTTCTTAGAAAGTATTCGGATAATATATGGTAATTTATAGTTTGACGACTTTTCGTTATATTTTATAATTTTATCTTTATCACATGTGTAGTTTCCGTCTTACTTCTATGACTTCTAATAGAACTCATTAAGTTTTTGACCGGATTTAAATCAGACAAATACTTCTCAAATGAGTACTGAGACGAGGTAACTATTAGAGAGGGAAATAAATGACTAAAAATATTAAAGGGACATAAAGAACGTATGAATGACACTTAACGTAAGACACTCTTTGGAAAAAAAAAACAACAACAACATTAGGGAAGAAAAACCGACTCTACACAGTAAAACCAACTCTTGTTAAGAATTACCCGAATTTACGACGTGGGTTGAGGTATCAAAGAGTAAGTCACTCACACTTCACACCAGGTTTTTAAACGTAAACATTGTAAAATCTTGGGGACTATATCAGATATCATTCTCGTATCAGAAATCTTGATGAATTTGAACCTAAAGTTAGAACAGGAACATTCATGATAGATCCCCGGTTCCTATTTAGGGAATGAAGACACTCTAATAGACGTTGAAAAGACATAAGACTCCTTATCAAGGTTTATGTCACAGACTGTCTATCATCTATGAGATTTTATGTCATTAATAATCATCATAAATGAAGGGTATATTGAAATCCAACAACTTTATTCTAGTAAAGATTAAAGTAATAAGTTTAAATGAATAAGTACAATACTAATTATTTCTTATTTTTTTAAGGGATTACAGAAGATCCTGTGTTTTCTTTTGTCAAGAGGAAAATAACCGTGATCCTACCTGAAATATCTGTAGCAGGTACGGACACTGGGTGGAGTAGTCTAAGGTTAGTTACGTCGGACATGGGACCTTGTCTTTTTTTATTTTAAGACACTGTCTGATTTTCCGTAAGTCGGAAGGTGTGGACATAAAGGACAACATATTATGACTTGAATCATCACGTAAAAGTCCTTTAATATTCTGTAGGACTATAACTTCATCATGATGGTTTCTTCATAAAATATCTAACAATTTATAAAAGACAAAGGTCGACATGGTTCTTTGGTACCCTGTGTCGTCAGTCCCCCGTCCCCGTATTTCTTATATAAATGTAATTGAAACATTTCAAAAGTTTTTTATCTTACCTTTGTGACTTCGGATACTAGCTAAATATTTCATTTAGGATACGTTTAATATTTTATGATAGTCATTTTCCCTTTTCCCTAGTAGACTAGGATGACAGAGTAAAATATATCTTTTCCTACTCCGAGTCTTTTCATTTTACTAAACGAATTAATATAATCTCAAAACAACGACAAAATAAGTCAACGAGTCAGTACACACTGAGAAACACTGAGGTACCTGACGTCGTGTGGTCCGAAGGACAGGAAGTGATAGAGGGACTCTAACGAGTTCCAGTACAGCTAACTCAGTTACTACGGTAGGTTGGTAGAGTAAGAGACAACAGGGGGAGAGGAGGACGGAAGTCAGAAAAGGTCTTAGTCCCAGTAGACGTATATACTCAAACAGATATAAAGAGGGTCGTTAAAACTAAGGTCGAACACTAAGTAGGTCAGACCGTAAAGTACACTATATGAGACGTATATTCAATTTATTTGTCCTACTGTTATATGTCGGAACTGCTTGAGGAAAGGGTTAAAACTCGGTCAGGTAACAAGGTACAGACGAAGAGTGAAAACAAAGAACTGGACGTATGAACAAACCCAAATAGCTTCGGTAATACTTATAGAGTAAGGAATCAAAAAGGAAATTTTGAGAAAGCAATCAAATAGTAGACACTATTGAGAATAGAATTTATAACGGAGATTAATAAAAGATGTTTATGGAGTGTCTTTGTCAAAGTGGGACTCGCTTGAGAACGACGATTCAGTGAAGTCAGCACAGACTGAGACACTCTGGGGTATCAAAGAGGTCCGTTCTTGTGACCTCACCCAACGGTAAAGGAAGAGGTTACATGTTTTCACTTTTTACTTTCAATTCAGAGAGTCAGCACAGGTTGAGAAGCTCTGGGGTACCTGACATCGGATGGTCCGAGGAGGCAGGCACCCTAAAGGGTCCATTCTCATGACCTTACCCCACGGTAACGGAAGAGGTCCTGGTTCTCCTTGGACCATGTTTTTTTCCTTCATGGAAGGAAATAACAGTCATCCCAGAAGTTTTTCGTTATTAAAAGGACACAATCTCATGGATCCTTAGACCTTCACTGTAAAATTGAACTTCTTTTTCTTTAGACTACAAAAAACTTGGTTCTTCTTGGACCATGTTTTTTCAGTCCAAAGAAAAAGAAATTACGTTCAATTTCACAGTGAAAGTCTAAGGATCCATGAAATTGTGTCCTTTTAGTAACGAAAAACTTCTGGGATGACCGTTGTTTCCTTCCATGAAGACACCCTAAACATCACGAAAGTGTTACAGAAGTATATTACAATTTTGAAAGAGAAATTAGTACTATTTCAATAGGAGACTATTAAAGTTTTTTAATTGTATGACTTCTTTTAATATGTCATGTCAAAGTCTAAATAAGACTATGATAAGGGGAAAATTGTTAACGTACACTTGATTAAAAGTTATTTCTTTACATGGAGCATCGTCTTGTTCGATATACATAGTGTCCGGTTCTTGATTAGATTTAATAAATGTATATAATTGACTAAATTAAGTATAGTTGTACACGATAATGATAGGGGGAAAAATTAAATTTAAATAAATAAAATTAACCTCCGATTAATGAAATGTTATAACATAACCAAAACGGTATGTAGTTGTACTTAGGCGGTACCCATATGTACACAAGGGGTAGGACTTGGGGGGAGAGTGGAGGGAGGGGTATGGTAGGGAGACCCAGTAGGGTCACGTGGTCGGGGTTCGTAGGACATAGGACGTAACTTGGACCTGACCACTAAGCAAAGAATATACTATAATATGTACAAAGTTACGGTAAGAGGGTTTAGTAGGGTGGGAGAGAGAGAGGGTGTCTCAGGTTTTCTGACAAGATATGTAGACACAGAGAAAACGACAGAGTGTATGTCCCAATAGAAATGGTAGAAAGATTTAAGGTATGTATACATAATCATATAGGGATAAAATATCTGTTTTTGTGAACTATATGTCAGTAACTTATCGAATGAGTTTAAATACGTCGGTTTTCACAGACTTACCCTAACTTAAAGACCTATTGTTAAAAATCGATATTATATAGTGAAGAGACTTTTTTTTAACCGAAATCAAACTAAGGATATTGTAACAAAACCATGAAAAAACATGAATTGTGTAGGATAGACAACACATCATAAGTAAATGAGAAACACTTTGGTACACAGTATAAACCAAGTCTTATACATCATTGATCTTAAAAATAGAAATATTATAGAAAACGACGTACTGGAACTCACTAAACGCACAATAGAGACACAGAAGAATAGATGTTTCTCTATTTAAATCCAACAGTAGACCACAGTCGAGAATTTAAAACAAACCTGTAGTAAGGGTATATGTGTATATAATTGTAAATCGTAAAAGACACATGAGGATACCACAACCACGAGAGAAAGACTAAAGTGCCGTTCTAAAAAAAATACAAAGATAATAATCTTCAAGAACATCATAAGGACTGAGAATACTACTTAATGAAAATATGGTCACATAAATATAAAGAACTGAAATAATAAGTCAAATCAAGTTGTTTATAAATATCTCGGGGATGAAACTCGTTCGAGACTCTCCACCACTACCTGTTCCTTCATACCGTACGACGTCATGTACTCCAACGTCTCAACCTGTGCTGACTCGTTGACTTGACTTGACTTGACACCCGATCCTTATTCCTTGTTTTTATTTATGGTATACCAAAGACAGGAACTTTATAATCACCAACTAAACACTTTTGAGAGATCAAGGATCAGAGTTCTTTACCGAACAAGAAAAATTTTGCAAAACACAGAAAAATGATTTTATATTAGTTATGATTAAAATTTTGACAGAGAAATTCGTGTAAAAACCATTGACTAATACAATGTACAGACAATTCTAAATCTTTGATTGGAACCTTGTTCGATAATACTTTTTTACGACTTAAAACAACTGAAAATAATCATGATATCACAATGATATTACATGATAATCAATTGTATTATCTAAATTTTGTGTCCCCTTTTTTGTCGAGAAAAAATTCTTTTTTAATAAACAGTGAATTGGTTTACTTTTGGTGTTTACAAATTCGTGATTAGATATCAGAACTTTAACACGACGATGATATTCCCTTTTTTGTATAGACGAATAAAAACAACAATATTTGGTTAATATATATAATATACCATATATGATAACATAATATACTATATCATACACCTCATTTGTATAATCCATTACACGATATTACACTTTGTATTTTATAAAGTATATATTATATACAGTATATAGTATATTATATATTATCATATGTCAACGTATACCGTGTGATTCTAAATTTCACGAAACAAAGATCGAACACATACTTAATAAAATAAGGAATAATTTATTTTAATATGAAACCTCAAATATAAGTTTACTAAAAATAAATGGTGTTGTAATAAAAAATTCAACATACTTCATTTTTTACTTTCAGGAAAGGGGTCTCCATCAGTGACAATTGGTATATAACGTATAGGAAAGACTGAAAAAGGTTAAGTATGTGTCTGGACTTTAAACTAAAATTTTGGTATAATAAATAAAGTTGTATTCAGTCTTCTTTTGTCTTCATGTCTTTCTGGGAAAAAAAAGTCAAAGTTATTTTGAAATAAATATGTTCACCGGTCGGGTGTCTGGTGTTAAACGACTGGGGATACAATTTTCTAAGGTTTGTAATCACATTACTTACTTTATATAGTCTATTTAAAGTCCATTTAGACGGTTTAAAGAGAGTAAAATTTTTGACAGAATGAAATTTTTACACTATTAAAGTCGTACGTTTTTACTATAGACCGAGACGTTATTCAGTGTGATCAATTTTCTTTGGAACATAAACAAAAAATGTGTCGTGTGTACGTCCACTGTGTCATTCAAGTATTAAGGGGTGTTTTTTGAATATTTGAGTTGTTGACTCTTAGTACAAGAATATTAGACGTAGTAAGTATCGATATATGAGATACCTTAGGTAAGGTATCGTCGTCTCTTGGAATTGAGTTTTCGTGGTTCAAAGGTCCATAATGATGTTTGTAGAACAAAAGTAAGAGATTATGTACGTCAGTTTGACGGATCCTTCGTTTATGGTTAAGTGGAATTCACAGTTACCCATTCCCTTTTGGTAACTCGTTGGTTATAATAAGAATGCAGATCTTGACTACGATGGAGAAATGAAGTAATGAAAAAGGAAAGTACTTGTAAAATAAAAATCGCATCGAGATAAACTCATATTTGACTTTAAACTTATATCAGAGAAAGTCTAAGTAGATTGTCAAATCTTGTAAGTATAGACAAATTAGGACTCCTTTTGTCTTTATACTAGAGATTAGATCTTATAAGACCGTCAGAAATAATTTTCAATCCAAGTCTTAAGATATCGTGTTACTAATCCCAGACAAACAAGTTTAATATCTGATATTCTAAGGAAGTAAATAAATCTAATTCTAAGTTTCAATTAAGGGTTATGTAAAATATCTTCACAAAAGTACAAAACTTGTTCGTCCCAAGTCACCCGTAAATATCCTGGAACGAGTATAATCTCTCGATACGTGAGTCTCTGATGACCTAGGTGATTTACCTGTTACTTTTGACCAACTCCGACGACTACTTATGAAGTTATCCTTAGACTATGTGTCTGTGTCTAAAGTAACAATTTCAGCTACCTTGACTTCAGAAGGAATTTTGACACGAGGACTATCCGACTTCTATCTCATCACCTGACAATCAAGAAATTCGGTTTTTACGTACCTACAACATCTTTCCGAAGTAAGAGACGGACATCAGTCATTGAACTCCCGGAAGACGTCTAAGACGTGACGTCATGACTGTAGAAGTATGACGTTTCGTGATGGTCGTATGAACCGTCATAAAGACTCGGGAGTGTTTCAGGAGACCACAATCAACCTATAGCGGGACCCCGTGACATGACTTCTCACGTCCTAGTTACCGGCCTTATCAGACACCTCATCCGGCCTATCACAATGAACAATGTGGACACGACACTCCGTGAAGACGACCCCATAATCGACCTCGCACCCGTGGTCCCCTTTAGACCTAAGGTCATATCGGTGAACTACCGTACAATGTACCCAGTATGCACCTTCTACTGCCGACTTCACC
This sequence comes from Capra ibex, assembly GCA_006410555.1. Classification (NCBI taxonomy): domain Eukaryota; kingdom Metazoa; phylum Chordata; class Mammalia; order Artiodactyla; family Bovidae; genus Capra; species Capra ibex. Next base: position 153,146 of record SJYO01029858.1, on the reverse strand, counting down.
GACTCACCCGTCTCTCCACTGAGGTCGTAGAAGTAAAAGGAGTTGTAGATGTAACAGAAGAAGTTAGGGTTGTCCCGGACGAACTCCTCAGAGAGGTAAGAAATTTGTTAATAATTATATACAACGGAAGGTGGAACGTATGAAAGACACAAAGTGTAAAAGTAGTCACTCAAGAGGTTTGTGACAATACTGTAGATAATTTTCTGAACGTCATATCTTCCTGAACTAGTACAAAAACACTTTAGAGGGTCGTGCTAGAAGTAATAGACGTATGTTTTTGTAAAAGTTTCGCATCAAGAGGTTTACACGTCTTGGTTGATAAAGAACTCATTATCGAAGTAATAATGGGTTGACAAAGAATTCTCGAAGATTGACTAGGTAATCGGAACTATCTTTAAATGCTGTGAGTCCTCAAAATGATAGTTAGAAGTAAGCTCAAACGTAACACATGTTAGCTGTCATTATACGGTGGTGTCCCAGAGTGAACAGTACGAGGACTCGATAGGAGTCTACTACGACATACGAGAATTTGACAACCCCGTCGCCCCCGTCACATCGTTCTCGTCGGTAGAGGAGAAGTCCTTAGTGGTGAAGGATGAGGGTCTTTCTAGGAAAACATGACTCGACTTCATTCCATTTTACATCGGGTGAGGTGATAAATTTCCATCACAGGGAAAGAACGTAGGTGGACATTAAACTCCCGGTCACAGTGGACACAATAAGAATCAAAAGTTGGAGTCTCATCAATTTTTGACACTTAAAGACAGAAGTTGGGAGAGTAATATAAAATCGATTAAAAATCAAGTACCGATGTTAAACAGTTTGAACTATTTTAATACCAACTTTACGATGAAAAAGAAAGACTCTAAGAAAACAGTTTTGTTATTGGGTACTTAAAATTAAAGTGGACAAATTTCCCATAAGTCGGATAGTTTAATAGAGATTAGTTAGGTGTGAACCTGTAAGAGAACTCTTTGGGACGATTCTTAATTTTCCACTATAACAGTGATATTGATAATTTAAGTTGTTCATACTATCTTAAATTGACTGTAATACGATTTACTGACTCTTATCTAAATTGTTGATTCGATTTTAGTGTTATGATCGATTACAAGTTTCATCCTTTCTTAGTTGATTCAAATTTTAATAAAAAATATGTACACAATACCAACACAATCAGAAGTCACTTTATGAGATTCAGTACCCATGAGTGAGTCGTTCCTTTTACCTTAACTTAAGTGTTTTCGTACAAATTTAAAATGAGGGGTTAAAAATGTAGTTCCTGACGTGGTCGTAAAAAATAATGAACTGTGTATTATAAACCACTAAAAAAGGTATAAGACTTCTGTTTATGACTATTCATAATCTCAAACACTTCGGGTGTATGTTTTGTGAAATAAACGTAATAGAGTAAGTTAGAGGTGTTGTCGGTACACTTCTTCTATAATTATCATAGGTATAAAATGTTTATCCCCGTAGTAACCACGGAGTCTACTATTTGTTAGACGGACATTACATCTGAACCCAAACTAGGGACCCACTCTTCTAAGGGGACCTCTTCCCTTACCGTTGGGTCAGGTCATAAGAACGGATCCTTTAGGTACCTGTCTCCTCGAATCCCCCGATATCGGATACCCCAGTGTTTCTCAGTCTATTTTGACTCGCTGATAGTGAAAGTAAAATGTTTAATTTTAATGAAGAATCTTCATTTCAATACTGGTTGGATCTATCGTATAATTTTTCGTCTCTGTAATGAAACAGTTGTTTCCAGGCACATCAGTTCCGATACCAAAAAGGTCACCAGTACATACCTACAGTCTCAACCTGATATTTCTTCCGATTCGTGGCTTTTTACCTACGAAAACTTGACACCACAATCTCTTCTGAGAACACTCAGGGAACGTGAAGTTCCTCTAGGTTGGACAGATAGGTTTTCAACTTGTCAGGACCCACAAGTAACCTTCCTGACTACAACTTTGACTTTGAGGTTATGAAACCGGTGGACTACGTTTCTCGACTGAATAAACTTTTTTTGGACTACGACCCCTTCTAACTCCCGTCCTCCTCTTCCCCTGCTGTCTCCTACTCTACCGACCTACCGTAGTGGCTGGATTACCTGTACCCAAACTCACTTGAGGCCCTCAAGCACTACCTGTCCCTCCAGTACCCCAGTGTTTCTCAGTCTGTACTCACTGGCTGACTTGACTTGACTAACCTATCATCGACTAATTGTCATATCACTATAAAAGTCCACTTGTAACTTCTCTGAGTCGGTGTAACGACAATAACAAGTCAGTGATTTAGTACAAACTAAGAAAACTCTGAGGTACTTGACAGGTACCCTAAAGGGTCCGACTTATGACCTCAACTAACGACAAAGGAAGATGACCCCTAGAAAGACTAACTCCCTATATTGAACGTAGAGGACGTAACCGTTTACCTAAGAAATAGTGACTCGGTGTTCCCTTAAGGGTCTAAGTTAGTATATATCTGTATATAGGTAAGAGGGGTTTTTAGGGGAGTCTACGTCCGACTCTCTATTATAACTTGTCTCAAGATACACGATATATCATCAGGGACCACTCAATAGGAAAAATTTATATCGTGACATATACACAACTAGGGTTTGAGGGATTGGTAGGGAAGTGGGGTACGAAAAGACGTCGTCGGTATCCCAGCAAGAGATTCAGATACTCAGAGAAAGGATAAAACCTTATCCTTTGTTGGTTTTCAAAAACTAGTTTTACTAGTTTTTGCTAGTTTTCAAACATAGCAAAGAAAATAGATCCAGGTAGGTACAAAGAGGCTTATAGTATCAAAGTAAAAGAAATTACCGGCTCATTATAAAGTAACACGTATACGTGGTGTAGAAGATATAGGTAAGGAGACAGCTACCTGTAAATCTAACGGACACACACAACCGACAACATTTGTCACGATGTTTCTTATAAACCCACGTACATTGGAACACCTAGTACAAAAAGAGTCCTATATACGGGTCTTCACTCACCATAACGTTACAGTATACCATTCAGAAATTCAGAAAAAAAAAAAAAAAATTCCTTGTAGGTACGATAAGAGGTATCACCGAAATGGTTAGATGTAATCGTGGTTGTCTAATCCTCCCAACAGAAGGAAGGTGTGGGAGAGGTCGTAAACAGTAAACACCTAAAAACTACTACCGGTGAGACCAACTATACGCCATTATAGAGTAACATCAAACCCAAACGTAAAGAGATGACTAATCGTCACAACTTGTGGAAAAGTACACTGAGAACCGGTAAACATACAGAAGAGACCTCTTCACAGACTCACAAGAAGGGTAAACAACTAACCCAAAAGATAAAACTACGACAATTCGTAGTACTCGATAAACGTTCAAAATCTCTGATTGGGGAAGAGTTAGTGTAATAAACGTTTATAAAGTAAGGTCAGACATCCAACAGAAAAACAAAACATATGACAAAGAAAACGATACGTTTTCGAAAACTCGCATTCATCAAGACTAAAAAATAAAGACAAAAAAATAGGTAATAAGATTCTCTGTCTAGTTTTTTCTGTAAAATGACACTAAATACAGTCTCTCACAAGAAGGATATAAAAGGAGACTCCCAAAATAACAAAGGTCAGAGTGTAATTCAGAAATTTGGTACAAGTCAAGTAAAAACACATACCACAATTTGTTACTAGATTAAAGTAAAAAACCGTACAACAACAACAAGTTAGCGAGTCAGTAGAGACTGAAAAACACTGGGGTACCTGACATCGTACGGTCCGAAGGGACAGGAAGTGGTAGAGGGCTCGAATGAGTTTGAGTACAAGTAACTCAACCACTACGGTAGGTTGGTTGAGTAGGAGACCGTAAGGGAAGAAAAGGACGGAAGTCAGAAAGGGTCGTAGTTCCAGAAAAGGTCACTCAACCGAGAAACGTAGTCCACCGGTTTCATAACCTGGAAATCGAAGTCGTAGTCAGGAAGGTTACTTATAAGTCCTGACTAAAGGAAATCCTAACTGACCAAACTAGAGGAACGTCAGGTTCCCTGAGAGTTCTCAGAAGAGATTGTGGTGTCAAGTTTTCGTGGTTAAGAAGTCACGAGTCGAAAGAAATATCAGATTGAGAGTGTAGGTATGTACTGATGACCTTTTTGGTATCTAAACTGATCTACCTGGAAACAGATATTTCACTACAGAGACGAAAATTCATACGACAGATCCAAACAGTATCGATAAGAAGGTTCCTCGTTCGGAGACAATTAAAGAACCGACGTCAGTGGTAGACGTCACTAACACCTCGGGTTCTTTTATTACAGATGGTGACAGAGACAACAAAGGGGTAGACAAATGGTACTTCACTACCCTGACCAAAGGTACTAGGACCGTAAGAACTAAGGTAGAACACAAAGTAGGTCGGGTCATAAAACATACTACATGAACCGTATATTCAATTTATTCGAACCACTGTCACTGTCATATGTCGAAACTGTATGGGGAAAGGATTAAAAGTTGGTCAAAAAACAAGGTATAGACTAAATTAACAACGAAGAACTGGACGAATGTCCAAAGTGTCCTCCATCCCTTTTACCAGACCATAAGGGTAGAGGAATACTTAAAAGACAACAAACATCACTAGGTGTCTTAGTTCTGAAATCGTATCACTTCGTCTTCGACAGGTCATAAGGGTCGGGGCGAACAACTTCTCTGACAAAAACGTCGTAACACATCAAGGGAGGAAACAGTTTATATATTACTGATATTCACGGACACAAATAAAGACCTAAAAGATAGGACAAGGTAACTAGAAATGTAAATAAAAATACGGACATTTTCGACTCGTGGAAATGTAGATAAAAATACAAAACTACTGACATCGAGACATCATATCCCTCGGACTCAGGGGTCGAGGCAAAAAGAAAGAGTTGTAACGAAACCGATAAACCCCAGAAAACACAGAGATATGTTTAAAATTTCAAAAACAAGATGAAGACACTTTTGACAGCAACCATTAAACTATCCCTAACGTAACTTAAACATCTGACGGAAGTCACCATATAAACAAAAGTGCTATAGTTAAGAAGGTTAGGACTCATACAGAAAGGTAGACTTACATAGAAGTTAAAGAAAGTAGTCGTAGTATATCAAAAGTCTTATGTACAGAAAATAGAGGAATCAATCTGAAGAAGGAGTCATAAAATAAGAAAAACTACGTTACCATTTATCCTAACAAAGAACTTAAAGAGAAAGACTAGAAAGTAACAATCACATATTTTACGTTGTCTAAAGACACATAGTTGAAACATCGGATGTTGAAACGGTTTAAGTAACTACTCAAAATCGTCAAAAGACCATCATAGAAATCCTAGAAGATACATATCCTAGTACAGTAGACGTTGTCACTGTAAGAAAAGGTTAAAACTAAGGGTAATGAAGAAAAACAAGGGACTAAAGACATCGATATTGAAGGGTTTGATACAACTTATCTTCACGGTTCTTACCTGTTGGAAGAGAACAAGGTCTAGAATCTCCTTTACGGAATTCAAAAAGAGATAACTCATACTACAATCGACATCCAAACAGTATATACCGGAAATAATACACCTTCATACAAGGGAGATACAGGTGAAAGATCTCTCCAAAAAAAAAAAAAAATTAAAAAATTTAGTATTTACATACGACTTAAAACAGTTTTTAAAGAAGACGTATATCTCTACTAGTATACTAAAAGTATGAAATCAAACAACTACACCACATAGTGTAAATAACTAAACACCTACAACCTTTTAGGAACACAGTGACTCTACTTATGGTGAACTACTACCACATACTAGTGAAATTATATAACAACTTAAACCTAACAAACATAAAACAACTTCCAAAAACGTAGATATAAGTAGTTACTATCACCGGATATTAAAAAAAACACACACCATAGAAACAGACCGAACCATAGTCTTACTGTCACAGGAATGTCTTACATAAACATTTAAAAGAAAAGAGACGTTAAAAACCCTTCTCAAAGTCTTCCCGTTCACAATTGAGAAAAGATTTACAAACTATCTTAAAGCGACACTTCGGTGTCCAGGATCTGAGGACAAACAACCCTCCAAAAAAGTGGTGAAATAACAAAATTAACTTCCTATTAAGGAAATGTCATAAAACAGTAAAAGACAGTATGGAGTTGTTCTTAGTCGTTATCCATGGGGGTACAGGTTAGGGAGGGTTGGAGAGAGGGTAGAGGGAGACTTAGGGTGGGAAGATCTAACAGTCTCTCGGGGACAAACTTAAGGGACTCAGTATGTTGTTGAAACAACCTTCAAAAAATTAGTGTCAAAGTTAAAGTCCCGAACACTGACCGGACAAGTATAAAAGACAAAGAAGGAATAAGTCAGAATTCTCTGACACGGAAAGATTCTTAAACAGGTAAAAAAGGTCCAACAGGAAAATAACCGTATGTAAACGAGTATCATCAGAGTATACTAGGAAAAGTAACAGACAACATGGAGGAGGAAAAAGGAAATATTAAAATAACTAAACTCAGGAAAGGGAAAAAACAAACTACTTAGAACCATTTTAAAATAGTCTAAACAACTGGAAAAGTTTCTTGGTCGAAAATCAAAGTAACTAGAAACGTTAACAAAACAGAGATAAAGGAAATAAAGACGAGACTAGAAATACTAAAGGAAGGAAGATGATTGAAATCCAAAACAAAAAAGAAGAAAGAGAACAACAAAACCTACATTCTTATATAATAAATAAACTCAAAAGAGAGGAAAGAACTATATTCTAACATAACCATATCTGAAGAGAGAACCTTGACCAAAACGGTATAGGGTATTCAAAACCTGACAAGACGAAAGTAAAGGTAAACAGAGATCCATAAAAAATTTAAAGGAGAAATTAAAGAGGTCACTAGGTAACCAACCAATCATTGTATAACAAATCGACCGTACATAACCACAAAATAAAAAAAAACATCATATAAAGATTAGAGTATCGTAACACTAGTCTTTTCTACGAACTTTCGTAAAGTTAAAAGAATTTAGATGTTTCCAAGTGGAACACCGGGTCGTACACCATTTAGGACCTCTTACAAAACACACGTAAAGTCTTCTTACACATCCGACTGTAAAAACCTATTTTACAAGATACTTATAGTCAATTCAGGTAAACCAGATTCCACAGTAAGTTCCGGACATAAAGGAGTAGTTTAAAGACAGTTCTACTAGACAGGTAAACACTTACACCCCTCAAATTCAGGAGGTAATAATAACACACTGACAGATAAAGAGAGAAATACCAACAATTACAAACGGAATGTATAACTCCACGAGGACACAACCTACGTATATATAAATATTAAAAATATAGAAGAATAACCTAACTTGGGTTCTAGTAATACATCACAGGAAGAAACAGAGAATATTGTCAGAAACAAAATTTCAGATAAAACAGACTACACTCATAACGATGACGTCTAAAGGAAGTTAAAGGTAAACACACTTTATGGAACAGGGTAGGGGAATGAAAGTCAGACATTCACACTCCACCCAGAGAACATCTGTCATATATTTGGTCAAACACAAACATCTGGTCGGTCAGATAAAGAGAACCAACCCTATAAAGTAGGTAAATGTAAATTCCATTAATAGTTATATATACTAGGATAATGATAAAAGAACCAACAAAACCCGATTAAAAAAATCCATAAAAGGAAGAGAACACAACGGACGGATCTCTTCAAGGAAATCGGAAACAACAGTTCGACCAAACAACACAACTTAAGAGAATTGAAAACGAACAGACATTTCGAAAACTAAAGAGGTTTTAGATTTGTGCTCAGAACGACCCATAAGAACCGACATCCAAGAAGAGAAAGTAGTGAAATTTATATAATACGGTTAGGAAAGACCGAACATCTCAAAGACAACTCTCTAATCGACCATTGGAATACCAATGGAACATACAATAAACAATAAAAATAGAACACCGAAAAATTATCAAAAAAGAAACGTGTCAAGACGGGTGGTCCCATTCTAGGTCAAAAAGGGTGGTGGATGGGAGGGTAGTCCTGGGAATGTCTTGGGAGAACCGGAGTAAATGATCTCTTGTCTGTCTTCTTTGTTCTTCTTGATGTTAGGACGTCGGAGGTCTTCTCTTTGGTGTTAGTGTCTTTCAATTAGTTTCACTTTCCTGTCTCCTGATTCACGGTTTACTTCCTTGTTCTATTTTGGGGTCTCTTTGTTTATTCACCTCAATTGGAAAGTCTTTTTTTAGTCTAACTACTATTAGTTCTACTAGGTCCTAGAGTCTTTTACTGAATTCTTCTACGTTCTTTACAAATGGTTTCTGGATCTTCTTGATTTCTTGTTTATTTGTCTTTGTTTGTTATGTGACCTCTTTAGTTATCGTATTATTGACTCCGTCTCCTAGCCTACTCACTAGACTTTCTGTTTCACCACCTTAGTGAAGTCGTTCCATTTTATGTCTTTTTGCTTATTCTTCTTTACTTCTATCGGATTCTGGGATGACCCTGTTGTAAGTCACGTGGTTGTAAGTGTAATATCCCCAGAGTCTTCCTTTTCTCTCTCTTTCCTGGGCTCTTTATAAACTTCTCTATTATCGATTTTAGAAGATATTGTACTTTTTCCTTTATCAGTTGGTTAAGGTCGTTTATGTCTCTCAGGGTCCATCCTATTTGAGTTCCTTCTTGTGAACCTCTGTGTACCATTAGTTTGTCTATATATAGATAGAAATAAGGTTATTTTATAATAGAACAGAACTATTGATATTGAAATATCATTGAAAGTTTTAATCCATGATCTGAAAGTTTAAACAAGAAGAAAGAGTACTAAAATGAAAACGATAAGACTCAGGGGACTTAAATGTACACTCAAAATTCTAGTGGGACTGTTAAAGATTTTGTTTTCTCGGTGAACTATAAACCTATCCTCAACGTAAATGAGACATCTGGTCAAAGTCTGTATAATTGTAGACTTTTATAACTCAACCGGTTTTTCAAACGAGTTAAAAAAGGAATTCTACCGAGATCATCACGAGTCCACAGAAATTGAAGTAAACTCTGTTAAAACAATCTAATAATAGTAACCTTTCTCTAACATAAATGAGACATCTTGTCAAAGTCTGTGTAATTGTAGAACTTTATAACCCAACTTGTTATTCAAACAAGTTAAAAAGGGGAATTATACCGACATCATCACGAGTCGATATAAATTGAAGTAAAATTTGTTAAAACAATCTAACATAGTCTTGTCGACAGGATAGTCACACGTAAATTTTTTTATATAGTTTTAACCACTTAAAAATGTCGGTAAATTTATAACTACTACCTTCTTTTTCACTGTAAAAACTGAATAATACGAAGTAGTAAAGTTCTTTTCATTTTCGTGTCACCTTTACGTTTTTGTCTAAACACGTCACATACCTCTTTTACGACACTTGACTAGTTTGTACAGTTTTCACTAACCACTTCAAAAACAACTATTAAAGCGTGACCTGTTATGAGGTACCAGTTGATCTTGTCAACTTCAACTATCGTTAGTTTAGTTCTGTAATTAACATTTTTGAGTTTCAATATGGTATATTCTCTCTCGACTGTATGATTTTTATAGGTTTAGTCCGCGACTTTTAATAAACGTGGTCGAATCAATACAATTAACAAAACTACAAACTCAAGGTGTACTCAGTTCGTTTTTTCTGGAAGAACTGACATAAAGACTTACTCAGAGAGATAACTTTACATTACTTTTGAAAAGTAAAAATTTTGTTTAATACTATCCACTACTTTTCACTTACGACATATTATTGTACCTTACCTTCTCTAGTACCCCTTTCACTTTACTTGGTGGTGGTTGGTGTGATTACCGGTTAGAAGTAGGTTTTTTCCACTACACATATACCGCTATAACCTTTCCTCACTAGATAATACTCGAAGGAGACTTTTGGTTTACTAAGTAAGGTTGATCGTGATGAGAGTAAATCTGGTTGACTTTCGTCATGAACCAGTTTTCGTAGGTCTTAATCAGTTATCTTTTATGTATTAGAAGGTAGTCCTATTGTGCTCTGACACACAAAAAAAAACAAACAAACAAAAATTACTGGTCCGTTTTTGATAATATCGAAGTTACCCTTCAACACTAATTAGACGGTATATGTAGTCTGTAACCTTAAAGCTTAAAGGTAAATAAAACCAGAAATATTTTAAGAGAATTACTTTCTTTAAAGGTAAAGGACCTTGTGACATCTTGTGTGGACCTTGTCAAGAAACGTGGTTTTTTTATTTATTTATTTATTTATTTATTTTCAAAACCCTTTTACTTTAATACTTCAAAAGACTTATTTACCGTTTTCTATCACGTTACGTTATCAACAAGTTATTACAAAACTACTTTTAATTTTTAAAAGAAAATATAAATGAATTTTTGACTTCCTTTGACTTCCTTTGAAAACTGGTTGGGTTATCATTCTAGACACTCGCCGTCTACATAAAATTAATCTAAATTAGTCAAATTAAAGAATATTGTTATAAGACACCAAATACCTCAATGTACAAAACCCGGTAAAATAACTTAAGTAAAGATTCACAAAAAAAAAATTAATAACAACGATACTAATTACCTAATAAAGAATAAAATTAAAAATCTAATAAGTACCAGTTACATATATTTATTTCAACTAAAACATACAAATAGAACATTGGAACTTAAAAAACTTGACTAAATATCGAAATTATCGAAAAAACACCCCCTCTCCCTAAGGTAACTTTAAAGACATATTTTCCAGCACACGAAATATTTGTTTCCATCAAAATAGAAAAAATTCATACCTACAAAAACAAATTAAAAAAGGCTTAAAGGTACCAATTTTAGAAGGGACCAATCAAGTCACAAACTCTCTTACCGCTTTAGTCAACATTAAGAGAACAAAAACTTGCATCACTTTCCTATGTTGTAAGTTGGAATTTTCAGTCGACAACATAATCTCAAGAGTTTTCATAGTTTTAGTTATTTTGAAAATATATACAACAACAACGTAAACACGTACGAGTCAGTGAAGTCAACACAGGATGAGAAACTGTGGGGTACCTGACATGGGGTGGTCCGAAGAGTCAGGTACCCTAAGAGGTCCTTTCTTATGACCTCACCCAACAGTAAAAGAAGAGGTCCCCTAGAAGGACTGGGTCCCTAGTTTGGATACAGAGGATGAAACGTCCGTCTAAGAAATAGTGACTCGGTGGTCCCTTCGGACACACACACACACATACCTACCTCTCTCTCTTTTTATCAAACAAAAAAATAAAAGAAAGTCAAAGTAACTAAATACTAACAGTATGTTATGACATATTCAAATTCCATATTTTGTATTACTAAACTAAAATGTATGTAGTACTTTACTAATGTGTTAGTCAAGTCACTTATAGACAATAGAGTACATATATGTTTTAACTTCTTTATATTAAGAAAAGGAGTACTAGTCTTGGAAATCTTAATGAGAGTTGTTAAAATTACATATTACATACGGTAACAATTAATATAAATAGTAAAACATATTATGTATGGATATAACAAACAGAAAATGACTTACAAACATGGAAAACTGATGGAAACAATTAAGGTAGAAGGGATACATGGATGAGACAATTGGTGTTTAGACTAGGACAAAAAACAGTCAAACAAACGTACAAAAACTTTATAGTGACTGGATGTTTGATCAAACCGGAAGGGAGTACCGAGTCGACCATTTCTTAGACGGACGTTACACCCTCTGTACCCAAACTAGGGACCCAACACTTCTAGGGGACCTCTTCTCTTTCCGATGGGTGAGGTCATATTACCGGACCTCTTACGGTACCGGACATATCAGGTACTCTAGTGTTTCTCAACCTGTGTTGACTCACTAACTTGACTTGGGTGAGGTCATAAGAACCCGAAGGGAACACCGAAGACGGAAGTTACGTCGTCTGGACCTAAGTACTCCCTATGGACACAAGTCAGGGACCCAACCCTTCTAGGGGACGTCTTACCTTTCCGATGGGTGACGTTATAAGACCGGACCTCTTAATGTACCTGATATATCAGGTACCCCAGCGTTTCTGAACCTTTGTTGACTGAAAGTGAAAGGGAGAGAGTGACCATTAATGATCAAACGAGAAAAAACAGATACTCTGACAAAGAAAATACATTATCAGTGATTAAACAACATAAAAAATCTAAAGTGTATTTTCACGATAGTATGTCATAAACAGACAGAGACTGTATAAAGTGAATCGTATTACGGGAGGTTCAGATAGATACAACGACGTTTACCGATCTAAATCAAGAGAAAATTCCGACTCATCATAAGGAAGTACACATATAATGTGTGTGTGGTGTGGAAAAGGTAAGTAGACGACCACCTGTGAATTCAACGAAGGTATAGAACCGTTAACATTTATGACGACGATACTTATAACCTCATTACACATAAAAGTTTTAATCACTCAAAAAAAAAAAGTTTATATCGGTTTCTCACCTTAACGACATAGTATACTATCAAGATAAAAATCATAAAAAACTCTTTGGAGGTATGTCTAAAGGTGTCACCGACTTCGTAAAATGCAAGGGTGGTTATCACATACTCCCGAGGGAAAAGAGGTATAAGAACGGTTGTCAATAATAGACAAGTAAAACTAATGTCGGTAAGACTTTCAGAACTCTACTATGGCGTAAACACCAAAATGAAACGTAAAGAGACTATTGATACAACTGGTAGAAAAGTACACGGACAACCGGTAGACGTACAGAAGAAACCTTTTTACAGAAAATTCTAGTAGACAAGTAAAAAAGTTTAGTCCAATGGAAATAAAAAATTTTACGACTCTATATACTCGGAAAATATATAAATTCTATAATTGGGGAATAGTCTGTATATTAAACGTTTATAAAAGAGGGTAAATCGTACGACAGAAAAGTAAAAAAAGTTTCTAAAGGAACACGTTTCCGAAAATTTAAATTAATCCAAGTTAAATAAATAAAAAGAAAATAAAGGAGACACAATCCTCTGACTAGGTTTTTTATAATGATATTAAACACAGTTTCTCACAAGACGGATACAGAATAAGATCTTAAAAATACAAAAGGTCGGAGTGCAATTTAAAAAAATAGTTAAAACTTAAATAAAAAGACATACCATAATCTGTCACAATATTAAAATAGTAAAATGTACATCCACAGGTCAAAAGGGTGATGGTGGATAACCTCTCTAATAGAAAAGAGGTGACATATAAGAATGGAGGAAACAGTATCTAATTAACTGGAATTCACGTACGTAAATGAAGGACCGATAGATGACACAAGGTCACTAGACACAGACAAAAACAAGATCATGGTTAACAAAACTAATGACATCGAAACATAATATCAGATTTAAGTCCATCACACTAAAGAGATTAAGACAAGAAAGAATTCCAATAAAGAGGGTGAAAGAAAACTAATCGTGATTGTGTCATATAGAAAGAGATGGGGAAATAAAAATTTAGAAAAAAGTGAAAATAACCACATATTAATTATTTTGTACCGAACTATACATTCCATGACTCGTACTGCCAAAATATATTTATATGTAACACTTACTTAGTGGTGTTAGTTCAATTAATTGTAATAAAGTGTATCAATAGTAAATAAAAAGAAAAGTTTGTAGATGGATAAAAAACTACAACTAAACATGACTCATGACACATAAGTCAAGTCAAGTCAAGTAAGCGAGTCAGTACAGGCTGAGAAACGTTGGGGTACTTGGTGTCGTACGGTCCGGGGGGACAGGTAGTGGTTGAGGGCCTCAAGTAGGTTTGGGTACAAGTAGCTCAGTCACTACGATAGGTTGGTAGAGTACGAGACAGTAGGGGAAGAGGAGGACGGGAGTTTGAAAGGGTCATAGTCCCAGAAACGTTTACTCAGTCGAGAAACGTATTCCTCGTGATACATATAAAACCTACATAATAGTCAATTTAGACAACGTTTAAAAGTAAATCATATGTCGAAAAATTTAAATAAGCATCAAAAGAAGTGAGACGTTTTCGATCGAAAAAGTGAACTACATCAAGGAAAAAAAAAAAAAAAACCGAAAATAAAGAGAACGGACTCCTCTGTATATGTTTTATTATAACGATTCTGGTCATAGGTTCTTGTATGTAGGATCCTGAAGAAGATCTTGAAAACACCAAAGTCCACTATATAAAATCAGAACTAGATAAAACTCAAATAAAAACATTTTACTATCCTCTTTATCAAGTCAAAAAGCCCAACACAAAAAAAAAAAAAAAAAACCAAACATCGACAGGTCAAAAGTGTTATGATATATAACCTTTCCAAAGAAAAGGGGTAATATATCAGAACGGAGTAAACAGAATATAATCAAATGGTATACCCCGAAGGGTCCACCGGAATCACCATTTCTTGGACAGACGATTACGTCCATCTGTATTCTCTGCACTCAAACTAGGGACCCAACCCTTATAGTGGACCTCTTCCCGTGTCGTTGGGTGAGGTCATAAGAACGGACTTCTTAGGGTACCTGTCTCCAACGTGTCTCAGTCGGTGTTGATTTCGTTGACTCGTGCATACGTATGTTAACTGGTATGTTTACACCCAATTAAAGGTTCGAGACGTAAGAGAAGGTAACAAAATACACAGATAAAAACACGGTCACATAACTAATGACATGGGAACATCATTTCAAACTCTAGTCTACCACTCTATTAAGACGATAATAAGGAATTCTAACAAAACCGATAAATCCCAGAAAACACAAAGGTATGTATAAAATCTTGACATACGAAATTAAAACACTTTTTAACGTAACCATAAGACTATCCCTAACGTAACTTAAATATTAACAGAACTCATTATGCTAGTAAAATTGTTATGATTAAAAAGGTCAGTTACTCGTCACACATGTAAAGGTAGAGAAACAAAAAACATAAGAAAAAAATTATATATAAAACAAGTAAATTTATCCGATGTAAAAAGACAAGAAAACATAAGTTACACGAAAATAACAACAGTCAACTAGTAAACTGAAAATATTACAAGATAACCATTAAATCCCTTAGTTTAAAATGAAGGGGTCTGAAACGACAAAAGAAAATTAAAGACTTCTGATATTATCAGACAGATAACATCTGATAAAGTTTGAAAAACGTTTCTGATAAGAAACAGTACACACTAGGGACTTTAGAGACAAGAAAATCGGACCCAAGTCGATTATGAAACTGTCTCTAATGGAACTTATGGTACCCGATTTTGTAAGTTTGCTTTCTCTTTTTCGTGTGTGTATGTGTGTATGTGTGTATGGTGTAAGTATGGTTTTTCTTTCTTTTCGTCTTTATTTGTCATTTTGTTTTCCTTTTTTGTGTGGACAGGGTTGAAAACATCTAACCGAGACAACCCCGATGGGAAGTTATAAGTCAGTCATACAGAACGGGACTCGGAGTCCTAATCGGACTTGACTTTGAATTCCAGAAGAATCTAGAAAAGAATCACGGAAAGATTTAAAGAAACAACGTGTACTGACGAAAATATACAGGATTAAAGGAATTCTTATAACAGGGTCGAAGAGAAACGGAGTTTACCGGTGAACACACAGAGATTACTACTAGGAAACGGGGTACGTGAACACTCTTACATCATGTGGAACGTCGAAAGAACTCGGTATGGGTAACGAAAAGAGAGGACTCTATACTCAATCCGTGTCGTCTTTACTCGTAGAAGTCGATCAGGAAGTCCATCGGGGGTCTATCTAATCTTGTCTGTATTTGTTATTAAAGTTTATTCTAAAAAGAATCTGAATTGACCAAACTACCTTCTTTAACTTTTCACTAAAAAAATTTTCTAAAAAAACTACACTTAGTAAAAATTTCAGAAATATCCTAAACAATTGTTATAACAAAGACAAAATACAAAAAAACAAAAACAAAAACAAAAACAAAAAACCAGTACTCCGTACACCATAGAATCGAGGGACTGGTCCATAGTTTGGACGTTGGTGGACGTAACCTTCTACTTTAGAATTAGTAATTTGGTGGTACCTTCAGGGTTGTTCACCTGTATAAATTACTACCCATAGAAATTCCTAAAAAAAGTAAAGTAGTTTAACATTTTAAAAACCGTGTTTTAACAAGTATTATGTAAATAATATAATAAGGAATATTAGGAAATATGATTATTAAACAAAAATTGTAAAATAATAAGAATGTCTCCTCGACAATTAAAATAATTATAAAAGTTCCTTCGTCCAAAACGGTGTAAATAAAAAAAGGGATACCAATTCAGGACTAATAGAGTAACTAAACACGAAAATAGAGGCAAAAAGAAGAAGTGGTATCAAAGGAAAAAATTATCAAGTGTTTTTACTTTAATATTAATTAAAAAACCATTTGAAATAAAAGATTATATCCGTAAATATCGATATTTTAAGGGATACGAATGTATGACTAAATTGATATAGTGTGTTTAAAACTATCTGACACGAAATTAATAGTAAGGTAAGTTTCATAAAATATTAAAGAGACTACTAAAGAAAAAACTAGATTCCTAAAAAAAAATTACCTAATGAATGAAGCTTTTATAAACCACTGAAAGAACGATGGAAAAACTAAAGATTAACTTAAGGTAACATCGGTCTGTAAGGTCATAAAACATTAAATAGTTTTGAATAAAACACCGGGTCGTATACTACATGGTACTACTTTCAAATTACACGTGAACTCTTCTCACACATGAGACATCAACAATATATATCATGAGATATCTACACAAAGTACGAAAATTAAGAAACTTGTATAAAGAATATCGACAAAACTTCTGAAATTACATTCAGAAACAAAGGAACAACTGACAACTAGTCTCTGGAGGGAGTCAAGAAACGGTACTCATGAAGAGACATCCTGAATGTCTTACCATCGACCGAAGGGAGTCTCACTAGTTCGTTCTCTCCCTTTCGTTCTACCTTAAATGTCAGAAAGACCTTGAATTAGAATCTTCACTATAAAGTATTAAAAACAGTATAAGGAAAGTAATCTTTATTTAGTACTATACCATTAAAGTGTTCCTATACTCTTCGTCTTCTACTCCTGGTAACCTTCGGTAGAATTTTCAACGGATAACAATTATGTTATTGATAGGTTAGACCCTTAAAAACTTCTAGTAAGAGAAAGATATACTTTTGGTATCGAAAACAAGTAAATAACATTTAATCTACCGTATTTCTTCATTTAGTGTAAGTAAAAGTATTAACACGTTTTACATAAGTGTTCATTGACACAGAAACAAAAAAAGAAGGGAAAAATTTTTAAATAAAATTAACCTCCGATTAAATGTTATAACATCACCAAAAACGGTATGTACCTGTACTTAGTTGGCACCCACATGTACACAAGGGTTAGGACTTTGGGAAAGGTGGAGGAAGGGGTAGGGTAGGGAGTCCCAGTAGGTTCACGTGGTCGGGACTCGTGGGACAGAGTACGTAGCTTGGACCTGACCACTAGACAAAGTGTATACTATTATATGTACAAAGTTACCAAAAGAGAGTTAAGTAGGTTGGGAACGGAAGAGGGTGTATCAGGTTTTCAGACAAGATATGTAGAGACAGAGAAAACGAAAGAGTGTATATCCCAGTAGTAATGGTTGAAAGATTTAAGGTATATATATATATATATATATATATATATATACGTAATCATATGATATAACCACAAAAAGAAAGACTGAATAGAGTGAGACATATTATCCGAGCTCAAAGTAGGTTGAGTAATTTTGACTAAGTTTACATAAGAAAAATTATCGACTGATTATAAGGTAACACATATACATGGTGTGGAAAGAATAGGTAAGTAGACGACTACGTGTAGATCCAACGAACGTATAGGACCGATAATAGTTTTCACGACACTACTTGTAACAACATGTACCCAGAGAAAGTTAAGACTAAAGGAGTCACACATACGGGTCTTCACTCTGACGACCCAGTGTACCGTCAAGAGAAAGGTCAAAAAAATTCCTTAGAGGTGTAACAAGAGGTATCACCGAAATGATCAAACGTAAGGGTGGTTCTCACATTCTCCCAAGGGAAAAGAGGTGTGAGAGAGGTCGTAAATAACAAACATCTGAAAACCTATCGTCGGTAAGACTATTCGTACACTACCGTGGAGTCACACCGAAACTAAACGTAAAGAGACTATTACTCACTACAATTCGTAGAAAAGTACACAAACAATCGGTAGACATACAGAAGAAACCTGTTTACAGACAAATCAAGAAACCGGGTTAAAAACTAACCCAGCAAATAAAAAGACCTTAACTCGAAATTCTCAACGAACATATAAAAACTCTAATTAACAGTCAACGGAGTAAACGATAATAAAAGAGGGTAAGGCTTCCGAAGAAAAGTAGAAAGAATCTCAAAGGAAGCAACACGTTTTCGAAAATTCAAATTAATCCAGGGTAAACAAATAAAAAAAAAGAAAATAAAGGTAATGAGACCCTCCACCCAGTATGTCCTAGGATGACACTAAATACAGTCTCTCATAAAACGGATACAAGAAGAGATCCTCAAAATATCAAAGACCAGAATATAAATCTAGAAATTAGGTAAAACTCAAAGAAAAACATATACCACAATCTTTCACAAGATCAAAGTAAGAAAATGTTCACCAACTGCTTAAAAGGGTCGTGGTGAATAATTTCTCAAACAGAAAAGAGATAACATATAAGACCTGAGGAAACAGTTTCTATTCCACAGGTATCCACGTACCTAAATAGGGACCCGAAAGATAAAACAAGGTATCTAGATATAAAGACAGAAACACGGTCATGGTATGACAGAACTACTGACACCGAAACATCATCTCGGACTTCAGTCCGTCCAACTAAGGAGGTCAAGGTAAGAAGAAAAAGTTCTAACGAAACCGATCAGTTCCATAAAAACACAAAGGTATGTTTAACACTTTAATAAACAAGAGTAAGACACTTTTTATGACAACCATTGAATTATCCCTAACGTAACTTAGATATCTAACGAAACCTATCATATGAGTAAAAGTGATATAACTAAGAAGGCTAGGTACTTGTACCGTATAAAGAGGTAGATAATCACAGGAGAAATTAAAGAAAGTGGTCACAAAATATCAAAAGATATATATCCAGAAAACAAAGAAATCCATTTATATAAGGATTCATAAAATAAGAAAAGTAACGTTATCATTTACCTTAACTAACGAATTAAAGAGAAAGGTAAAAGAGTAGTAATGACATATCCTTAAGTTCCTAAAGATATACAATTAAAATATAGGACGTTGAAATCATATAAGTAACTAATAGAGATCATTAAAAGACCACCTCAGAAATCCCAAAAGACAATCTTCTAGAACAGTTGACGTTTGTCACTCTCAAAATGAAGAAGAAAAGGTTAGACCTAAGAAAAATAAAGAAAAATAAAAGACTTACGAAACCGATTTTGAAGGTTTTGATACAACTTATCATCACCACTCTCACCCGAGGGAACAGAAAAAGGACTGAAAGTATGTACGATAAGGAGAGGGGTTTACGGATGAATATGAGAATGAATCCTAAAAGAGACCTGAAATAGGGGAAGAACGTCGTGTCGTTCAAGAAACAGAAAATAAAGAAGACAAAGAGACTGTATGAAAGGGTTAAACGAGTAAAAAAATTTGTTTAAAGTTAAGAGTTTTGAAGACGATAGAGTAATTAAAAATATCGTCAGCCGTAGAATTTAGAAATTTCTCATCCGTTCTACCTTTTTCATCTTGCCCCACCTTTATGACTAATAAAAAGGTCACGAAGAGATAACGGGAAATTATCAACAAGTCACAAGAAAGGAAAATATACTGGTTTAGTCAGTTACCCATAAATAACTTATTGAGATTACCTCTCACTTCTATAAGGGGTCTTAAAAAAGGTAAGATTTTCAGATCTCAAGACACTCACCATGTGACACAATTGACAACACGTTTTACGTTTATTACGTTAATTGACCATTAAATTATGAAGAGAATAAAATCTCAAATACTCAAGATCTGTCAAATTATCTTAAAGTCGTGTCAAACTATAAAATTAAATCTCATATATTTACGGGTGTCGTCTAAAGTTTGAATGTTTTAAATATGAGTGCACACACTGTTATTCATCATAAAAGATTTAAATAAAAAATACATATATATAAAATTTATTAGAAAGATAAAATCTTATCAAATTCTAAATCTCCTCTCGAACCTTTGTCATATCTCTCAGGGGTATATGTGAAGTGATTTGGAGTGGATAGCAGAAATACGAAATAAACGAGAAACAACAACAACAATCAGTCATTAACACAGTCTGAGAGACTGGGGTTACTTAACATCGGGAGGTCCGAGGAGACGGTACCTTAAGGAGTCCGTTCTTAAGACGCCACCAAACGGTAAAGGAAGAGGTAATAATATAGAATTTTGGTGTAATAATTGGATATCAAATACACAGTTTTATACACGTACAAATTACATATGTTCAGCTACTAAAACACCGTATAAAAGTAGGTATTCGGTAGTGATGGTATTTTAGAAATCGAATAGGTAGTGGAGAGATTCATAGGAGGACAAGGGAAATAGTAATAACACACATACAATTCTTGTTAAATGTATACTCGATTGGAAAATCTTTTAGAATTCAAATTTTATGTTATAACTTTCGATATTATCCGTGATACGACATCTCGTCTAGTAGTCTTCAATACATAAATAGAAAGTATTAAATTTGAAACAGGGGAAAGTGGTAGTGGAGACGTAAATGGTGAGTCGAGGACCTTTAGTGGCAAGTAAGAAGAGACACGAACATAATCACACTGATAAATCTAAGGTGTATATCCATTTTAGTATATATAAATTCATGTTATAAACAGAAAAGAAAGTGAATCGTAATACAGTAGGTACAGGTAGTTACAACAGTGTTTACCGTTTTAAAGGAAGAAAAAATTCCTACCTATTAGGTGATACACATGTGTGGTTTAAAACAAATAGGAAAGTGAACAGTTACCTGTAAATCCAATAAAGATACAGAGGAAATAACCCTTATTACAACGTTACTTATACCCCTAGATTTACGTTACTTGTACATCTATAGAGAATTTCTAAGACTAAAGTTAAAGAAACTGATTTGTTAACTTTCACTTTAACTTTCTACAAAATTAAAAAACTCCTTAGAGGTATGACAAAAGGTATTATCGACACGGTTAAATGTAAAAGTAGTGGTCACTAATTCCCAAGGAAAAAAGAGGTGTAGGAGTAGTTTCGAACAATAGATATCTTAAAAAATATTATCAGTAACATTGTCTACACTCTACTATAGAGTGACACCAAAATTAAAAGTAAAGGGGTTATTGATCACTATAACTCTTACAAAATTACATCGATAACCAGTAAACATACAGAAGAATCTTTTATAGATAAGTCTAGGAAACGGATAAAAATTTAAACCAATAAATCCCAAGACAGTGACTCAACATACTCAATGAATGTAAAATGTTTACTTAGGGAATAGTCTATATACCGAACGTTTATTAAAGAGGGTAAAGGATAATAAAAAAAAACAAAATAAGAAACAAAGAACACGACTTTGAAAAGTCAAAATACATTAAGAAGAACAAAGTAAAAGGAAAACAAAGGGCACTAAAAGACATTATAGGTTTTACAATACCGTTCTAGTCAAAGTTCTTCGTAAGAGGGACAAAGAGGATGCATAAAACCTCAAAGTCCAGAAGACAAATTCAAAATTTAAGTAAAACTCAACTACAAGTATACAGTGAAATGAGGAGGTTATAGTAAGAAAACTTATGGTGAAAAACTTCTTTCATAGGAAAGGAATAAAACATAAAAATCTCGGGAACATCTTTTATCAACCACTATATACATACCTAAATAAAGGTTCGACAGATAAGACAACGACACACACACACACAGATACATACAGGAAAAATACGATGATGATATGAGAAAACTAATGATATAGAAACATCAAATCAAACTTTAGTCCTTCACAGTATGGAGTTCAAAACAAGTAGAATGAGTTCTGGCGAAGTCGATAGGTCCTAGAAAAATACCAAGATATACTTAAAATTCTAATAAAAAAGATAAAAATATTTTACAACCTTAAAATTAATTTAAAATTAAAAATTTTAATTTTAAAATTTAAAAATAATTTTAGTAACCTTAAAATTATTCCTAACGTCATATAGACATCTATCGAAACCCACCATATCTGTAAAGTTGTTATAATGTTATGAAGAAGGTCAGGTATTTATACCCTATAGAAAGGTAAGTAACCACAAAGAAAGAAGTCAAAAAGTATCAAAAGTCACATATCTAGAAAGTGTAGGAACCAATTGAAATAAGGATTCACAAAATAAGAAAAACTGTCAATAAAAATTTATCGTTTACTATAGAACAAAAATAGACATAATGTTGTTATGTAAAGATTGTGATATTCAAATTAGTACTGGTTATTCTTTCCTTGTTATACTTTTTGATCGGATAATTACTCTAAAGGGATGTAAGTATTCAGTGTATATAAAGGGATAATGACGACAGTCTTAAACACACAACCGTATTTAGTTAGACTAGGAACATTAAAGATATTAAAAGTAATCATTTATTAAACGAATAAAGTCGAATCATTTAAGAATACTTAGTTATCAGTGGTTCAGACGTCCCTTTAGTGTTATATTCAAAATTTTTGATTATTGGTTTTCTAATCTATTGACTAGATATCTTTTGTAAAAAAAGAAGAGTAAGTCTACGTAACGTAAATACCGAATCATTAAACAACCGTTTGTCTATAGATTTCTTTGTTTCATAATCCCTATATTTATAAAACAATAAAGTAATAGAAATAAAATTAGGAAAGAAGGTGAATAAGTAGGTTATCGGTATATACCTTAGAGGAGGAATCAAACCCTATAATAAATTTCCATAGTTAAATTATTAAACTCTCGTTTTTAATACCCAAAAAGAAGGAACATTGAAGATCTGTTTTTAATTTTGAATTCGAGTTCCTAGTGTCAGTCCATTGAAGTCAAAGGCCCTTCCATAGATTTTACTAATTTCGTTCGGTGTATGTGTGTATGTAATTATCCTTCACCAAACCTTTCGACATCTGTTCTTTCATATTAGAACGGATTGACTTAAGTTTAGGTTCACAAAAAAAAAATTAACATAATCAGTTTCGGTCGTTCAAAAGTTCAGTCTAATCTAAGTGTTCCATGATTATATTTTTTATTAGACCTAAATTTTCTAAATCTACCTCTGTCACTCCGTTCCTAAGTATCTGTCCTCCTTCACATAGGTAGAGTACAGAAGGGAATTAGAGACTGTGAAATGTAAAAAAAGATTAATATGTCCTACGAGTCCCGACCACGTGACCCTACTGGGTCTCCCTACCATGCCCCTCCCTCCACCCTCCCCCCAAGTCCTACCCCTTGTGTACATGTGGGCACCACTTAAGTACAGTTACATACCGTTTTGGTTATGTTGTAACATTTCATTTATCGGAGGTTAATGTTATTTATTAAAAATTTTTATATAACTTCATATGAACTAAATGTTACAACACAATCAAAGATGATATGACTTAGTTAATGTATATAACTTAGTTAATATATATAAGTGAGAAGAAATCTAAGAAAGGGTTATATCTCTTAACTCATCTCAATAGATAAAATATATATCATCACACATGTACAGTCAGGGTCAGAGGGTTAAATAAGGAAGTGGAACGAAATGTGACACCATTGGTATTCAAACAAATGGTGTAGAAATTGAGAGAAAGACAAAAAACCCAATCAAGTAGACGTGGGAAAATATCTAAGTTGTACATTCACTATATATTATGAAGAAAGAGATAGACTGAATGAAATGAGTTATATACTATAGCTCCACGTAGGTACACCGACGTTTAGTGTAGTAAAAAAAAATTATACCAACTCATTATAAGGTAACAAACATATATATGGTGTAAAAGAAATGGGTAAGGAGACAAACACCTATAAATCGAATGAAGGTACAGGACCCATGAGATTTCTCACGACGTTACTTGTTAACACCACGTACATAGGAGAATCTAATACCAAAAGAGACCTATATACGGGTACTTACCCTAATGACCTAGTTTACCATCAACATAAACAATCAAATAAATTCCTTGAAGGTAATACAAAAGGTATTACCGATATGGTCAAATATAAGGGTCATCGTGACATCCACCCAAATAAAAGAGGTGTGGGAGAGGTCCCACATATCAAAAAACTACTACCGGTAAGTATTATCGTACTTCATTATGGAGTAACATCAAAACTAAACGTAAAGATACTTTTAATTACTACAACTTGTATGAAAGTACACGAAGAACCGGTAGACATACAGACGAAATCTCTTTACAGACAAATCCAGAAGACAGTAAAAAACTAAACCAACAAATAAAAAAACTTTGACTCGACGTACTCGACAAACTTATATAACCTCTAATTAAGGAACAGTCAACGAAGTAAACATTTATAAAAGAGAGTAAGATACCCAATAGATAAACAAAATACATACCAAAAGAAACGACACGTTTTCGAAAATTCAAATTAATCCAGGGTAAACATATAAAAACAGAAATCAAAGTTTTTAGATCCTGCACCTAGTTTTTTCTAGAACGACGTTAAATACAGTTTTTCACAAGACGTATACAAAAGGGGATTCTCAAAATACCACAGATAAGAAATGTAAATTCAGAAACTAGGTGAAACTCAAATAAAAAATATACCACAATCTCTCACAAGATTGAGGTAAGGAAATGTACATCGACAGGTCCAAAAAGCCGTTCTGAATAACTTCTCTCACAGAAAAGAAGTAACATATAAGAAGGGAGGAAACAGTATCTAATCTACTAATAAATACGTACCCAATTAGAGACCGGAAAGATAGGACAAGGTGACGAGAGATAAAGACAAAAACAGGGTCATGGTATGTCAAAACTAGTGACATCAAAACACCATATCAGACTTCAGTCGCTCGGACTAAGTAGGTTGAGGTAAAAAGAAAGAATTGTACGAAACCGATAAGAACCAGAACACTTTCACTTTCACAGTCAGTGAATCAACACAGGCTAAAAACGTCGAGGTACCTGACATCTGGAGGTCCGAGGATATAGGTACCCTAAGATGTCCGTTCTTATGACCTCACCCAACGGTAAGGGAAGAGGTCCCACATAAGGACTTGGTCCTTAGTTTGGTCTTAGAGGACGTAACGTCCACCAAAGAAAAGGTAGACTCGGTGGTCCCCTCAGGGTTAAAACAGTACACAGAACGCAATGTTATGTTTAACATTTTTGAAAACAAGATTAAGACACCTTTTACGGTAACGACTCCTTTGGTCTTAACTTTCTCTGTGCACATAGGGTTACAAGTAGCGTCGTGGCAAATATTATCAATCCTTTACCTTCGTTGGATCTACAGGTAGTCGTCTGCTTACCTATTCTTTCGACACCATGTATATGTGTTACCTCACTTTGACCTCGGTTAATATGTCTCACTTCATTCGGTCTTTTTTTTTTTTTTTGTGGTTATGTCATATGATTGTGTATATATACCTTAAATCTTTCTACCATTACTATTGGGACATACGCTCTGTCGTTTTCTCTGTGTCTACATATCTTGTCTGCAAACCTGAGACACCCTCTCCCTCTCCCACCCTACTAAACCCTCTTACCGTAACTTTGTACATATGATAGTACATTCTTTGCTTAGTGGTCAGATCCAAGTTATGTCCTATGTCCTACGAACCCCGACCACGTGACCTTACTGGGTCTCTCTACTATACCCCTCCCTCCACCCTCCCCCCAAGTCCTAACCCTTGAGTACATGTAGGCACCGTCTAAGTACAGTTACATACCGTTTTGGTTATGTCATAACAATTCATTTTATTTTAATTTAATTTTAAATTTAATTTTTTTTACAGTAACCATTAAATTATCCCTAATGTAACTCAGACATCAAACGAAACCGATCATATCAGTAAAAGTGTTATAATAAAACTTGGTTCTTGTACTATATAGAGAGGTAGACAAACACAGTAGAAAATAAAGAAAGTAATCATAGAACATCAAAAGACTCATGTCTAGAAAACTGAGAAATCACTCACCAACTTCATCGAGTCAGTACAAGTTGAGAAACACTAGGGTACCTGAAATCGGATGGTCCAAGGAGGTAGGTACCCTAAGAGGTCCGTTCTTATGACCTCACCCAACGGTAAAGGAAGAGGTCCCCTAGAAGGGCTGGGTCCCTAACTTGGTCTCAGAGGACGTAACGTCCGTCTGCGAAATTGGAGACTCGGTGGTCCCTCGGGGGGACTGAGAAATCCATCCAAATAAGGACAGATAAAATAAGAAACACTATACTACCATTTACCCTAACAAAAGAACTAGAGAGACTAGAAAGTAACAATCGCATATCCTGACGTTCACTAAAACCGTATAATTAAAACATAGGACTTTGAAGTGGTTTAAATAATTACTCGAGAACATCAAAAGACGACCGTAGAAATCCTAAAAGATACATATCATAGTACAATAGATGTTTATCACTACCAAAATGAAAAAAAAGGCTGAACCTAAGGAAAATAAAGAAGAACAAGAGACTAACGACAATGATCCTGTAGGTTTTGATACATCTTATTAGCACCACTGTCACTTGTAGGAATAGAAAAAGGACTGGAATCTCCTTTAATAAAATTAAAAATTGGTAACTCTTACTACAAATGATACCCAAACGGTATGTACTGAAAATAATAGAACTCTATACCAGGGAGATACAGGTGAAAGGGTAAAATACCTTACAAAAATAGTATTTACCAACAACTTGAAACAGTTTTCGAAAAAGACATAACTCCACTTTGATACCAAAAATAAGAAGTTAAACAACTATACCATATAGTGTTACAAACTAAACACCTATAACTTTTTAAGAACGTAGGGACCCTATTTAGGGGTATTATGAAAGAAAATTTGAATAGAAGAACCATTAAATATTTTTAATAAGGGAGTCACATTAAATTTTCGGTTTGTATACCCCATGTGCACAGAGAAAGTTAAACTACGTCCTATGTCCTACGAACCCCGACCACGTGACCCTACTATGTGTCCCTACCATGTCCCTCCCTCCACCTTCCCCCCAAGTCCTACCCCTTGTGTACATGTGGACGCCACCTAAGTACGACTACATACCTTTTTGGGTATGTTATAACATTTCATTAATCGGAGGTTAATTTTATTTATTTAAATTTTATTTATTTATTTATTCGGTTCGTATACAACAATAGACACTATAAGTTTTGTGAAAGATGAGACGGAGAGAGTTAATATAGATTAACGATCGTTCTTAACAAAGATGATTTATTAACTTAAATACTTAGGATTTTAGATCAACCGAACTAAACTTTTGAGTATAAAATTTGTCAAATTCTATTCCAGTAATTTCTATAGATAAATACCCTATAAAAAGAGTTCATTCATGGGTATACTTAATTACTATAATACACCTTTATACGAAGTTTAATGTAACAACTCTATAAAATATACTTACAAATATATTGCACGATGTATACTACGAAGACAGGGAGCTCAGTGATATAAAGATTCAATTTGAGTGACAAAAACTTTTTTATTATTAAATTTACTCTACTAAACAAGACTTTAATTAAGAGTTTGTTTTCGGAAAATTTAAATTTGTTCATTATATCTACCTATTAGAATTTCTACTTAAGTGACATGGAATCTTGAAATGGGTCTATAGAAACATACTTCATCTGGAGAGTAAATTAGATAGTTTGTACTGTAATTTTATCCAGGAGTTTAATGACTCGTACTAAATACATTTATATCTAGTTTTATTTACGGTTTCAATCTCAAATTACCTTTTCCCTTTAACAGATTATGTTAATTGGAAAAAATAACGAATTTAAAAAAATAATCCTTTTTTTCAAAGAAACTTTCTTCAAACGTAAATAGTTCATCCCGTTTACTTAGACCCTTTTCTAGATACAACCATTATTTTATAATAATCATATAGAACCATTAAAATAAAGACAAATGAGATTTATCTGATTTGTATATTAGTCTTGGTTAGATTTGTTTACCTATTATCATTTACTTTGATTGAAAAAAAGTTACGGCCTATACTCGGTCTATGATAAGAATGATATTTGGACACTCTACGTTCATAAGAATTGGGATCAAATGTCTATTCCTTTAACTTGGAGTTTCTTCAAATTAATGAACTGATTCTGACGTATCGAGTATTCACGTATTCCATCTTAAGATTGTATATCTATGGAGGTGTAAGGTATGGGAAGGGTGATGTGTTATGGAGAATCTTGTCAATATATATACTGTAATAAACACAAGACGGACGGTAGAGGAAGTTGTATAACGGATTACAAACCTTAAAAGTTTATTGTATTAAATAAACCCTATAGAATTCCTTGACGTACAAAATTACTACAATTATATCGATATAATTTAATTCCCTCCGTGTGGTCGTAATCGTGAGATTCTTTAAATTTATGTCTTGAAGATCTTGTGCTATGTGTTTTATTAATACACACCAATTCTTTTTACGATAAGAGTACTCGGACTAGTAACCTGAGATTCCTGTTACCCTTTACCTAGTAGTCTTATTCTCAGGGAACTAAAGTCTCCTCGTAATATGTTTCACCGATACCTTTTTTATGACTTTCTTTTACCTAAATAATAAAAAAAAATTTAATTATGGACAGGGAGGGTAACTTGATTCATATTCTACGAGTTTCCGTCCCTGTACAGACAAAAAACACATGGTAATATTAAGATTACAAAGTTTTCTATGTTTCATGTATTAATTACTAGTTATTTAACAACGACTTACTTACTGGTTACACTGATGATGAATACCCATATATAGGGTTCTTTTATACGTCGGTATATGGACGGTCTGTTCAAACTCGAATAGTTATGAGTTGACTCGTGTCACAGGATTCGTCATTGCAAAATTATACTTTCATAAAAGAGGAGTAGTGTTCGTCTGGAATTGTAAATTTTGGGTGAACGGTGTTCCCTTCGGGTATTAGGTGTATCGTAAATAATTATTGGGACGAGATCTTATACCAGTTGTTCTTAGTAGTATAAGTAAATTTTATATATAAGTAATTTTATGAATACCATATACGAATCTTTGTTAGTAGAGTCGTCAAGTCAAGTCAAGTCTACGAGTCAACACAGGGTGATAATCGCTTGGGAACCTGATCTTACCTGAAGTCGTACGGTCCGGAGGGAGAGGTAGTAGTTGGGGGTCTCAAGGGAGTTTGAGTACAGATAACTTAGTCACTACGGTAGTTGGTAGAGTACGAGACAGTAGGGGAAGAGGAGGGTAGAAGTTATAAGGGTCGTAGTCCCAGAAAAGGTTACTCAGTCAAGAAACGTTGTCCACCGGTTTCAAAACCTCAAAGTCGTAGTCAATAAGGTTACTTATAAGTCCTGACTAAAGGAAATCCTACCTGACCAACCTAGAGGAACGTCAGGTTCCCTGAGAGTTCTCAGAACAGGGTGGTGTCAAGTTTTCGCAGTTAAGAAGCCGCGAGTTTAAAGAAATATCAGGTCTAGAGTGTAGGTATGCACTGTTGACCTTTTTGTATCGAAACTGATCTACCTGGAAACAATCGTCACAGAGACGAAAAATTATACGACAGATCGAACCAGTATTGAAACGAAGATTCTTCGTTCACAGAAAGTTAAATTATCGACGTTAGTGGTACACGTCACTAAAGCCTCGGGTTTTGATATTTCAGAGAGTGACAAAGATGACAAAGGGGTAGATAAAGCGTACTTCTCTACCCTAGTCTACGATACTAGAATCAAAAGACTTACAACTCAAAATTCACTTGAAAAAGTGAGAGGAGAAAGTGAAAGTAGTTCTCCGAGAAATCAAGAAGAAGTGAAAGACGGTATTCCTACCACAGTAGACGTATAGACTCCAATAACTATAAATAGGGCCGTTAGAACTAAGGTCGAACACAAAGAAGGTCGGGTCACAAAGAGTACTACATGAGACGTAGATTCAATTTATTCGTCCCAATTTTATGTGTCGAGGTAGGGAAGTAAGAAAGACCTCAAGGAGAAAGTAATAGGATAGTAAAACGGAAAAGTATGACAAGTACCCTATCCTACTCTGACCACTATCTTCGTTCCAGACTACGACATTTCTCGTTATAACGTATCCTTGGACCTTACAATCCAGATACTTAGTTCCGTTTAACCTTCACCAGTTTGTCCTCTACTGTTCTCACTAGTAGTTGTACGATCCTCAGTCACTTGATTTTACCTGATCTTACCCACTTAAACTGAGTCTACTGGTAATATAGATGATGACACCCGTCCTTAGGGAATCTTCTTTACTCACCGATATTACCAGTTGTTTTCTCAAGTTTTACGTCATGAACCCACGTTGGAGTTTTTACTGTCTTACTAGAGACAAACAAAGGTTCCATTTGGTAAGTCATAGTGTCATTAGGTTCGGACACGGGGTTGGTCATTACGATTTCTTCGACTTCAACTTGTCAAGATACTTCTGGATGTTCTGGAAAATCTTGATTGTGGGATTTTTCTACAGGAAAAGTAATATCCCCTGACCTTACGTTTTCATCCTTCAGTTCTTTGTGGACCTCATTGTCCGTTTAAACCGGAACCTAATGCCTTACTTCATACCGTTTCCGATTATCTCAAAACGGTTCTCTTGTGTGAGCAGTATCGTATGTGGGAGAAGGTTGTTGTGTTCTCTTCTGAGATGTGGACCTGTAGTGGTCTACCAGTTGTAACTTTAGTCTAACTAATATAAGAAACGTCGGTTTCTACCTCTTCGAGATATGTCAGTCGTTTTTTATTATCATTTTTTTTTTTTCTTGCGCTTGACTGACACCGAACGTAACACTTTGTGAAATACCGGTTTAAGTATAACTTTATCTTCTTTCACCCCTTTTAGTGGTCTGGTAAGTCCATACTGGATTTAGTTTGGGGAATACTGATATGTCTCCTTCACTCTTTATATAAATTCCCTGATCTAGGCTATCTGTCTCACGGACTACTTGATACCTACCTCTAAGCACTGTAACATGTCCTCCGTCCTTAGTTCTGGTAGGGGTACCTTTTCTTTACGTTTTTTCGTTTTACCGATAGACTCCTCCGGAATGTTTATCGTCACTTTTCTTCTCTTCACTTTTCGTTTCCTCTTTTCATATCTATATTCGTAGACTTACGTCTCAAGGTTTCTTATCGTTCTTCTCTATTCTTTCGGAAGGAATCACTACTTACGTTTCTTTATCTCCTTTTAATTGTCTTACCCTTTCTGATCTCTAGAGAAGTTCTTTTAATCTCTATGGCTCCCCTATAAAGTACGTTTCTACCCGAACTATTTCCTGTCTTTACCATACCTGGATTTTCTTCGTCTCCACCGTTCTTATGTGTCTTCTTGACATGTTTTTTTAGAAGTACTGGGTCCATTAGTACTACCACAATAGTGAGTGGATCTCGGTCTGTAGGATCTTACACTTCATTTCATCCGGAATCTTTCGTAGTGATACTTGTTTCGATCACCTCCACTATCTTAAGGTCACCTCGATAAAGTTTAGGATTTTCTACTACGACACTTTCACGACGTGAGTTATACGGACGTTTAAACCTTTTGAGTCGTCACCGGTGTCCTGACCTTTTCCAGTCAAAAGTAAGATTAGGGTTTCTTTCCGTTACGGTTTCTTACGAGTTTGATGGCGTGTTGACGTGAGTAGAGTGTGCGATCATTTCATTACGAGTTTTAAGAGGTTCGGTCCGAAGTCGTTATGTACTTGGAACTTGAAGGTCTACAAGTTCGACCAAAATCTTTTCCGTCCCCTTGGTCTCTAGTTTAACGGTTGTAGGCGACCTAGTACCTTTTTCGGTCTCTAAAGGTCTTTTTGTAGATAAAGACGAAATAACTGATACGGTTTCGGAAGCTGACACACCTAGTGTTATTTGACACCTGTTAAGACTTTCTCTACCCTTATGGTCTCGTGGACGGGACGGAGAACTCTTTGGACATACGTCCAGTCCTTCGTTGTCAATCTTGACCTGTACCTTGTTGTCTATAAAGACTATACCTTCTTTCGTTTACCGAAAACATATAATCGAAATAATATAATTATTAAGGAGTGTTATTAAGGTCCAAAGAAAACCAATAAAGAAACCCTTACAGGTGTATCCGTTAGTACGGTAGAAACTTCTTTCTATCAAAATTAAGAAAAAAAAAAAAGTGTGAGACATATGGAAAATAAAAGAACAGAATTACGTAATTCATCCTGAATCACAAGTTATCTTTACCACTTTACTCTGTAGAAAAACAACAAAGACTAGAGTCGTTCTTTTGTAGATTAAATTGTGGTAATTCATACTGCAATCGATATCTAAAATACGTCTATAAGAAATAATTCAACCCTTTCAAGGGGAAATAAGGTTCAAGGGACTCTGAAAAATTGATCTGACCTACAACCTACAAACAGTTAGTAAAAAACCGTAGATAGCTATCCTTCTATACTAAAAGAAAGAAATTAGATAAATACCCTACCAAATGTAATTACACATAAACATACATCTTTGGTGGGATGTATGGACTTTATTTAGGAAGAACCAACAACACATATTCAAATATATATATATATATATATATATATATATATATATATACAAAGTTGAACGACTATAAAACAACTCCTAAAAAACATAAGTAACTAAAAATTGATCATTTAGACTTTATTTTGAGTGAAACAGAACCACCTATTAAGAATAATATACAACGACTTGAAATAAACAATTATTAAAAGACAGATACAACTATTCTGTCTAACCTGAAATCAAAAGAAAAACACGTCTATCGACCAAAACGACAATTCCATTACAATTCAAGTATCTGAATAAACTTTTTTTTTTAATAACCTTCTTTATACATCTTGACCACAATTAAGTAGAAATTTACAACTATCTTAAGAGGACACATTTGAAAATCTGGACCTTGAACCCCCCACATTTAATACATAATTTAAAGGAACTATTCGTATCCTAAAAAGTTTAATAGTTAAAATAAAAACCATTTAACACCATTAAACACAGAAAAGTCCTTAAATAGGTAAACTAGACTTAATAGTTTAAAGACACCCAAATCATCAAACATCATAAGAGATAATGGGAAAAAACGGATGTTCTAGACATCACTATAAAGAACAATAAGAACTATATAATTAGACATAAAAGATGGGAAAGAAAAGAGTCAGAACGATCTAAAGACGGTCCAAATAACTAAAAAAAGGTTTTTTTGATGAAAATGAAAGTAACTAAAAGAGATAGTACTAAGACAAAAGTCAAAGAAACTAAAGATAAACCGTAAACAATAAATGAAAGAAGATGAACGAAAGTTACATATAAAAATTAATTAATTCCGATTAATGAAGTGTTATAACACCACAAAAAAAGGGTATGTAGTTGTACTTAGTCAGTACTCGTACGTACACAGGGTGGTAGGACTTCGGGGAGGATGGAGGGAAGGGTGGGGTAGGGAGACCCAACAAGTCTCGTGGTCGTAACTCACAGGACGAAGTACGTAGTTTGAACGTTACCAGTAGATAAAATGTATACTATTACATGTACAAAGTTACGATAAGAGAGTATAGTAGGGTGGGAACAGAAGAGGGTGTCTCAGGTTTTCAGACAAGAAATGTAGAAACAGAGAAAACGACAGAACGTATATACCAACAGTATTAGGTAGAAAGATTTAAGGTATATATACGTAATTATATGACATAACCACAAAAAATAAGACGGAATGAAGTGAGACATATTATCCGAGGTCAAAGTAGGTGGAGTAATCTTGAGAGAGTTTATGTAAGAAAAAGATATCGACTCAATATAAGGTAACACATATAAATGGTGTTGAAGGAATAGGTAAACAGACGGTTTCCTGTAGATCCAACGGAGGTACAGGATCGATAACATTTGTCACGACACTACTTGTAACCCCATGTACACAGAGAAAGTTAAAACCAAAGAAGTGACACATACGGGTCGTCACCCTAAAGACCCAGTATACTGTCAAGACAAAGGACAAAAAATTTCTTAGAGGTGTGACAAGAGGTATCACTGACATGATCAAACGTAAGGGTGGTTGTCAAAAGAGACATGGGAGAGGTCGTTAATAACAAAAATCTGAAAAACTACCATCGGTAAGACTGGTTACACTCTAACATGGAGTAACACCAAAACTAAACGTAAAGAGACTATTACTCACTACAACTTGAGAAAAGTACACAAACGATCGGTAGACTATAGAAGAAACCTATTTAAAGACAAATCAAGAAACCAAGTAAAAAACTAAGCCAGTGAATAAAAAGACCACAACTCGACGTACTCGATGAACCTATAAAAACTCCAATTAAGAAAAAGTCAACGAAACAAACGATAATAAAAGAGGGTAAGACTTCCGATGAAAAAGTGGAGTGAATAACAAAGGAAATAACACGTTTTCGAAAATTCAAATTAATCCAGGGTAAACAAAGAAAAATAAAAATAAAGGTAATGAGACCCTCCACCCAGTATCTCCTAGAACGATACTAAATACGGTCTCTCACAAGACGGATATAAAAGGGGATTCTCAAAATAACAAAGACCAGAATGTAAATCTAGAAATTAGATAGAATTCAAATAAAAACCCATACTACAATCTTTCACAAGATCAAAGTAAGAAAAGGTTCACCAACTGGTCAAAAGGGTCGTAGTGAACAATTTCTCTAATAGAAAAGTGGGAACATATAAAAACGGAGGAAACAGTTTCTATTCAACAGGTATCCACACACCTGAATAGAGACCCGAGAGATAAAACATGGTAACTAGATATAAAGACAGAAACACGGTCATGGTATGACAGAACTACTGAAACATCATATCAGACTTCAGTCCATGCAACTAAGGAGGTCAAGAAAAGAAGAAAGAGTTCTAACGAAACCGATAAGTTCTAAAAGACACAAAGACATGTTTAACACTTTAATAAACAAGATCAT
This sequence comes from Capra ibex, assembly GCA_006410555.1. Taxonomy (NCBI): domain Eukaryota; kingdom Metazoa; phylum Chordata; class Mammalia; order Artiodactyla; family Bovidae; genus Capra; species Capra ibex. The sequence continues at coordinate 117,967 of SJYO01029858.1, read as the reverse complement.
TTCAACGTCCTATATGTTAGTTATGTGTCTTTAGGGAACGTAAGGACACAATCATAACGTATAATTGGTACTCTTTTGTCTTTCTCTTGAATTCCTTTGGTAGGGTAAGTGGTAACGTTACTTTTCTCATTTTATGAATCCTTAGTTAAATGGATTTCTTCTTTTCTATATATATATATATATATATATATATATATATATATGTGTGTGTACGTATGTATGTATATATATATACATATATATAGTGACTACTTTCTTTAGTTTGTACTGTGTTCATCTATCTCTCTATATGGCACAAGTACCTAAACTTATTTGTTATATCACTTCTACTCATGTGACCAGTTTCGTTAGATATCCAAGTTGTGTTAGGGATATTTCGAAACCTATATAAAACGGGAAGAAATAGATCTAGGAACTCCGTTCTCAAATCTAATAATTAGACTGTGAAGAAAAGATTGCATTTGTAAATTACCGTATTTAAGGCAGAAGCTACGACGAAATCGATACAGAGTGTATATAAGTATACAACATAAAATTAAGTAAATTAACATAAAAATAAAGGAAGCTCAGAACAAGAGATTGAGTCACTATTAAATACTTACACAACGAAAAAAGGGGTTTACACATCACTAAAAACGATAGAAATACAAAAACTAACGATTAAACTAAGGTAAACAGGTTAAACCTCATGTTTCTATAAAAAAGAGGGAAAGGGAGACGTGAACGTTATATTAACGGAACTTATAAAGGAGATATATGTCACTCTTGGTGAATTCTGTCACTATATTAAAAAATGAAGTAAGTAGTTGTAATAAATCTTTTCAGTTCTTTTCCTTATGGGTATATAAATTAGGTATTAAAATATAAGGTTAATAAGAAATAAAGATTACAAGGTTGTATTGAGGTAAATAGTAAATAAAAGTGGACAAATTAAAAAAGTTGAAATAACTCTATATCAAGTTTTATTTTATTCTATAAATTTCGAATGTAGCAATACTAAACCTTATAACATATTATAATACAATACTTTATTAAGGAGAGTAGATTAAGTAATTGTATAGGTAGTGAAGTGTATAAATAAAGCACTGTCATAAATTCAGGATGAAACAATCGCATAAAGTTAATGTGTCATACCATAATGGTTGACGTTAGTCGTACAATATGTAGTCTAGGTTATGAAAATATGTAGAATATCGACTTTTAAACATGAAATTTTTTTCTTTGATTAAATATAAAGAGTGTTGGACTTCGGGGACCATGCGTTAAAATATGAAACAAAGGTATTAAAAATTAAAATAAAGGTAAAGTATATTTTCACTAATCTAAGTCATAAACTGAAGGGGAAAGATGGAACAAATTGAATTATAGAGTCTGGACGTCTACCGTTCTAAAGGAAGAAAGAGTACCGACTTATTATAAGGTAACACACACACACACAGGGAAGAAATAGGTAAGAAGATCATCACCCATAAATCCGACAAAGGTACAGAAAAGACAACACTTATTACAACGTCACTCGTATCTTCATGTACAAGGAAAAACATAGGACAAAAATGAAGGAAACCTATATATGGTTCTTCACTTTAGTAACATAATATATCATCAAGATAAAAATTAAATATTTCCTTAGAGGTAAGACAAAAAGTATCATCGACTTGGTTAAATGTAATGTTAGGTGACACATGTTCCTAAGGGAAAAGAAGTGTAAGAGTGTGTGTAGACAATAGGAAATGAATTACTATCGGTAAGACAGTCTACACTCTAGTGTGGAGCACTAAAAGTAAACGTAAAAGGTCTACTAATCACCACAATTCGTGGAAAAATATATGGACAACCGGTAGACATACAGAAACATTTTAACAGATTAGTCAATAAGACGGATACAAATTTGACCTAAGAAACGGAAAACGGATGACTCAACATACTTAAGTAATATACAAAACTTATAATTAAGGAATAATCTATGTAATAAACGTTTATAAAAGACAGAAAAGTATTCAACGGAAAACAACTACCAAAGGTAACAACACGTGTTCTAAAAATAAAACTACATTAAATTGAACTAAAAACAGAAACAATGGAAACGAAAACCACAGATTAGGTTTTTTAGAAACGATTCCGATTACAGTTTCACGAACTTGGAACACAAAATATGTTTTCAAAATGTCAAGTCCTTAATTTAAATTCAAAAGTTAGTTAAAACTTAATTAAAAACATGGACCACATCCTTTCCCCAAATAAAAGTAACAAAACGTACACCGTCAGGTGAAAAGAATTATAATATATACAAAATATTTACTTCCTACAGAAAATAAAATTATACTTGACATAAAGGAACTTTATTGTTACATAAAAGGGGTAATTCATTTTTTTCTTTTTATAATATTACTGTGTACTTTTAACAGTTTCATGGACTTTTTCTTTGGTTGTGTTGTGACATTTTTATTTTTCTTTTTAAGGATTATGATATATAATTTCTCTGATAAGGAAAGGGTAATAAATAAGAACTGAGGAAACAGTATTTAATTAACTGTTTGTATATATTTACAAATATAAATATTTATGTAATTTATATATTTACCCAAATAAAGACCTGAGATAAGACAAGGTAAGTAAACACACATAAATGTAGTATGGTAAAACTAATGATATCAAAACACTAATATCAAACTCCAGTCCTTCATACTACGAAGGTGGATACAAGAATAAAGAATTCTAACGAAACCGATAAACGTTAGAAGATACCAAGGTACGTTCGAAATCATTAAAAAAAAGGATAAAGACATTTTTTATGGTGAACTTAAAACTATCCCTAACGTAATATAGTTATCTATCGTAACTAATGATACCCTTAAATTACTATAATTAAGAAGGTTAGGTACTCGTTCCTTATCGTAAAGTAAATAAATACAGAAGAAGTGAAAGAAAGTAGTTGCAGAATGTCAAAAGTTGCATGTCTAGTAAGTGGAGAAACCAATTTGAATAAGTCTTCATAAAATAAGAAACATTTCGAAAATAAATGTTAAAGTGTAATCCTAAAAAAAAGAAATAAAGAGAAAAATTATTAAGTAAATATATATACATCTTTACGTGTCTAAAAAGACACCATTAAAACATAAGACATTCTAATAACCATACCTATACTCTCAACCTGATATTTCTTTTGACTCACGGTTTATTAACTACACCACTTTCTTAACTTTACACCACAACCTCATCTAAGAACTCTCAGGGAACCTGACGTTCCTCTAGGTTGGTGAGTTAGGATTTCCTTTAGTCAGGACTTATAAGTAACCTTCCTGACTACGACTTGGAGGTTGTGAAACCGGTGGACTACGTTTCTTGACTGAATAAACTTTTTTGCGAATACGACCCTTTCTAACTTCCACCATCCTCTTCCCCCGCTGTCTCCTACTCTACCAACCTACTGTAGTGACTGAATTACCTGTACTCAAAATCATCCGAAGTCCACAACCCCTACCTGTCCCTTCAGGTACACAGAGTCTACTTCTATACTCTAAATATATATACGTATACATCAAAATGATCTTATTCCCACTAGTGTCCTAAAAATAAGAAGTTAAACAATTTCATCATATAGTGTAACGAACTAAATGTTTACAACTCGACAGGAACACTGAGACTTTAATTACGTTGAACTAATACTATATACTAGTAAAAATATATAAAAAACTAAGTCAAACGATATATATATTTATATATGTATATTATAAGATGATACATATATGTATATATAATAGTCTATTTCTTATATACTGACATATGAATATATTAATATATGTACATATACGTACAATACTTACATATATGATTAATATAACAAGAAATAAACCATTCAACACAGACTGAGAACGTTGGGGTACTTTACAGTGGACGGTTCGAGGAGACGGGTACCCTAAAGGGTCTGTTCTTACGACCTTACCCAACGGTAAAGGAAGAAGTCCCCTAGAAGGATTGTCTCAGTTTGGACGTGACTCGGTAGTTCCTTCGGGTGTATAATTAAAATGAATAATTAATATATATATATACACACACACACATATATATACACCCACATATATATACATTTATTTATATATATATGTGTTTGTGTGTGTGTACGTAGTACATATACACATATACTACATATACATATATATAAATGTATATACATTAATATATACATATATTAGAGTGTTGAAAAAACTATGTAGACAAGGAAGACATAGAACCGATAAAATTTACGACGACGATACTTATGACCCCATGTACACAGAAAAAATTAATGATAGAAACAAAGGAAACTACATTTGAGTCTTTGTCTTAACGGTCTAGCATACTATCAAGACCCCAAAGGGTCTACCGTAGGTACCATTTCTTGGACGGACGGTTACGTCCACCGTATTCTCTGAACCCAAGTTAGGGACTCAACCCTTCTAGGGGACCTCCTCTCGTACCGTTGGGTGATCTCATAAGAACGGACCTCTTAGGGTACCCGGTTCCTCGGACCGTCCGAGATCAGGTATCCCCGTGTTTCTCAGTCTTTGTTGACTTCACTGAATCATGTACTATTAAGATAAAATCAAAACTTTCTCGGAGATAAGATAAAAAAGGTATCACTGACGTGGTTAAATGTAAGAGTGGTTGTCAAATGATGACAAGGTCAAAGAAGAGTAGGATTGGTAGTGACTATAACATAAAAAAAGATTAAGTAAAGTTAAAATAAAAACATATAACACACCTTTTTACAAGATTAAAGTAAGAAAACGTGTATCGACAGGTGATAAGGGTCGTTGTGAATAACTTTTCTGATAGAAAAGGGTAACATATCGGAAGGAAGGAAACAGTATAATAAACTGGTATTCAAGCCCAAATAAAGATCCACCAGATAAGACAAGGAAATTAGACACACATCTAAAAACACAGTCATATAATAAAACTAATGAGATTGAAACATAATATTAGACTTCAGTCTGTCGTACTATAGACGGGTTTAAACAAAGAAAAAGAGTTCTAAGGAAACTTATAAACCCTAGTAAACACTAGATATGTTTAAAATCGTTGATAAACAAGATCAAGACACCCTTCTTTTACAGTACCCAAAAACCATCTCTAACGTAATAAACACATCTAATGAAACACATGTTACCTGTAAAATTGTTGTAATTAAGAAGATTAGGTACTTATATACTGTAGAAAGGTAAACGTACATAGTATAAGTTAAAGAAAGTGTTTATAAAATATCAAAAGTCTCATATATAGAAAGTCAAGGAACTAATTCAAATAAGGATCAAATAAAAAATAGTAAAAACTACATCAACATTTTCCCTAATAAAAGAATTAATAGAAAGACTATCAAGTAATAATCACTATCTTTTCGTTGTTTAAAACAGATAATTAGTACATAGGATATCGTAATGACCTAAGTAAATAATCAAAGTTATCCCAAAACCACCTCTAAAATTTCAAAAGACATATATCATAGTATAATAGACTTTTATTACTGTCAAAATGAATAAAGAAAGGTTAAATCTTATATAAAATAACGAAAAAGAATAGACTGACGACATCGACTCTAAAGATTATTATACAGTTTACTTTTACGGTCGTAGAGATAGAAAATGGACTAAAATATCCTTCACTACTTTAGAAAAGTGGTAACTCATACTATAATCTAGATCCACAAAGTATTTACCGGAAAATCCGACTCTGTAATTACTTACAAAAATAGTATAATAGTTATTGTTGTAGTCACTCTCAAAGATAGTATATAGTTACAACTTAAAACAGTTTTCGAAAAAGCTGTAGATAACTCTACTAGTATCCTAAAAATAAGAAGTCAAACAATCACATAGTGTAACGAACTAAATGTTTACAACTCGACAGGAAGACTGAGACTTTAATTACGTTGGTCTAATACTGTATACCAGTAAAAATATATAAAAAATAAGTCAAACGATTATAAAAGTACCAAGAAAGTAAACATAAGTTGTTTCTGTAACTGTAAAAGAAAAAAAAAAAAGATCACAGAAAAAGAATAAAACTATCGTTCCATTACCACTGAAGTATTTCACTTAAACCCGTACAAAGGTGGTGAAGTTAAAAAACCTTACCGAACTTCTTTCTATAATCACAAAAGAGAATACAAACCATCTCAAGGAGAGACTTCGACGAGTCCGGAATTACAAAAAACCGGAACTACCTTAAGATATAATATATAATGTTTAATATATAATAAATAATGATTAGGTCATACTGATGATCAGACGATCATCACTATGATCATACTAATGATCAGACGAGATTAACGGACAAAGAAGAACCGAGTCCGAACAGTGCAACATATTAAGATCTTTAAACAGGTAAAGAAGATCAAACAGGTTACACACCCGTATATTGGTAAGTATCATAAGAGTATTCAAAAATATGTAGACACCATAATCATAAACGAATAAGAATAAATAAATAATAAACCTAATAAAATGACGAGAGAGGAGAAGTCCTCTGATCGATTCCCAAACAGTGAAAACAATAAAAGATTTTTCTAGTTTACTAAAGTTACAAGAAACCAAGATAATAAAAAGAAAAAAAAAATCTTTTTATACATACGATATAAAAACAAATAATACACTTTGGCGTAGTTTTGGATTTAGTTTTATTACCTCCTTTTATATTTAACTTGTGTTAAGAAAAAAAAAATTAAAATAATAATAATAAAAATAAAAATAAAATGTTATGACATAACCAAAACGATATGTAGTTGTACTTAGGTGGTACCCACATGACTTCAAGGGTGAGGACTTGGGGGAGGTTGGAGGGAGGGGTATGGTAGGGAGACCCAATAGGGTCACGTGGTCGGCTCTCGTAGGACATAGGACGCAACTTAGATCTGACCGTTAAGCAAAGAATATACTATAATATGTACAAAGTTACGGTAAGAGCGTTTAGTAGGGTGGGAGAGGGAGAGGGTGTCTCAGTTTTTCAGACAAGACATGTAGACGTAGAGAAAACGTCAGAGCGTACGTCCAAATAGTAATTGAAGAAAGATTTAAGGTATATATACACAATCATATGACCTAATGACAAAAAAAAAAGACCGAATGAAGCGAGACACATTAACTGAGGTCAAAGTAGGTGGAGGGTGGAGTAATCTTGACTAAGTTTACATAAGAAAAACTACCGACTCATTATGAGGCAACACATATACATGGTGTCGAAAGAATGGGTAAGTAGACGACTACCTGTAGATCCAACGAGGGTGCAGGACCGATAATATTTGTCACGACGTTACTTATAACCCCATGTGCACAGAGAAAGTTCAGATCAAAGGAACCACACATACGGGTCGTCACCCTAACGACCCAGTATACCGTCAAGATAAAGGTCAAAAAATTCCTTAGAGGTGTGACAAGAGGTATCACCGACATGATCAAACATAAGGGTGGTTGTCACATTCTCCCAACGGAAAAGAGGTGTGGGAGAGGTCGTAAATAACGAACATCTGAAAACCTAACGTCGGTAAGACTGACCACACTTTACCATGGAGTAACACCAGAACTAAACGTAAAGAGACTGTTACTTACTACACTCGTAGAAAAGTACACAAACAATCGGTAGACATACAGAAGAAAGCTCTTCACAGATAAATCAAGAAACCGGGTAAAAAATTAACCTAGTAAATAAAGAGACCTTAACTCGAAGTACTCAACGAACATATAAAAACTCTAATCAATAAACAGTCAACGAAGTAAACGATAATAAAAGAGGGTAAGACTTCCGAAAGAAAAGTGGAACGAATATCAAAGGAAACAACACGTCTTCGAAAATTCAAATTAATCCAGGGTAAACAAATAAAAATGAAAATAAAGGTTATAAGACCCTCCACCCAGTATCTCCTGGACGACACTATATACAGCCTCTCACAAAACGGATACAAGAGGTGATCCTCAGAATATCAACGACCAGAATACAAATCTAGAAATTAGGTAAAACTCAAATAAAAACACATACGACAATCTTTCACAAGATCAAAGTAAGAAAATGTTCACCAACTGGTCAAAAGGGTCGTGGTGAACAATTTCTCTGACAGAAATTAGGTAACATATAAGAACGGAGGATACAGTTTCTATTCCACAGGTATCTACCCACCTAAATAGAGACCCGAAAGATTTAACACTTTAATAAACAAGATCGAGACACTTTTTGTGGTGACCATCGAACTATTCCTAACGTAACTTAGACATCTAACGAAACCCAGTCAATTCAAGTCAGCGAGTCAGCACAGGCTGAGAAACGCTGGGGTACTTAGTGTCGTACGGTCTGGAGGGACAGGTAGTGGTAGAGGACCTCAAGTGAGTCTGAGTGCAGGTAGCTCAGGAACTACGGTAGGTCGGTAGAGTAGAAGCCAGCAGGGGAAGAGGAGGACGGGGGTTAGGGAGGGTCGTAGTCTCAAAAAAGGTTACTCAGTTGAGAAGAGTCCTCCACCGGTTGACCTCAAAGTCGAAATCGTAGTAAGGAAGGTTTCTTTAGGGTCCCAACTAGAAGTCTTACCTGACCAACCTAGAGGAACGTCAGGTCCCCTGAGAGTTCTCAGAAGACGTTGTGGTGTAAAGTTTTCGTAGTTAAGAAGTCGTGAATCGGAAGAAGTGTCAGATTGAGAGTGTAGGTGTGTTCTGGTGTCCTTTTTGGTATCGGAACTGATCTGCCTGGAATCAGCCGTTTCATTACAGAGACGAAAACTTATACGATAGATCCAACCAGAAGTGAAAAGAAGGTTCCTCATTCGCAGAAAATGAGAGTACCGACGTCAGTGGTAGACGTCACTAAGACCTCCGGTATTTTTATTTCAGACTGTGACAAAGGTGACAAGAGGGTAGATAAAGTGTACTTTGCTACCCTGGTCTACGGTACTAGAAGCAAAAGACTTACGATTCTAACTCCGGTTGAAAAAGTGAGAGGAGAAAGTGAAAGTAGTTTTCCGAAAGATCGAGGAGAAGTGAAAGACGGTATTCCCACCACGGTAGACGTATAGACTCCAATAACTATAAACAGGACCGTTAGAACTAAGGTCGAACACAAAGAAGGTCAGGTCGCAAAGAGTACTACATGAGACGTATCTTCAATTTATTCGTCCCACTGTTATATGTCGGAACTGCATGAGGAAAAGGATAAACCTTGGTCAGACAACAAGGTACAGGTCAAGATTGACAACGAAGGACTGGACGTATGTCTAAAGAGTTCTCCGTCCAACCCACCAGACCATAAGGGTAGAGAGAGTCTTAACAGGTGTCAAATAACACTAGGTGTGTCAGTTTCCGAAACCGTATCAGTTATTTCGTCTTTATCTACACAAAGACCTTGAGAGACCGAAAAAGTTACTAGGTCGCCTACAACCGTTAAACTATAGACCAAGGAGACGAAATAGATTTTGGTCGAACTTGTAGTCCCTCAAGTACCAAGTGCATAACGACTTCGGTCCGAACCTCTTAAAACTCGTAATGAAATGATCGTACACTCTACTCACGTTAACACACCATCAAACTCGTAAGAAACCGTAACGGAAAGGAACCTTAATCTTACTTTTGACTGAAAAAGGTCAGGACGAAACCCATCATATGAGTAAAAGTGATATTACTAAGAAGGTTAGGTACTTGTACCATATAAAGAAGTAGATAATCACAGGAGAAAATAAAGAAAGTGGTCACAAAATATCAAAAGATATATATATATATCCAGAAATCAAAGAAATCCTTCTATACATATATAAGGATTCATAAAATAATAAAAGTAACGTTACCACTTACTTTAACAAAGGAATTAAAGAAAAGATCAAAGAGTAATAATCACATATCCTTACGTTCCCTAAAGACATACAACTAAAATATAGGACGTTTAAATGCAATAAGTAACTAATCGAGATCATTAAAAGACCACCTCAGAAGTCCCAAAAGATACATCTCCTAGTACAGGAGACGTTTATCACTCTCAACATGAAGAAGACAAGGTTAAACCTAAGGAAAATAAAGAAAATAAAATAAGGAAAATAAAGAAAAAGACGAGACTAACGACACCGGTTTTGAAGGTCTTGATAAAACTTATCATCGTCACTTTAACCCGTGGGAACAGACTGAAATCCCCTTTACGAAAGTTAAAAAGTGGTAACTCCTATTACAAACGACACCCAAACAGTATATATCGAAAATAATATAACTCCATACAAGGAAGAAAAGGACGAAAGACCTCTCAAAAAAAGTATTTACCTACAACTTAAAACAGTTTCCGGAAGATACGTAGATAACTCTATTAGTATACTCAAAATAAAAAGTTAAACAATTGCACCACTTAATGTAACTAAGTAAACGTCTATAACTTCTTAGGAACGTAGGGACCCTATTTCGTGTCAACCAGTACCACATACTAGAAAGATTACACAACAACCTAAGACTAACGATCTTAAAACAACTCCTAAAAACGTAGATACAAGTAGTCACTATAACCGGACATCAAAAGAAAAAAACACCGTAGAAACAGTCCAAAACCATAATCCCACTTCCACCGGAGTACCTTACTCAAACCTTGAAATGGAAGGAGACGTTAAAGACCTTCTCAAACTCATCCTATCCACAATCGAGAAGAGATTTAAAAACCATCTTAAGTCGACACTTAGGTAGACCTGGACCCGAAAACAAACGACCTTTAAAAGACAAATGTCAAAGTTAAAGACACGAACACTACTCAGACAATTCTAAAAGACAAAGAAGGACCGAGTCAAAATCTTTCAACATGAAACGATTCGTAAACAGGTAAAGAAGGTGCAACAGCTAAAATAACCGTATATTAACGACTATCAACAGAGAATACTAGGAAACATAAAGACACAACAGACAACACTGGAGAGATAAAAGTAAATATTAAAATAACTAAACTGAAAAGAGGGAAACAAAGAACTACTCAGATCGATTACCAAACAGTTAAAATAAATAGGAAAGTTTGTTGGTCGAAAACCGAAACAACTAAGAACAATACCACAGAAAACAAAGAAAACGTAAATAAAGACGGGATCAAAAATTCTATAGAAAGGAAGTTGATTGCGACCCCAAAAAGTAAAGAAGGAAAAGATCAACGAAATCCACATCTCAATCCAATAAATAAACTGCAAAAAGAACAAAGAACTCCATACGGAGATTACGATACTGGAAAGGGGAATCGTGACGAAAATATCACAGGGTGTCCAAAACCCAACAACACAAAAGTAAAAGTAAGAAAAAATACGTATAAAACTATAGAGAAAAAATAAAGAAGACTCTAAACAACCAGTAAGTCTTCACACAACAAGTCGGAGGTATACAACCTTAAAAATTATAAAAAAGAGGATATTAACTCTAGATTAGAATGACGTGATACCAGTCTTTTCTACGAAGCTTTCTAAAGTTAAAAAAAATTAAATAGTTCCGATCTAAATACCGGGTCCTACACTAGATAGGACCTCTTCCAAGGCATTCGTGAACTCTTTTTTCACTTTAAGTAAAAAAACCCCCACTTTATAGGACATCTATAGTTAATCCAGATAGACCAGATAACTTAATAAATTTCAAACACAAAGAAATAATTAAAAGACAAATCAACTAGATAGTTATCTACACTCACCCCATAATTTCAGAGGGTGATAAAAACACAATAACAATTAAAGGGGAAAGTATGAACAATCGTAAACAGAATGTATAACACTACAAGGATACAACCGACGTATATATAAATATTAACGACATAGAAGAAGAACTAACTAGGAAACTAGTAATACATCACAGGAAGAAACACAGAAAAGTGTCGGAAACAAAATTTCAGATAAAATAGCCTATACTCATAACGATGAGGACGAAAGAAAACCAGAGATAAACGGACCTTATAGAAAAAGGTCGGGAAGTGAAAGTCAGATATGTCAGATATGAGGGAAAAAAACTCCCCTCAGAGAACATCTGTTGTATATATCCCTAAAACAAAAACATAGGTAAGTCGGTCAGAAACAGAAAACCAACCCCATAAGTTAGGTAAATGCAAATTCCATTAATAACTATTCATACCAGGGCAACGGTAAATGAAATAACAAAAGACAAACCCAAATATGTCAAAAAAACATAAAGAACAGATCTCTTATAGGAAATCCTAAACAACCGCTCGACCAAACTACCACGACTTAAGAGAGTCAAAAACGAACAGACCTTTCGAAAACTAAAGAGGAAGTATTAACTTACTCTAGGAACGACTCATGTCATTAGACCCGGTATCCAATAAAAGAAAGTAGTGAAATTCATACAGAACGGTAAGGGAGGACCGGACTTCTCAAAGATACCTTTCTAGTCGACAATAGGAATACCCTTAGGGGAACACACAATAAACAACAAAAAGGGAACGACGAAAATTATTAACAAGAAATACAAACTAGAAACAATTAAACTAATTGTACACAGAACTCCACAAAGTGGAACCCAAATAGGACAAACCCTGAGAGACCCAAAGAACCTGAACCCACTAATAAAGGAAGGGGTACAATCCCTTCAAAAGTTGATAATAGAGGAGTTCATAAAAGAGTACCAGAAAGAAACACAGAAGAAGAAGACCCTGAGGATATTAAGCTTACAACCTCGTAAAGTATAACAGGACCTCCGGAGACTCTAACAGGAGTAAAGAAAATTAAGCAAAAAGAAAAAAGGAGAGACTAAGTAAATAAAGATGGTAAGATAGAAAATGATTAGGATAGAAGACGGAGGTAATAAGATGATAAACAACGGAGATCTCACAAAGACTAGAGTAAATAACGTAATAAGTGATATATAACTGAGAAAAAATAAAGAAGATCCAGGAACAATTTGGAAAGAACGTAGAAGAGTTAGGAACAACGGTCCGATAAATAGACACTAAGGTAAAACTAAAGTTCTAAAACCTAGTAAAAGTGATAGTAATAAGCCTTAAGAAAGAGTCCATCTAAGGGACAGAGAAGGAGAAAACAAACCAAACCACCGGTAAATAGGACAAGGAAATGGACGACCTATAAGGAGACAGAGAAGTAGGACAAATATAACGACTCAAACCCCACCGGAAAGACATAAGACCGTCAAACACCTCAAGAGAAACAACGTCTCAAAGGAGTGACACACACCCAAATATAGTCACCGAACAGTTCCAAAGAACTAATCCCTTCGAACACAACCACAAGACCACCCACCTCGACCTAAAGAAGAGAGACTTCCCGTTACTGTACAGGTAATTACTCAATACTCTACAGTTACCAAAACCTCATTGAAACTCGACGGACATATAACTTCGAGTCCCGACACAAGGACTAAACGACCTCTTAAACGCATCATACAGAACGAGACCTTGAACAACCGGGAGCCCACTACGAACCAAAGTTACATCCATACCTCCGTAAACTAGTCGAAGATAGCTAATTACAACGGACCTCAGTCCTCAAGAGACTACAAGAGTCCTAAACCTGAATTCGGAGGACGAAGACCGAAAGTCAAAATAAGAATGGCAACAGAGTTCTGAAGGGGAAGATATGGTGTGGTAACTATTTTGTAGATCCAATTTCTACTTTCAAAGAGGTGTAACTCCTTGTGGGTCTCTCAAAGTGTCTCAATGTACCTCTTCTCTTCTCCCTACCCCCTCAACCTCCACTGGACTTACTCTACTCCATCTTAGTTTTCACCTCTCTCGAACGATCGGTCATTAGTGAAGAAATACTCACCAGGTGTCAGACCTGGTGAGTCTCTAAAAGTGTCTTAATATGTCTCTGCTCCTTTTCCTCCTTCCTCTGGTTTCACCAGTCCTCATTTTCCTCTCTCTGTCTAGGTGGGTCATCAGTCAAGGGATTCTCAAGAGGTGGCAGACCTTGTGTGCCTCTAAGTGTCTCTTCTTTTCCTCCCTCCCTCCTCTGTCCCCACCAGATCACATCTTTTTCCTCTCAGGTTTCTCCTCTCTCGTCAGTCCGGTCATTAGAGCGAGGGTTCATTTTTACCCATGACTTCAAACCCAAACTTCCATGTTTTAACTATTGTTTATGGTTTTTCGTTTCTAATTTTTAATTTTTTTCTAAATTTTAGATCTCATCTCCAACCTAAAAGTTTTTATGTTATAATTCTTTATCTTCTTCCACTTTTTTTTTTGTTTTCTTTTTTCAGTGTTCTTAATAATTTTTTAGTATTTTTTATTTTAATTTTTATATATATATGTGCTTCAAACGAAATTTTTATCCCAGAAAACCCCCCCTCATTATCATGAAATACTTTTACTTTTGATTTCCTCTTTATCTCCTGAATTTTAAATTTTTTACAATTTCTTCTTTTTCCTTTCTTCTTTTTTGTTTGTAGTTTTATTTTCTTACTAGCATTTTTAAAGAGACAACAACACCCGGGACACCCCAGTCAAGTAAAAACCTATCAAGGAACCAGGCCGAATATAAAGAGTTCTAGATATCCAGGGAAGGATACATCACCCATGATTGCTGTCCTAAAATTAGATAACGAGGACAGGGAAGGTTTCGCCAAGGGAGACAAAATCGAAGAAGATAAACGACCAGAGAAGTCACAGGTTAAATACGGGACTGTGTTCCTTCCACCACCTCCTGTCAAAAAAATCCGAGTGAATAAGTCAGCGTGACACCCCTCCCTCCCTACGACGTTTGTTTATTGTGACCACTCACGAGCGTCACAGGGTCGGTACGACCCGGACGGGGTGAGTGCCGTGTGTGTCGAGTCCGAGATCCAACGAGACGACCCTTGACAGACTCCGACCGGGACCCAACGTACGTGGAGGGTCCAGATTCGGTGAGTCCGAGTCCGTGAGTACATCAGGGGTCTCCGCGTCTGACCAACCCGGACGTAAAACACGGGAAGGGTCCAGGCTCATCGAGTCCACAAGCCGCTCGTGCCAACGACGTTGAATAGCGGAGAGGGTAGGGACGACGAGTCAAAAGACTCATATGTCGACAACATGAAAGAGTCCGTCTACTACTGACAGGTCTTGGGGTTCTTCAGAATCAATCGTTTCTTCGGACAAACGTCAAAGCATCCATTACAGAGAGACCCCGACGCTTACGGGGGATGGTCGGGAAGACTGAGACCGACGGACAGTGGCCTCCCCCTACCAGACGTCGACCGATTAAGACAAGGTAGGAAACAAGACACACGTCAGGACCAACACAGAATACAATCTCGAAAAGTGCATCATCGATAGGGTATCGGACCAAACGATCGGATTCAATCGAGCGAGACCAATGTGAGCCCCGTAAGCCCGGACTAGGAACATTTCGTTACGTCGGGCGCGGAGGGACGGGTCGGGGGTGAACGATCACCACCCACGTCCGTAGACGTGACGAAGAGACGACCCCCTCAATGACAACCCGAGCATTAGACACCCAAAATTAATAAATAAATAAAAAGGAGGGACAATACAACGGGAGACACGAAGGTTCCGAGCGGTATCTGAGTCGTCACTCTCACAAAGGACCACAAACCTTTGAAGAGAGAAGAATTCTGAGGGAAGGGCCCTACCCTGAGGGAAGGGTTCTGCCTGGAGGGAGGGATGGAGGAAACAGAGAAAAAAACAGAAAATATAAAAAAGCATTAACAAAAGCTTCTGTTACTCAACGAAAAGACCCTCGGACTACAGGAGACGACCGTAAGTCTTCATCAAAACACCTTAAATGAGTCGCAACTTTACAAGAAAACTACTTAAACACACCTCCTTTTTTACCAGAGGGGTAGGATAAGGAGACGGTAGAACCCTGGCGGGGGGACCAAGATAATAAAAAGATAAAATAATAAAGGACAGACTAGAAATGACAAAACAAGAAAGACGACTGAAAAAAAAAAGATTAAGGAAATCCACCATACAATTCGACAAACTCTAAAAAGAACAAAGGACTCCATCCGGACATAGTGATACTTAAAAGGAGAATCGTGAAAAGAACGTAGTGTATCTAAAACCTTTCAACAAAAAGGAAAAAGTAACGAGAGTTCCATATAAGACTTTAGTAGAAACTAAAGTAGTAATTTTTTGACTATAAAAACATCGTACAAATCAGAGGTACAAAAACAAAAAAGGTCAAAGGAAGGACACTGACTAAAGATCAAAGTATAACACCAACCTTTTTGATTTGAACTATATTGTAGACACGAGAACTGAAACAACTCTAAAGAAAACAACGATTCGTACAGTAGATAGGACTACTTGTAAAATACATGTGAACTTTTATTAAATATAAGACGATAAAACTCTACCTTATAGGACATCTATTATTTACAGACTAAGTTGACCAGATTACATAGTAAATTCCGAGTCAAGTCGAGTTATCGAGTCAGTACAGACTGAGAAACGGTCGGGTACCTGAGGGACAGGTAGTGGTTGAGGTCCTCAAATGAGTTTGAGTACAGGTAACTCAGTCACTACGGTAGGTTGGTAGAGTAGGAGACAGTAGGAGAAGAGGATTATGGAAGTTAGAAAGAGTCGTAGTCCCTGAAAAGGTCACTCAGTCAAGAAACGTAGTCCACCGGTTTCATAACCTCAAAGTCGAAGTCGTAGTCAGGAAAGTTACTTATAAGTCCTGACTAAAGGAAATCCTACCTGACCAACCTAGAGGAACGTCAGGTTCCCTGAACGTTCTCAGAAGAGGTTGTGGTGTCAAATTTTCGTAGTTAAGAAGTCGAGAGTCGAAAGAATATCGGGTTGAGAGTGTAGGTATGTACTGATGACCTTTTTGGCATGGACACTGATATGTCTGAAACAACCGTTTCATTACAGAGACGAAAGATTATACGACAGATCCAACCAGTATTGAAAAGAAGGTTCCTCGTTCGCAGAAAGTTAAAGTACCGACGTCACTGGTAGACGTCACTAATACCTTGGGGGGTTTTATTTCAGAGAGTGATAAAGGTAACAAAGGGGTAGATAAAGGGTACTTCACTACCCTGGTCTACGGTACTAGAAGCAAAAGACTTACAACTCAAAATACGGTTGAAAAAGTGAGATAAAGTCAAAGTAGTTCTCCGAGAAATCAGGAAGAAGTGAAAGACGGTATTCCCACCACAGTAGACGTATAGACTCCAATAATTATAAAGGAGGGTCGTTAGGACTAATTTCGAACACAAAGTAGATCGGGTCACAAAGAGTACTACATGAGATGTATATTTAATTTATTCGTTATACTGTTATATGTCGGAACTACATGAGGAAAGGGTTAAACCTTGGTCAGACAACAAGGTACATGTCAAAATTGACAACGATGGACTGGAGGTATGTCTAAAGGGTTCTCCGTCCAGTTCACCAGACCATAAGGATACAGAAAGTCTTAACAGGTGTCAAATAACACTAGGTTTGTCAGTTTCCGAAACCGTATCAGTTATTTCGTCTTCATCTACAAATAAACTTTGCGAGAACGAAAAAACTACTTGGTTGCTTACAACCGTTAAACTAGAGACCAAGGAGACGGAAAAGATTTAGATCGTACTTGGAGACATTCAAGTGTCCAGTGTATGACAACTTGGGTCCGAACTTCTTAAAACGATCACACACTTTATTCACTTTAACACGACATCAAACTTGAAAGAAGCTGTAACAGAAAGAAACCCTAACTTTACTTTTGACTAGAAAAGGTCAGGACACCGGTGACGACTCAAAAGGTTTAAACAACCGTATAACTTCCGTCGTGGAAGTATCGTAGTAGAAAGACCTAAACTTTATCGAGGTGACCTTAAGGTAGTGGAGGTGATCGAAACAAGTATCACTACACAAGATTCCGGGTGAACTGAAGTGTAAGGTCCTACAGACAAAGGTCCACTCACTAGTGTGGTAACACTAATAGACCTAGTACTACTCAAAAAACATATCAAGAAGACACATAAGAACGGTGGAGAAGAATTATAGAAGACGAAGACAATCCAGGTATGATAAGGACAGAAAATAACACGGTTAGAAATGTACTTTATAAAGGAACTCTAAAGATGAAAAGAACTTCTCTAAAGATCAAAAAGGGCAAGATAACAAAAGGAGATAAAGAAACGTAACTAGTGACTCCTTCCGAAAGAGTAGAGAGGAATGATAAGAAACCTTGAGACGTAAGTCTACCCATATAGAAAGGAAAAGAGGAAACGGAAATGAAGAGAGGAAAAGTGTCGACAAACACTCCGGAGGAGTCTGTTAGTAGAACGAAAAAACGTAAAGAAAAGAAACCCCTGTCAGAACTAGGGACGGAGGACATGTCACAGTACTTGGAGACAGGTATCAAGAAGTACGTGAGACAGATAGTCTAGATTAGAGAACTTAGATAAAGACTGAAGGTGACATATTAGCATTCCCTTAACTAAATCCTATATGGACTTACTAGATCACCAAAAGGGATAAAAGAAGTTAAAGTCAGACTTAAACCGTTATTCCTATAGTACTAGACTCGGTGTAAGTCGAGGACTAGAACAAAAACGACTGATATATCTCGAAGAGATATGTCTTCTTTATCTCATCGGTAGTATCAGTTGTTTTCAGACTTTACGTCTTGAGCCTACGTTAGAGTTTTTACTATCTCACTAGAGATAAGCAAAGGTTCCGTTTGGTAAGTTATAGTGTCATTAGGTTCAGATACAGGGTTAGTCATTACGACTTATTAAACTTCAAATTACGAAGATACTTCTGGATGTTCTGGAAGATCTTAATTGTGGGTATTTTCTAAAGGAAAAGAAATATCCCCTGACCTTACGTTTTATCCTTAAGTTCTTTATGGACGTCATTGACCATTTAAACCGGAACGTCATATCTTACTTCGTCCCGTTTCCGATTATTTCAAAACGGTTTTCTTGCGTGACCAGTATATTCTGATAATAAAGGACTAAAAGACAGTCCTATTAGACAGGTAACTATATTTTCCCTACAATTTCAAGGAATGATAAAAACATAATAACAGTTAAAAAGGGAAATATAGACGATTATAAATGAAATATATAAATCCAAGAGAATATAATTAACGTATACACAATTACTGACAATGTAAGAGAAGAACACAATTAGGAGAATAGTAATATGGGAAGAAAGACATCTGAAACAAAATTTGAGATAAAACAGATTAGTTCTCAATGAATAGGGATGAAAGGATAGTGAAGGCAAAAGTATTTTATATAAAAAGGTATGTGAGTGAAAGTCAGACACACACTGAAATCGAGACTTTACTCAGAGAACCCTCCACGTATATCCAACTAGAAACAAAAGTTAGGTTAGTAAGTAGGATATATAAAACTAATCTTGAAAATCAGATAACTGTAAACTTCACTAATAACCATCTGTACATTAAAAACAGTAAAACAATGAACAAAAAGAACGAAAACATCAAGTAGAGACAAGCAAAACAGAGGAAAATAAAAGAAGGGAACACAAGGAAAGAGAAATCAAAAACACAAAAACTATACATCAGTGGTACCCCGAGTATATATAACTGTATAATCATATAGTTACTGAATGGACCACCGAGTCACCATTTCTTAGGTGGACGGACACGTCCTCTGTACCTAAGTTAGGGATCAACCCTTCTAGGGGTCCTCTTCCTTTACCTTTGGGTGAGGTCATAAGAACGGACCCTTTAGGGTACCTGTTTCCGCGGACCACCTGATGTCAGGTACTCAGTGTTTTCTCAACCCGTACTGAATCGCTGATTTGTTGTTGTTGTATTGATATAAACGTACAAAAATTAATCATCGGTAAATACAAGTTCGTGAGATTTTCTACATGTAAAAATAAAGTGGGATGTACAAAAACCACAGTATAAAATGTAGAAGTATAAATAAGGTAGTAAGGGATAACTACTCGAGAAAATCAAAAAACGAATAAGATATTCAAAACACAAAAATAAAAAATAGAGGGAAAGTTTATATTTACTATTAGAACGATCCATCTAATAGGACCCAACGTAAAAAAAGAGAAAGTCGTGAAACTTACATAGTACGGTAAGGGAAGACAGGAGGTTTTAAAGACGTTTTTTTCGTCGACTATTGGTATACATCTAATGAAACATATACTGAAATAAAAAGAGATCTACGGAAGTTTTAATAGAGAATTAGACATTGAAAACGGTAAAACCAATACAATACAGAACCATACCCAAGTAATACAAACCCTTGGAGACAAGAAGGACATGGATCTAAATACAAAGGAGAAAGTCCAAACCCTTGAAAAGTCGATATTAAAGTGGTTTACATAAAAAATGGGAAAAGAGAGAGAGAAGAGAAAGACCTTGGGTATATTTCGTTTACAACCATGTGACTTACAAAAAAGTCTCCAGGACATTTACCAAGAGTAAACATATAAACAAAAAGAATAATAACAAGATTTACTCACTAAAGGTAAAAAGATATAAGGTCTAGAGTAAGTAAAGAGTCACAGTGGATCAGACAATTAAGTAAGAACAGACAAAAAGGAAAGTCAATTATATGAGAAGTCAAGACTGACCAAGGAAATAATAAAAGATTGATGAAAAATTTTAAGACATACATAAGAAAAGGTATTAAGACAATCGTAATAATAATGATTATGAACATAAAATGAATTTTCGTATCCGAGAACCTGAGACTTAGTCTTTCAGGAACTTTTAGTAGATCATGTCTCTTACCGTTTGAAAAATAAATTTTCTGATTTGGAATTTATAGACAACGAATGGTCCAGTTTATGTGTTACAAGAGTTGACGACTTTTTTCATAAGAGTGACTACTCTATTACCTGCAATGTAAAATGAAAAAAATATATTTCACACTTTTAAAAGACAACGAGAATCCGGTATGTTTTTGTACCACCCGATCTAAACTGGGTACCAAACAATCAGGGAGCAGAACGAGTACAGTAGAATTTGACCCGATCTGAATCCTACGGACAACTTTTATGAATCTATAATATTGAATAAAGGAACTGAGATTTAACATTAACCCTATAGAATCATCACTACGAAAGGGTTTGATTCGGAGATCACTTTACATTTTACATGTTACTACCTCGATGAAAAGTTTGTCTGGTAACTTCTCAGTTTGAGGTAACTTGTCAGTTTAAGGAAATTTTTAAGGAAACGGCACGAGAGAGGGATAAGGGAAATTTGAGGAATGAATTCAGGATTTTATGAATTATGACACGTATAGTGTCTAATATTAAAAAAGTACATTAAAATAATTTATAATTGTTACTACCAAAAATGAAATTTTTTTTTGACTAAAACCTCCCCTTTTCGACATATACCTCATATTATATCCAGTAAAATCCATAAAAGACGATCTAAAAAGGAATTGTATCATCTTACCAGAAAACCTTTCTCATCTTCGTACTACATATATAAAGGAGTCCTCTGCTCCGTAGATTATTTAGTATATGTAATTTTCTACAATCAACAGTTGGATACTTCCGTCTATAATAAACAAATTTAAATCTATTATAGATTAACTTATTTTAAAAGACATGAAAGGGATTGGGAAAAACAGAACTGAAAGTTTTATTACTTTTGATCACTGTCCCGTTAGTATTACCTTTAGGTAATGTTACTAAACTCTTATCCTCAGTTTCATCAAGACTCATAAATGTGAATATCTAATCATAAATCTTCGTGTACTTTTAACGAACGATATATGGAGTGGATTCTACACCTTCAAAGTTATAAAGAGTATGAAAACGAAATATTTATTTTAGTGGGAAGAAAAATTATAGACAATACTTCTAGTACCGTAGACCAGGGTAGTGAAGTACCTTTTATCTACCCCTCTGTCACCTTTGTCACAGTTTGAAATAAAAACCCCCGAGGTTTAGTGACGTCTACCACTACCGTCGGTACTTTAATTTTTTACGAATGAGGAGCCTTCTTTTCAATACTGGTTGGATCTATCGTATAACTTTTAGTCTCCGTAATGAAAAGGTTGTTTGCAGGTAGATCAGTTCCGATACCAAAAAGGACACCAGTACATACCTACACTCTCAACCTGACACTTCTTTGACTCGTGGCTTCTTGACTACGAAAACTTGACACCACAACCTCTTCTGAGAACTCTCAGGGAACCTGACGTTCCTCTAGGTTGGTTAGTTAAGACTTCCTCTAGTCGGGACCCTAAAGAAACCTTCCTTACTACGATTTCGACTTTGAGGTCATGAAACCGGTGGAGTACGTTTCTCAACTGTGTAACCTTTTCTGAGACTACGACCCTCCCTAACCCCGTCCTCCTCGACCCTTGCTGTCTCCTACTCCACCGACCTACCGTAGTGATTGAGCTACCTGTACTCAGACTCACTTGAAAACCTCAACCACTACCTGTCCCTCCGGACCGTACGACGTCAAGTACCCCAGAGTTTCTCAGCCTGTGCTGACTCGCTGACTTGACTTGACTTATTAAATGTAATATACGGAAATAGAAAATAAAACTTAATCACAAAAGAGAATTTGTGATAAAGTAAACTCGGAGTGTTAATGACTGACCCTTTCCTCTAATTTTTTTAAAATGATATTAATTAAGATATCATACAATTTTGAACTCCCAAAAAAAAAAGGGAATCCAACATAAATTTATTGTACAATATTAAATTTAAGTAATAAAAAATGAGTTCAAAACAACTTCTACCTTATATAGAGAAATGTATCTATGTTAAGTAAAACCAGTAAAGAGTCGAGAAGAAAAAGGAAAAGAACCTGATGAAAAAGTGGATTTAGAGTGAATAATACATACAAGATGAAACTCCAATTGTTATTACATAATTGTCGTTAAAACGACAGAATACTTCCTAGAAAAGTAACAAAACAAAAGAAGACGATCTTAAGAAAAAAGATTAATTAATTAAAAATAACCTCCTATCAATGAAGTACTATAATACTACTAAAAACGGTATGTAGTGGTACTTAGTCACCGTCCTTATGTACATTTGGGGGGTAGGACTTGGAGGTGGAGGGAGGGGTGGGATAGGGAGACCTAACAGGGTCCCACGGTCGAAACCCACGGGACGAAGTACGTAGCTTGAACGTAAAAAGTAGATAAAATGTATACCATTACATATATAAAGTTACGATAAGAGAGTTCCTTGTCTAGGGGTGAGTATGACCGAACTAGTTTTATACCCGGTTTCTTGATTTGTCTGTAAAGACGTTTTTTCTGGATGTTTACCGATTGTTTGTGTACTTTTTTACGAGTTTTAGTGAGTAATAGTCTCTTTACGTTTAGTTTTGGTGTTACTCAATGGTAGAGTACGGTCAGTCTTACCGACGATAGTTTTTTAGGTGTTTGTTATTTACGACCTCTCCCGTGACAACCACCCTTACGTTTGATCATGTCGGTGATACCTCTTGTCACACCTCTAAGGAATTTTTTGACCTTTATCTTGACGGTATACTGGGTCGTCAGGGTGGCGACCCGTATGTGTGGTTCCTTTGGTCTAAACTTTCTCTGTGCACAGGGGGTTACAAGTATCGTCGTGACAAATGTTATCGGTCCTGTACCTTCGTTGGCTTTACAGGTAGCCGTCTACTTACCTATTCTTTCGATACCATGTATATGTGTTACCTTATAATGAGTCGATAACTTTTCTTAAGTAAACTCAGTCAAGATTACTCCACCTATTTCGACCTCGGATAAAATGTCTCACTTTATTCAGTCTTTCTTATTGTGGTTTTATCATATAATTGCGTATATATACCTTAAATCTTTCTACCATTACTACTGGGATATACACTCTGTCGTTTTCTCTGTGTCTCTGTTTCTTGTCTGAAAACCTGAGACACCCTCTTCCACTCCCACCCTACTAAACTCTCTTATCGTAACTTTGTACATATAATGGTATACACTTTATCTAGTCGTCAGATTCAAACTACGTACTTTGACCCGCGAGTTTCGACCACATGACCCTGTTGGGTCTCCCTACTCTACCCCTCCCTCCACTCACCCCTTAAACCCTACCTCCTGTGTACATGTGGAGGTAGTATTAGTTAGTATTATACTGAATAAGTACAGTTACATACCGGTTTTGGTGGTGTTATAACATTTCATTAATCGGAGGTTAATTTTATTTAATTAATAAAAAAATTTTTTTTTCCTTCGTACTATTTTTGTAATTCAGTTCCTAGATCTAATGGAATCTCTCGAGTTCCCGTCTTTCATTTCAATTATGAATCATCCTTGACCTTAATCCTCGAGTCCATCTTTTATATAGGTAGACAAAGAGATGTCCGTATACTAGGAAACAAAGATGAAGGAATTACATAACTATAAAATAATAAATGTGAGAGATGTAAAAAAAGAAAAAATGAAGAGATCCCTATACGGTCTGTAATGAAGAAGTATGACGGGTACTAACGGACAGGAATAAAGTTCGTTGGTCGTCCCCTTTTTTTTTTTTTTTTCTTGATAAGACTTAAGATTGAGATTGAGACGTCCTTTTTCTTAGAATAACGGGGTTAAACCCAGTTTGTGGTTAATGAGGTTCCGTTGTATCGTGGTTACTTCGTAAACCCCTACCTGTAATCAAATACCTTTAATCTCCGATCCTTCTATAGAGTGTTACACAGATAGTATAAAAGAAAATATGAATTTACGATAAAGACATCAAAATAAAACTTTTTACAAAAGTAATATTGAAAGGGAATTTGTGTTCACGTCTATTACTTCACTGTGACAAGGGTGTTAGTTTTATGGATTTACACGATACGAAGTATAATTTACATTGATTCTTTAACATTGAAATACCAAATAAAACGAAACGTCGGTTATTGACGTTGATTAAGTGGGTAACTTGCATATAAAGGGGAAGTTCTACACGAGGAAGGTTTACTTTGTCATGGATTATCTAAACTTATAAAAAGAGATCTTTCCGAGACGTGAGTTTCCATTCAAAGTGACTATTAGTTCAAATATATGTACATTAGAATTGAACCTCATCTTATATCTTTATCATTAAAAAGATGGTATAAAATCGTATTATAAGTCAAAAGTTTTATTACCACGTGACTGACCTATTCCTGTTCTCTTATCGTGTAACGTTCCTTCATAGTATAAGTCCATTCATGAAAGTCCATGTCACCTTTTGTTAATTATACTTCCATTTACGTTCACTTACATTTTAGATGGATGTGACTAACAGAAGACTAAACAAGTGTTCTTCGTATTACTACAGTGTACGAAAGATTTTGGACTATCCTTATTCATGAAATATTATAAGAGGATGTTTTCTGAAAAGTTGTCTCTTTATTATATAAACGGTTGTAAACTACTTATAAAAAATTCATAAGTATAAACAGAAAAGAAATTCATTACTTCCTCGTCAACAGTACGGTATACTACTTCCTTCGTGTAGATTTTTTCTTCAAAGACTATGTTTTCAAAGACTGTTGAGTTGTTCAATAAAACTGATATTTTTAGAGGTTCTGGATTGCTATTAACTTTCACTACGGGGAGACGACTGAAGACAGAGACTTTCGACAGACTAACTAAGACTGAGACTGTCTCCGTAACCATACCTGACACTGAATCTTGTCGTGAGTTTTCTGAGACTGAGTCATTGTACCCCTTACCTGAGTCTAAGTCTTTTAACAGGGTACCTGCGTCTGAGAGTCTTTATGGACGACCTTCGTCTTTTTAAGGTGTATCGTAGTTTGGATCTCGTTGTGGATTAACCTCAACTTGTTACGGTCGACCTTAAACCGAGAGACTTTACGGCATACCTGGGTCTAAGTCTTTTTTCGAACCGTCTGAGACTAAGACTTTTTATACACTACCGAAGACTGTTACTTTCAGGGTCCTATCTGAGTCTGAGTTTTTTTATGGGGTACCGAAGACGTAGACACTTTGTGAACGACTTCCGTCTTTTTACGGTTTACCGGAGTCTAAGATATTTTGCGAAGTACCTCAGACTTTTTTCTAATTACCTCTGACTTGTTATGTCCGATTAGAGACTCAGACTCTCTATACACCACCTGAGTATGTAACTTTGCCTACGTTATCTGAGTCCGAGACGTAGACCCTATATAGACTACCTCCTTCCTTTTGTGGTCCTCTAATCTAGACTCTCTGTATATTACCTGAGACTGAAACTTGGTACATCCTACCTGTGTCTGAGTTTTTGTATACTCGATCGGAGTCGGAGACACTTTACGGAGTACTTACGATTGTGTAAGGTTAACTCGTGACTTTGACTCTCTGTGATACGTCTGAGAACCAGACATTCTGTGTGTTACCTGAACCTAAGACTTTCGGACCTATACTCGAGACTAAGTCACTTAGGGTATTACTTCCGACTTTTAACGGTTTCTCGGAGACTTAACCTTTCTAAGACCTACCCGGAGTCCATACTTATACTTTCTATGGGATGACCGAGACTTTCTGTTGTCGACTTGAAACTGACATCATCTACGACCCTGTCGAGATCTTTTATGGTTGTGTCTAGAAGTTCTGAAGTCCCATCAAGACCTTCTACAGTTCTACTGGAAGTTTTCGTGAACCTATTCAAACTTTTTGTAGTTTATCTGAGACTAAGACTTTTCGTATCGTGTCTAAAACTTTTACTTTCGATACTTTTACTTAAACTTTCACTTTCTGTATATCTGTACTACCTCTACCTTGTCAGAGATGACGTGAGACTTGTACTCTCTGAAGTTTACGTACTTCTTTCCCTCTTTATGGAGTATTTCAGACTACCACTTTTTCTCGTGTTCTAACATGGACTGTTATTTTCTGTGCTGGAACTGAGTCTTCTACTTCGTGTTGCCGAACCACGAGCGTTTTTTCGATTGGCAGGAGTCCCATTCGAATTTACACAGACCGAAAACTTTGGTCGAACAAAAGTTCAAATTAATTATTGTACTACTGTGAATTTTTTACCGCCAACGAAATTGTCTAAACCCGGACTCTAATAAAGTAGTATTTAAGTCTCTTTTCCGTAGAATTAGGATCTAAAAGTTAAGTGAAACCTTTTAATCCGTTTAGTAGACAGAAATCAATAGTCAAAATAGTACTATATAATTTTCTTCCTTTTAATTTCTTAATAATTATTTTACCAATAAGATCACATCCTTTATCGTACAACTTAAATCAATGGTACTTAGATCTTACTTATTTATTTCTAATAAGTATTTGAAAAATTTAATAATGACACATTTTCTTTCGGATTGATATATTTATAAGTTACATAGTACGAAGAGAGTTTCAATAATAATTTCAAAGTATTTAAAATTGTCAACCGTAAATGGAACAATCAGTATAAATGAAATAGTGTGAATTAGTAATATTAAGAGGTAAAAGATTCGGTAAAATAATTCCATACGAATAATACTATTTCTTTGACAATAGTAGAGTATCTATAAAAAGTAGTATAATCAGTAAAAGATAACTCACACTTTCGTACACTTCACTTTTGTTTCTTAAACAAGGGTTTATAAAAAACTCCCATAAATTCATGAAAATAAACTCTCTTTTATAGTAACACGAGTTTAATGTTTAGGTTATAATCAACGTCTTCTTTAAGAAATGAAAGAAAATGACTAAAAACGTCGTAAACGAAATAGTCATGTGAAGAAGTCGGTATAAACTCCCCAAAGGATGACATATAATAATATCCCGAAGGGTCCACCGAGTTCTCCATTTCTTAGACGGAGGTTGTGTCCTTTGTGTCCTCTGAACTCAACTTAGGGACCCAGTTCTTCTAGGACACCTCCTCCCATACCGTTGGGTGAAGTGATAAGAACGGACTCCTTACGGTACCTGTCTCTTCGGACCGTCCGATGTCAGGTATCTCAGTGTTTCTCAACCTGTGCGGACTTCACTGACTCGTACGTGTGTGTGTAATAGTAATATAAAGGAGTCTTTTTTTCCTTCCTTTTGGTTCTCAAATAAGGTGAAATTTCCTGACAAGATTCTTTTATTTAACCACTATTAAAATATGACTACAGGTACCAAACCTATATTTTAATTAAACTACGAATGTGACTTTGCGATCCTTTTGTCTTTCGTCATATACTACTAACTGTAATCGAGGATCGAGGATATACGGTCAGGTTGTAAGAGTTCTCTTCTATTTATTCAATTTCAAAGAGGAAGTACTACCTCTCTCTAAGACAATCCTTCACTTACTATGGACTAGGAACTCCTGAAAAAGTTGAGTCTCAAACAAATGAAGAGACGTCTTATCGTTAAGTAAAAATTTTTAAAAATAGAAAACACTGTTATTTTTTACTGATTTTTATAACGAACAGTAGTTTTAAGGGTTATCATATTAAAATTAAAATACACTAACTTAAAAATCTGGAGTAAATAACACAAAATTACCTTAAAATAAAAAAATTTAAATAAAAATTAACCTCCTTTTAACGAAATATTACAACACTACCAAAGACGATATGTTGTTGTGTTTATTCGGTTTAATGTAAATATAGTGGAAGGAGAAGTTGGAGGTAGGAGAGGGAGTAGGGTGGGAAGATCTAGTGGTGTCTCACGTATCGTCCCGAGGGACACAATTTGTCGTTTAAGAGTAGTTTATAGATAAAATGTGTACCATCACATATATACAGATACGATGAAAGAGATAGGTATGATCAGAAAGGAAGGGGTGACATAGGTGTCCAAATAAGAGATGTATACACAGAGGTAAGGAAGAGACGTTTATTCAAGTAGTTACAGTAATAAGATCTAAGGAATATATACGTAATTATCTGGTATAAACAAAAAAGAGAAGACTGAATGAAGTGAGACATACTGTTCGAGATCCAAGTAGGTGAAGTGATCTTGACTGAGTTTATACAAGAAAAAAATACCGACTCATTATAACGTAACTTATATGTATGGTGTCTGAGAAATAGGTAAGTATCTAGCTACTTGTATACTCAACGAAAGTACAGGATCGATACATTTATCACGACGATACTTGTAACCCCATGTACCCGGAAAAAGTTGATACTAAAAAAGTCGTATATACGGGAAAAGTAGTATAAGTAGTTCAAGAGTTCCGTTGTTATGACTTCACCAAACGGTAAGAAGAGGTCATCTGTAGGTTAAAAAGTCCGGGACTGATAGTCCTTGTACGGAAAGTCGACGAGGTGACGAAGTGTATGGGTCACGTGACCAACAAGGTGACGACCAGAAACCGTAGTCCAGGGTAACACACAAACACGATTCAGCGAAGACAACACCGACTGAGACATGTTGAGAAACTCGAAATCGGATGGTGAGAGAAGAAAGGTACCCTAAGAGGTCTGTTCTTATGACCTCACCTAACGGTACGGGAGGAGGTCCCCTAGAAGGGCTAGGTACCTAGTTTGGGTACAGAGTGTAGAGGAAGTAACCGTCCGTCCAAGAAATGGTGATCGTGGTGGACCTTTCGGGTAGGTCAGGGTAGTAAAGTACCGTTTATTTACCCCCTCTTCATCTTTCTCATTGTCTAAAATAAAAGAACCTTAAGTTTAAGGGACACCTCTCACTGACGGCGGTGTTTTTATTTTCTACGAACAAGGAGCCTTTTCGATACTGTTTGAATCTGTCATATAATTTTTCGTCTCTTTAGTGGAACGGTTTTTTTTTTTTTTTTTCTAGACATATCAGTTTCGATACAAAAAAAGGTCATCAGTGCATACTTATACTCTCAACGTGGTATTTCTTCCGACTCCCGACTTCTTAATTACGAAAGTTTGACAACACGACCTCTTCTGAGAATTCTGAGGGGACCTGTCGTTCTTTTAGTTTGGACAGTCAGGATTTCCTTTGGTTGGGACTTATAAGTAACTTTCCTGACTGCGACTCCGACTTCGAGGTCATGAAACGGATGGACTACCTTTCCCGACTAAGTAACCTTTTCTGGCACTACGACCGTTGTCCTCTTCCACCCCAGTCTCCTATTCTACCAACCTACTGTAGTGACTGAGTTACCTGTATTCTAACTCATTTGTGTCCCTCTATCACTTCCTGTCTCCTCGAACCGTACGACGTCAAGTACCCAAGTGTTTCTCAACCTGTACTGAATCACTGACTTGTTGTTGTCCGATATACGAGTCAGCACCCTAACCACCCAGTATACCATCAAAATTAGGATCGAAAAATCCCTTAGAGGTATGACAAGAGGTATCATCGACATAGTTAAATATAAGGGTGGTTGTCACGTTCTCACAAGGGAAAAGAGGTGTAGGAGAGGTCATAAATAACAGACATCTAAAACAAACTACTACCGGAAGACTGATCACACTGTATTAGAGTAACGTGAAAACTAAACGTAAAGAGATTATTAATCTCCACAACTCGTAGAAAAGTACAAAGATAACCAGTAGACATACAGAAAAAACCCCTTTACAGACAAATCCAGAAATGATTAAAAAACTAACCCGATAAACAAAAAGAACTATAACTCGACATACTCGACGTATATATAAAAACTCTTATTAGGAAACAGTCAAATTAACAAACGTTAATAAAAAAGGGTATGACTCCGAACAGAAAATTAGAACAAATAACGAAGGAAAAGACACTTTTTCGAAAATGTAGAGTAAACAAATAAAAACAAAAATAAAGGTAATGAAATCCTACATTCAGTTTCTCCTAGAACGAAACTAAATACAGCCTTACATGACGGACACTGAAAGAGATTCTCGAAATATCAAAGACCGGAATGTAAATTCAGAAATTAGATAAAACTCAAATAAAAACACATACCACAATCCTTCACAAGATCAAAGTAAGAAAATACACATCGACAGATCAAAAGGGTCGTTGTGAATAACCTTTCCTCCAGAAAATAGATAACATATAAGAGTCGAGAAATCAGTTTCTATTCCACGGGTGATCACACCCGAATAGAGACCCGAAAGATAGAGTAAGGTAACCAGATATGAAGACCAACAACAACAAAAAAAAAAAAAAAAAACCGGTCATGGTATGACAGAACTACTGAATCGTGACATCATATCAGATTTAGTTCTTTCAACTAAGGAGGTCGGGATAAATAGAAAGAATTCCAACGAAACCGATAGGTACCAGAAAACACAAAGGTATGTTTAACACTAAAAAAAAACAATATCAAAACAATTTTTATGGTAAACATCAAACTATCCCTAAGGTAACTTAGACATCTAACGAAACATATCATATCAGTAAAAGTGTTATAACTAACAAGGTTAGGTTCTTGTATCATATAAAGAGGCAAACACAGTATAAATTAAAGAAGGTAGTCACAGAATATCAACAGTCGTATGTCCAGAAAACAGGGAAGTCCATCTAAATAAGGATCATAAAATTAAAAACAGTGTTACCACTTACCCTAACAAACAAATTAAAAAGAAAGACTAAAAAGTAACAATAACAGATCCTTACGTTCCCTTAAGACACATAATTAAAATATAGGACGGTGAAATGATGTAAGTAACTAATCGAGATCACTAAAATACCACGTTAGAAATTCCAAAATAAGAGATCATAGTATAGTAGACGTTTGTCCCGAAGGGTCTACGGAGTCACCATCTCTTAAGTGTACGGTCACATCCTTTACATCCTCTGTACCCAAGCTAGGAACTCAGTCCTTCTAGAGGGTATCATCCTTTAACGTTGGGTGAGATTATAATGACGGACCTTTTAAGGTACCTGTCTCTTCGGACCGTCCGATAGTAGGCACTCTAGCGTTTCTCACACTCTCCTGACTCGTTGACTCGTATGTGAGTACGTAGACGTTTGAATCTCAAAATGAAGAAGAAAAGGTTATACCTAAGTAAAATAAAGAAAAAGAAGAGACTAACGACACCGATCCTGAAGGTTTTAATGTAAATTATTATCACTACTCTCACCCATGGGAACAGAACAACGACTATAATCCCTTTTATTAAAGTCAAAAAGTGACAACTCTTACTACAAAAGACACCCAAATAGTATATACCGGAAATAATACAACTCCAACCAAGGAAGAACCTCTTCCGTTACCGTTGGGTGAGGTCATGAAAATGGACCTTTTAGGGTACCTGTCTCCTCGGACCATTCGATGTCAGGTACCCCAGCGATTTTCAGCTTGTACTGACTCGCTGAAGTGAAAGTGAAAAGTGAAAGTACGTAACCTCTTCCTTTACCGTCGGGTGATGGTACATACTACGACAATGGTAAATAAAACAAAACCCAAACAAAAGTACCCAGAAAAGAAAGAGAACACAAAGGACAGATCTCTTCAAGGAAATCGTAAACAACATTCCGATCTAAAAACCACGACTTAAGAGAATTGAAAACGTATAGACAATTTTGAAAACTAAAAAGGTAGTTGACACTTACCCTAGGAACGATATATCTCATTAGAACCACATAAAAAAAAATTCATATAGGACGGTGAGGGAAGACCGGATGTCTTAAAGACAACTTTCCAGTCGACAATCAGAATAGCCCTAGGGGAATGTACAATAAACAACGAAAAGGGAACGATGAAAATTATAAACAAGAAACACAAATTAGAAATAATCAAACTAATTATACGTGGAACCGTACATAGAGAAACCCAAATAAGAGATATCCTCAGAAAACGGGGATTTGTAAAAAATTTTTCGAAGGGAGACTTTAATATTTTTCCTTAAGGTACAGATTTATTTGAGTTCACTTCAAAATTGTTGTGATACTAAATTTATCATATATGAATTACATTCAAGTCATAAAGATTAAAATAAAAAATTTAATTACAAATAACTTCATATAAACTAAATTTTACAACAAAGTCAAAGATGACATGTCACTTCACTTAGTCACTATGTATGTGTATATCGGTGAGAAAAAATATAAGACAAGGGTACATCCAGTAACATTTCTTAAATCATCTCACGAGACACGTTATGTCATCTAAGAAGGTCAAGGTCAAGTCAGGGAGTCAACACAGACTGAGAAACTCTGGGGTACTTAACGTCGTGCGATCCGGAGAGACAGGTAGTGGTTGTGGGCCTCAGGTGGGTTTGGATACAGGTAACACAGTCACTACGGTAGGTTGGTAGAGTCAGAGACAGCACGGGAAAAGGAGGACGGGTGTTAGAAAGGGTCGTAGTCCCAGAAAAGGTTATTCAGTCGAGAGACGAAATCCACCGGTTTCATAACCTCAAAGTCGAAGTTGTAGTCAGGGAGGTTACTTGTGGGTCCTGACTAGAGGAAATCCTACCTGACCGACCAAGAGGAACGTCAGGTTCCCTGAGAGTTCTCAGAAGAGGTTGTGGTGTCAAGTTTTCGTAGTTAAAAAGACACGAGTCGAAAGAAATATCAGGTTGAGAGTGTAGGTATGTACTGATGGTCTTTTTGGTATTGAAACTGATCTACTTGGAAACAACCGTTTCATTGCAGAGACGAAAAATTATACGACAGATCCAACCAATATTGAAAGGAAGGTTTTTCTTTAACTCAGTTTTACAATCAACGAGTCAGCACAGACTAAGAAACACTAGGGTACCTGATACCGGGTTGTCCGAGGAGACAGGTACCTAAAGAGGTCCGTTCTTATGACCTAACTCATCGGTAAGGGAAGAGGTCCTATAGAATGACTGGGTCCCTAGTTTAGACCGAGAGGACGTAAATGTCCGTCAAAGAAATGGTAGACTCGGTGGACCCTTCGGTGGTCTCCTAGAATCATAAATAGACAAAGTATATAATATGTACGAACAGTGAGTGTCAGAGGGTAAATAGACACGTGACAAAAGGGGGAACCATTGGTATTCAAACAATTGATGTAGACACTGAAATAAAGACAAAACATTTGTCCAAGTAAAAATGTGAATAAAATCTAAGATCTACATTTGGTACTGTATGTTATAAACAGAAGGAGAAAGACTGAAGTAAGTCAAGTCAAGTCAAGTCAAGTCAAGTCAAGTCAGTGAGTCAACACAGACTGAGAAACTCTGGGGTACTTAGCGTCGTGCGGTCCGGAGGGTCAGGTAGTGGTAGAGGACCTCAAGTGAGTCTGAGCACAAGTAGTTCAGGCACTACGGTAGGTCGGTGGAGTAGGAGACAGCAGGGGAAGAGGAGGACGGGGGTTAGGGAGGGTCGTAGTCTCAGAAAAGGTTACTCAGTTGAGAAGTGTACTCCACCGGTTTCATGNATCGTAGTAAGGAAGGTTTCTTTAGGGTCCCGACTAGAGGAAGTCTTACCTGACCAACCTAGAGGAACATCAGGTTCCCTGAGAGTTCTCAGACGAGGTTGTGGTGTCAAGTTTTCGTAGTTAAAAAGCCGTGAGTCGAAAGAAGTGTCAGGTTGAGAGTGTAGGTATTTACTGGTGTCCTTTTTGGTATCGGAACTGATCTACCTGGAATCAGTCGTTTCATAACAGAGACGAAAACGTATATGATAGATCCAAACAGTATTGAAAAGAAGGTTCCTCATTCGCAGAAAATTAAAGTACCGACGTCAGTGGTAGACGTCACTAAAACATCGGGGGTTTTTATTTCAGACTATGACAAAGGTGACAAAGGGGTAGATAGAGGGTACTTCACTATCCTGGCCTACGGTACTAGAAGCAAAGGACTTACAACTCGAAATTCGGTTGCAAAAGCGAAAGGAGAAAGTGAAAGTAGTTCTCCGAAAAATCAAGGAGAAGTGAAAGACGATATTCCCACCATAGTAGACGTATAGACTCCAATAACTATAAAGAGGGCCGTTAGAACTAAGGTCAAACACAAAGAAGGTCGGGTCGCAAAGAGTACTACATGAGACGTATAATCAATTTATTCGTCCTACTGTTATATGTCGGAACTGCATGAGGAAAAGGAGAAACCTTGGTCAGACAACAAGGTACAGGTCAAGATTGACAACGAAGGACTGGACGTATGTCTAAAGAGTTCTCCGTCCAACCCACCAGACCATAAGGGTAGAGAGAGTCTTAACAGGTGTCAAATAACACTAGGTGTGTCAGTTTCCGAAACCGTATCAGTTATTTCGTCTTTATCTACACAAAGACCTTGAGAGACCGAAAAAGGTACTAGGTCGCCTACAACCGTTAAACTAGAGACCAAGGAGACGAAATAGATTTTGGTCGAACTTGTAGTCCCTCAAGTACCAAGTGCATAACGACTTCGGTCCGAACCTCTTAAAACTCGTAATGAAATGATCGGACACTCTACTCACGTTAACACACCATCAAACTCGTAAGAAACCGTAACGGAAAGAAACCCTAACCTTACTTTTGACTGAAAAAGGTCAGGACACCGGTGACGACTCAAAAGGTTTAAACGACCGTATAACTCACGTCGGTCATACTGTCAAAGATCCGAGTAGGAACAGTGGTGTTAACTGTCATAAAGTAAAAAAAATTATACTTATACAAATAAAATTATTCACCGATTAATTAAACGTTATGACTTGAACAAAACGATATGTAACTGTCCTTAGACGATGTCCACATGTACACAAGGGGTAGGACTTGGGGGGGAGGGTTGAGGGAGAGGCATGGTAGGGAGACCCAGTAGGGGCACGTGGTCGGGGTTTGTAGGACATAGGACTTGGCTTGGACCTGACCGCTAAGTAAAGAATATACTATAATATGTACAAAGTAACGGTAAGAGGGTTTTGTAGGGTGGGAGAGGGAGAGGGTGTCTCAGTTTTTGTGACAAGATATGTACACACAGAGAAAACGACAGAGTTTGTGTCCCAATAGTAATGGTAAAAAGATTTAAGGTATATATACACAATCATATGACATAAACACAAAAAGAAAGACCGAATGAAGTGGGACATATTATCCGAGGCCAAAGTAGGTGGAGGAATCTTGACTTAGTTTACATAAGAAAAGTTACCGACTCATTATGAGGTAACATATATACATGGTGTGGAAAGAATAGGTATGTAGACAACTACCTGTAGATCCAACGAACGTACAGAATCGATAATATTTGTCACGACACTACTTGTAACCTCATGTGCATAGAGAAAGTCAAGACCAAAGGAACCACACATACGGGACGTGACCCTAACGACCCAACATACTGTCAAGATAAAGGTTAAAAAATTCCTTAGAGGTGTGACAAGAGGTATTACCGACATGATCAAACTTAAGGGTGGTTGTCACATTCTCCCAAAGGAAAAGAGGCGTGGGAGAGGTCGTAAATAACGAACATCTGAAAACCTAGTGTCGGTAAGACTGACTGTACTTTTACCATGGAGTTAGACCAAAACTAAACGTAAAGAGACTATTACTCACTACAACTCGTAGAAAAGTACACAAACAATCGGTAGACATACAGAAGAAACCTCTTTATAGAGAAACCAAGGAACCGGGTAAAAAACTAACACAGTAAATTAAAAGACTTTAACTCGACGTACTCAACGAACATATAAAAACTCTAATTAAGAAACAGTCAACGAAGTAAATGATAATAAAAGAGGTTAAGACTTCCGACACAAAAGTGGAACGAATGTCAAAACAAACAACACGTCTTCGAAAATTAAATTTAATCCGGGGTAAACAAATAAAAAAGAAAATAAAGGTTATAAGACCCTCCACCCAGTATCTCTGAAGACGACACTAAATACAGTCTCTCCCAAAACGGATACAAGAGGAGATCCTCAAAATTATCAAAGACCAGAATGTAAATTTAGAAATTAGATGAAACTCGAATAAAAACACATACCCCAATCTTTCGTAAGATCAAAGTAAGAAAATGTTCACCAACTGGTCAAAAGGGTCGTGGTGAACAATTTCTCTAACAGAAAAGAGGTAACATATAAGAACGGAGGAAACAGTTTCTATTCCACAGGTATCCACGAACCTAAGTAGAGACCCAAAAGATAAAACAAGGTAATTAGATATAAAGATAGAAACACGGTCATGTTATGACAGAACTACTGACACCGAAACATCATCTCGGACTTCAATCTGTCGAACTACGGAGGTCAAGGTAAGAAGAAAGAGTTCTAACGAAACCGATCAGTTCCAAAAAACATAAAAGTATGTTTAACACTTTCATAATCAATATCGAGACACTTTTTATACCAACCATCGAATTATCCTTAACGTGACTTAGATATCTAACGAAACCCATCAAATGAGTAAAAGTGATATAACTAAGAAGGCCAGGTACTTGTACTATATAAAGAGGTCGATAATCACAGGAGAAACTTAAGAAAGTGGTCACAAGATATCAAGAGATATCTATCCATAAATCAAAGAAATCCACCTATATAAGGATTCATAAAATAAGAAAAACAACGTTACCACTTATCTTAACAAAGGAATTAAAGAGAAAGATAAAAGAGTAATAATCACATAGCCTTACGTTCCCTAAAGACATATAACTAAAATATAGGACGTTGAAATAATATAAGTAACTAATCCAGATCATTAAAATACCACCTCAGAAATCCCAAAAGATTCATCTCCTAGTACAGTAGACGTTTGTCACTCTTAAAATGAAGAAGAAAAGGTTAAACCTAATAAAGAAAAAAACGAGACTAACGACACCGGTTTTGAAGGTTTTGATATAACTTATCATCACCACTCTTACCCGCGGGAACAGAACAAGGAATGAAATCCCTTTTGTGAAAGTTAAAAAGTGGAAACTTCTAATACAAACGACACCCAATAAGTATATATCGAAAATAATACAACTCAATACAAGGAAGATAAGGACGAAAGACCTCTTAAAAATAGTATTTACCTACAACTTAAAACAGGTTCCGAAAGAGACGTAGATAACTCTATTAGTATACCGAAAATAAAAAGTTAAACAATTACACCACATAATGGAACTTACTAAACACCTATAACTTCTTAGGAACGTAGGGACCCCATTTCGGGTGAACTAGTACTAAATACTAGGAAAAATACACAACAATCTAAGACTTATGATCTTAAAACAATTCCTAAAAACGTAGATACAAGTAGTCACTATAACCGGACATTAAAAGAAATAAACACCGTAGAAACAGTCCAAAACCATAATCCCACTACCACCGAAGTATCTTACTCGAACGTTCAAATGGAAGGACACGTTAAAAGACCTTCTCAAACTCATCCTATCTACAATCGAGAAGAGATTTAAAAACCATGTTAAGTCGACACTTCGGCAGACCTGGTACCGAAGACAAACGACCTTCTAAAGATTAATGTCAAAGTTAAAGACACGAACACTACTCAGACAATTCTAAAATATAAAGAAGAACCAAGTTAAAACCTTTCAACATGAAATGATTCTTAAACAGGTAAAGAAGGTTAATTAGGTAAAATAACCGTATATCAACGACTACCATGACAGAATACTAGGAAACATAAAAACACAAAAGACAACACTTGAGAGGTAAAAGTAAAACTCAAATAACTAAACTAAAAAAACGGAAACAAAGAACTACTCAGACCGATCACCAAACAGTTAATATAAATAGGAAAGTTTCTTGGTCGAAGACCGAAACAACTAAAAACGATACCAGAGAAAACAAAGAAAACGTAAATGAAGACGGGATCAAAATTACTAAAGAAAGGAAGATGATTGGGACCCCAATAGGTAAATAAGGAAAAGATCACCGAAATCCATATATCAATCCAATAAATAAACTACAAAAAGAACAAAGAACTTCATACGGACATAACAATACTTGAAAGGGGAATCGAGACGAAAATGTCACAGGGTGTCCAAAACCCAACAAGACAAAAGTAAAAGTAAGTAAAGATACGTATAAAAATAAAGAAAAAACTAAAGAAGACACTAAACAACCAATAAGTCGTAGCACAACAAGTCGGAGGTATACAACTTTAAAAATTATCAAAAAGAGGACATTAACTCCAGATTAGAATTACATAACACTAGTCTTTTCTACGAACCTTACTAAAGTCAAACAAAGTTAAATGGTTCCGATCTAAATACCGGGTCCTACACTAGATAGGATCTCTTCCAAGGCACACGTTAACTCTTTTTCAACTTTAAGTAACAAAACCCCACTTTATAGGATACCTATAGTTAATCGAGATAGACCAGATAACATAGTAAATTTCAAACACAAAGGAATAATTAAAAGACAAATCAACTAGATAGGTATCCACAGTACCCTATAAGTTCAGAAGGTGATAATAACACAATAACAATTAAAGGGGAAAGGATGAACAATCGTAAACAGAATGTATAACACCACGAGGATACAACCCACGTATATATAAATATTAACAATATAGAAGAAGAACCTAACCAGAAAAACTAGTAATACATCACAGGAAGAAACACAGAAAAGTGTCGGAAACAAAATTTCACATTAAATAGACTATATTCATAACGATCAGGAAGGAAGAAAACCAGGTACAAACACACCTTATAGAAAAAGGTCGGGAAGGGAAAGTCAGACTTACACAGGGAACATAACTCCACCCAGAGAACATCTGTTGTTTATAACCCTAGAAGAAAAACATAGGTAAGTCGGTCAGAAACAGAAAACCAACCCCGTAAGTTGGGTAAATACAAATTCCATTAATAACTATTCATACTAGGACAACGGTAAACGAAATAATTAAACCCAAACTGAGACACGTAGGAAAAACACAAAGGAGAGATCTCTTCTAGGAAATTGTAAACAACCCCTCGACGAAACTACCACGACTTAAGAGAGTCGAAAACGAACAGACCTTTCGAAAACTAAAGAGGAAGTATAAACTTACTCTAGGAACGACTCATGTCATTAGACCCGACATCCAATAAAAGAAAGTAGTGAAATTCATACAGAACGGTAAGGGAGGACCGGACTTCTCAAAGATAACTTTCTAATCGACAATAGGAATACCCTTAGGGGAACACACAATAAACAACAAAAAGGGAACAACGAAAATTATAAACAAGAAACACAAACTAGAAACAATTAGACTAATTATACACAGAACCCCACAAAGGGGAACCCAAATAGGACAAACACTGAGAGACTCAAAGAACCTGAACCCACTAATAAAGGAAGGGGTCAAATCCCTTCAAAAGTTGATAATAGAGGAGTTCATAAAAGGGTACCAGAAAGAAAAACAGAAGAAGAAGATCATGAGGATACTAAGCTTACAACCCCGTAAATTGTAAGAGGTCTCCAGAGACTCTAACAAGAGTAAAGAAAATTAAACAAAAAGAAAAAAAACAGAGACTAAGTAAATAAAGATGGTAAAAGAAAAGATGGAGTGATTA
The DNA here is from genome assembly GCA_006410555.1 of Capra ibex. Taxonomy (NCBI): domain Eukaryota; kingdom Metazoa; phylum Chordata; class Mammalia; order Artiodactyla; family Bovidae; genus Capra; species Capra ibex. The sequence goes on along the minus strand of SJYO01029858.1, from coordinate 77,856 downwards.
GGATAGAAGACGGAGGTAATAATATGATAAACAAGGGAGGTCTCACAGAAACTATATAGTAAATAACGTCATAAGTAATATATAACTGAGAAGAAATAAAGAAGGTCCAGGAACAATTTGGATAGAACGTAGAAGAGTTAGGAACAGAGGTCCGATAAATAGACACTAAGGTGAAACTAAAGTTCCAAAAGTTAGTAAAAGTGATAGTAATAAACCTTAACAAATGGTCCAACTAAGGGATAGACAAGGAAAAACAAATCAAACCACCCGTAAATAGAACAAGGAAATGGACGACCCATAAGGAGACAGAGAAGTAGAACAAATATAACGACTCAAACACCACCGGAAAGACATAAGACCGTCAAACATCTCAAGAGAAATAACATCCCAAAGGAGTGACACCCATCCCAACATACCCACCGAACAGTTCCAAAGGACCAATCCCTTCGAACACAGCGACAAGACCACCCACCTCGACTTAAAGAAGAGAGACCTCACGTTACTTCACAGGTCATTACTAACTACTCTACAGTCACGTAAACCTCACTGAAACCCGTCGGACAAATAACTTCGAGTCCCGACACAATTACACAACTACCTCCTGAATATACCATACAGAATGTGACCTTGTACAACCGGAAACCCACCACGAACCAAAGTCAAATCCATACCTTCGCAAACTACTCGAGGACAACTAATTACAAGGGACCTCAGTCCTCAAGAGACCACAAGAGTCCTAAACCTGAATTCGGAGGACGAAGACCAAAAGTCAGAATAAAAATGTCATCGGAGTTCTAAGGAGGTAGATATGTCGTGACAACTATTTTGTAGATCCAATTTCTACTTTTCAAGGAGGTGTCACTCCCTGTCGGTCTCTCCAAGTGTCTCAATGTACCTCTTCTCTTCTCCCTCCTCCCTCTATCTCCCCTGGTCCTACTCTACTCCACCTTAGTTTTGTCCTCTATCGTTCGATCGGTGATTATTGAAGGAATACACACGAGGTGTCAGACCTAGCGAGTCTCTACAAGTACCTCAATATGTCTCTTCTTTTCTCCCTCCTTCCTCTGTCTCCACCGGTCCTCCTATTTCCCCCTTTAGTTTTCCTCTCTCTGTCTAGGTAGGTCATTAGTCAAGGGATTCACAAGAGGTGGCAGGTCTTGTGTGTGTCTCTAAGTGTCTCAACCAATCTCTTCTCTTCCCACTCCCTCCTCTGTCTCAGTTGGACCATCTCTTTTTCCTCTCATGTTTCCCCCTCTCTCGTCAGTTCGGTCATGAGAGTGAGGGTCATTTTTACCCATGACTTCTAACTCAAGAATTTCCATGTTTTAACTATTCTTTATGGTTTTTCGTTTCTAATTTTTAGATCTCATCTCAAACCTAAAAGTTTTATGTTATACTTTCCCTTTTTTTTCTTTTGTTTCAGTGTATATAAAATATATATATATATATATATACTTCAAATGAATTTTTTTATCCCGGAGAGAGAGAAAAAAAAAAAAAAAAACGTTTCATTATTAGAAGTACTGGTATATTAGTACGACCATACTAGTGAGTAGATCTCGGTCTGTAGGACCTTACACTTCCGTTTACCCGGAATCTTTCGTAGTGATACTTGTTTCGATCACCTCCTCTACCTTAAGCTCAACTCGAAAGTTTAGGACCTTCTACTACGACACTTTCACGACGTGAGTTATACGGTCGTTTAAACCTTTTGACTCATCACCGGCGTCCTGATCTTTTCCAGTCAAAAGCAAGGTTAGGGTTTCTTTCCGTTACGGTTTCTTACGAGTTTGATGGTGTGTTAACGTGAGTAGAGTGTGTGATCATTTCATTATGAGTTTTAAGAAGTTCGTTCACAATCCTTCATGTACTGGACACTTGAATGTCTCCAAGTACGATCTAAATCTTTTCCGTCTCCTTGGTCTCTAGTTTAACGGTTGTAGGCAACCTAGTAATTTTTTCGTTGTCTCAAGGTCTTTTTTTGTAGATAAAGACGAGACACTGATACGGTTTAGGAAACACACCTAGTGTCATTTGACACCTTTTAAGACTTTCTCTACCTTTATGTCCTTACGGACTGGACGGACGACTCTTTGGATATAAGTCCAGTCCTTCGTTGTCAATCTTGACCTGTACCTTGTTGTCTGACCAAAGTTTATCGTTTAGTTCATGCAGTTCCGACATAGAACAGTAGGAATAAATTGAATATACGTCTCATGTAGTACTCTTTGTGACACGACCTTCTTCGTGTTTGACCTTAGTTCTAACGGTCCTCTTTATAGTCATTGGAGTCTATACGTCTACTGTGGTGGGAATACCGTCTTTCACTTCTCCTTGATTTTTCGGAAAACTACTTTCACTTTCCTCTGACTTTTTCAACCGAATTTGGAGTTGTAAGTCTTTTGATTCTAGTACCGTAGACCAGGGTAATGAAGTACCCTTTATTTACCCCTTAATCATCGTTGTTACAGTCTGAAATAAAAACCCCCGAGGTTTTAGTGACGTCTACCACTACCGTCGGTACTTTAATTTTCTGTGAATGAGTAACCTTCCTTTCAATACTGGTTGGATCTATCGTATAAGTTTTCGTCTCTGTAATGAAACGGTTGTTTCCAGGTAGATCAGTTCCGATACCAAAAAGGTCACCAGTACATACTTACACTTTCAACCTCACACTTCTTTCGACTCGTCACTTCTTAACTACGAAAACTTGACACCATAACCTCTTCTGAAAACGATCAGGGAACCTGAAGTTTCTCTAGGTTGGTCAGGTAAGATTTCCTCTAGTCATGACCCACAAGAAATCTTCCTGACTACGACTTCGACTTTGAGGTCATAAAACCGGTGGAGTACGCTTATCAACTGAGTAAACTTTTCAGTGACTACGACGCTCCCTAACCCTAGTCCTTCTCTTCCCCTAATGTCTCCTACTCTACCGAATTACCGTAGTTGCGGAACTACGTGTACTCAAACCCATTTGAGGTCCTCAAACACTACCTGTCCCTCCGGACCGCACGACGCTAAGTACCCCAACGTTTCTCAGCCGGTGCTGACTCACTGACTTGACTTGACTTGATTTATCATCCAATATTTCTACTTTTAATTTACTTATTATCCCCTGAATTTTCATTTTTTTTATTTATTTATTCTTACTATCATTTTTATCTTTTTTAATATAGATCCTAAAAGACACCACAACACCCGCCACACCCCAGTCAAGTAAAAACCTCTCAAGGAACTAGGACGAACATAAATAGTTCTAGATATCCGGGGAAGCATAAATCAACAATGATTGATGTCGCAAAATTAGATAACGGTGGACAGTGAAGGTCCCTCCAAAAGACAAAATCGAAGAAGACAAACTACCAGAGAAGTCACAGATTAAAGGCGGGACTGTGTTCACCACCACCACCTGTCAAAAAATCCGAGTGAACAAGTCAGTACGACACCTCTCCCACCCTGCGACGTTTGTTTATTGTGACCACACACAAGTGTCACAGAGTCGGTGTGACCCAACCGGACGCGAGTGTCGTACACACGAAAGGGACAGACGTAACGAGTCCCAGATCCAAAGAGACGACCCTTGACAGACTCCGACCGGGACCCAACATACGTGAAGGGTCCAGATTCGGCGAGTCCAAGTCCATGAGCCCATCAGGAGTCTACGTGTCTGAACCAACCCGGACGCAAAACACGGGAAGGGACCAGGCTCGTCGAGTCCACTGGTCCACAAATCACTCGTGTAAGTGACGCTGAATAGTGGAGGAGGCAGGGACGACGAGCCAAAAGACCCACATGTTCGTGGCGTGGAAGAGTCCGCGTACAACTGGCAGGTCTTAGGATTCTTCAGAACCAACCGTTACTTCGGACGAACGTCAAACCATCTATTACGGAGAGACCCCGGCGTTAACGGGGGAAGGTCGAGACCGACGGGAACGAACGGACAGTGGTCTCCACCTACCCGTCACACGTCGAGTAATGGAGACGAGTCAGGAAACAAGACACTCGCCCGGACTTCCACAGAATCCAATCCCGACAAGCCCACCATCGAGAGGGTGTCAGACCAAACGATAGAGTTCAATCAAGGGAGTCTAACGGGAGCCCCGTAAGTCCGGACCGGGAATGAGATTCGTTACGTCGGGCGCAGAGGGACGGGTCGCGGTCGAACGATCACCGTCTACGTCCACGGACGTGACGAAGAGGTAACCCCCTCAATGGTAACCCGTGCATTAGACACCCAAAATTAATAAATAAATGAGAAAGAGGGCCAATACAACGGGAAACACCGAGGTTCCGAGTGGTGTCTGTATCGTCACTCTCACAAAGGACCACAAACCTTTGAAGAGAGAAGAAATTCTGAGGGAAGTACCCTGCCTCGAGGTAGGGATGGAGAAAACGGAGAAAAAAACAGAAAATATAAAAAAGGATGGAGGAAAACTTCTGTTACCCGACGAAAAGACCCACGGACTACAGGAGACGGTCGTAAGTCTTCAACAAAACACCTTAAATGAGTCGCAAGTTTACGATAAAACTACTTAAACACCCCCTCTTTCACCAGAGGGGTAGGATAAGGAGACGGTAGAATCAATTGAGAGGGAGGAACAACGAAAATTATAAAAAAAAGGAAAATGAAATTAAAATTAAACTATTTATACACAGAACCGCACAAGAAGGAACAAAAAAAAAAAAAAAAAGGATATACCCTTAGAGATGTAAAGGACATAAACTCACTCACAAAGGAAAGGAGACAATTCCTTCATAAGTATATATTATAGAAGTTGATAAAAGAATACGTGAAAGCGAAAGGGAAGAAGAATACCCTGGGGATATTACACTTACAAACACACAAATTATAACAAGGTCTCAAGAGACTTTGACAGAAGTAACGAAAATGAGAAATAGGAAATAAGACAAGACACTGAAAATAAAGGGGTTGACACAGAAGGTCGAGTAGATAAGTAAGAAGACGGAGTCAATAAGACGATAACTAAGGAAGATCACGTAAAAAATGAAGACAGTAACATAACAAGTAGAGAAAACAAAGAAGAAATTTTGAATATCGTGGAACAATTTGTAAAGAATATGGAAGAGTTAGACTCGGTGATAAGAAAAAGACTCTAAAAATCTAGTTGAAATAATAGTAATGAGACTCAAGGAAAAGTCTATCTAACGAATAAAGGTTGAGTAAATCAACGAAAACCCAAAAATAGAACAAGGAAGTAGACGTTATATTAAGAGATAATAAAATAAGACAAACACAGAGGAAAACTATCCGATGTCCTAACATTAAGGAGAATGAAGACCACAGACGAGGGACCACCCACTGAAACCAGGTCCCCGAACACGTCCGAAGGAGAATCTTCCCTCACCAAGGATGAGAGACCTCGTACCTGGACCCAGAACAGGTAAAATACATGTCCCAGTACAGTTCCTTATACAAAACTCCACTGACACTCAAGTCATACAGAAATCCGTCGGACAGAAGACTACCAACTCAGACATAAGGATAGGACCACCAACAAACTGGACTCCGAAAGGAGAGGACCACCAACCTCGGACGTCCAACAAAACACCACAGTCCTGAACGGTGACTTTAAACTTGAAGACACTCTCAAGTGAGTTTTAATATAAAGGACCCCGAAGAAGATAGTCACAGGAACGAGAGTGTCACTCAATATTAACTGGAAGTGGAGGGGTCCTCTGGGACGTTCTGGAGATCCATCCATATAGGGAGCAAAGATATCTTCATGACGAAACACTACCCAGGGTCACGTACACTCTGGAATACACGGGAACTTCTTACCTCAGAGACAAAAGGGGTTGGGACATCTGGAGGACGTTAGTTTGCGACCACCGGAAGTTCCCGTTTACGAGACGTCCAAAAAGGAAATTTACTATCTGGGAGCCTGACGAAACCCCTCAAAAAATTACACTCTTGTAGGGATGTATCGGACACACCTAAATTATAAAATCCCATCCTCTTTACAAAAATCATATCTACAGACGGTGGAGAACGAGTCACATACGACCGGTAATAAAAGAAATATCCTCCACACTAACTATGACACCACCTGTTTTGGGTTTGACCCATAATTCGTCCCGGAAGACAAACGAGACACCAACAGTGACAGGATAGTCTCCACCCCAGATGAGTGATCAATAACCTAATATTCCGGGATCTAGACAAAGAATCGGTAAAGACTAGACTCATGTTCCATTTATCCTGACCTTGTGATGGTGACCTTCCCTTTAGTGATAAATAGAAGACCTGGACAAGTCGACACCTACAAGAGACAACACACAGTGGAAAGTAGACAACACACTTGAGAGCATAATGTGACAACAACCGTGACGAGAGTTGAGGTGGAATTGACACCCGTACGGTCGTTAACCGGGACCAAGTTCTACGTAAATCTTTTCCGTATCCTTGGTCTCTAGTTTAACGGTTGTTGACAACCTAGTATCTTTTTCGTTCTCTTAAGGTCTCTTTGTAGATGAAGACGAAGTAACTGATGTTATTTCGGAAACTGACACACCTAGTGTTGTTTGATACCTTTTAAGAATTTCTTTACTCGTATGGTCTGGTGAAATGGACGAAGTACATACGTATGTCTATAGACATACGTCCAGTTCTTCGTTGTCAATCTTGGCCCGTACCTTGTTACCTGACGAAATTTTAACCCATTCCTCATACAGTTCAGACATATAACAGTGGGACGAATAAATTTAATATACGTCTCATATAGTACGTTTCACAGTCCTACCTACTTCGTGTTTGACCTTAGTTCTAATGACCCTCTCTATAGTTATTGGAGTCTATACGTCTACTGTGGTGGGAATACCGTCTTCACTTCTTTTTGACCTCTTGGAAAATTATTTCTACTTTCTCCTCTCACTTCTTCGACCAAATTTGGAGTTGTAAGTCTTTTGATCATAGTACTGTAGGTCAGGGTAGTGGAGTATCGTTTATCTACTTCTCTGTCACCTTTGTCACTCTTTGAAATAAAAGAACCTTACCACTGTTGTCGGTACTTTAGTTTTCTGTGAACGAGGAACCTTCTTTTCGATACTGGTTGGATATCTCGTATAATTTTTCGTCTTTGTAATGAAACGGTTGTTTCTAGACATATCAGTTTCGATACCAAAAAGGCCATCAGTACATACTTACACTCTTAACCTGGTATTTCTCTCGACTCGTGACTTCTTAACTACGAAAACTTAACACCACAACCTCTTCTGAGAACTCTCAGGGACCCTGACGTTTCTCTAGTTTAGTCACTTAGGATTTCTTTTAATCAGGACTTATAAGTAACCTTCCTGACTACAACTTCGACTTTGAGGTTATGAAACCGGTGGACTACGTTTCTTGGTTGAGAAACCATTTCTGGGTTGAGTAACTATTTCTGGGACTAAGACCCTTTCTGACTTACGTCCTCCTCTTCCCCTGTTGTTCCCCACTCTACCAACCCACTGTAATGACTGAACTACCTGTACTCAAACTCGTTCGTGACCCTCTTGCACTTCCTGTCCCTTCGGACCGTACGACGTCAGGTACCCCAACTTGTTCCGTCTGTGCTGATTCGTTGACTTGTTGTTGTCGTCAAAGAGTCTACAACAAAAGTTCTCCGATGTTTGTATCTAGATGACTTGAGTTGACGGTTCTAACGACATCAGTACATAGTCTTGGATGGTACCTACGATACCACCGTCAAGTATGAGATCGAACCGTGTCGGGGGTGTAAATACAGAGGTTTTTCAGATATCGACAATTTCAATCTGGACAGAACCGACACCCTGCTGAGTAATAGGTAATTCTACGAGATATCCGTGACTCAAATGTTTCAGTCGACGTCTCTACAGTCAAACATCAAACACATTCACACTCTTTAAAGTCGGAAGGAATCAACGTACCGGAGTTTCGGGTTGGAGACACACACCAGGTGGATGTCTCCAAATGAGGTCTCCGATGGGACCTCGTGTGTTCAGACAGGCCCGTTCCTCCCCCGTGTCTCCAACACCGTAAGTTCCAGTGTCCTAGGGGTCACTCCTGTCCCATGTACCTCATCGGTAACTAGTACCCTCGTTCTCTAGTCCGTGGGTCATCCCCGGAAAGGATCACAGACCGGGATCTGGGTCCTCTCGACCGGGACTGTCACTACCCCGTACATCCCCCGTACACTATCTCGTCCGAGGTCACCCTTGGGAAGGATCACGGAACGGTGTCCATGTCTTCTTAACCGGAACTACCGTCACCACGTACACCCCTTCGACCGACGGTATCCAAGTTCTCCGGACCGGGACGGAAGTCGGAAAGGATAACGGGTCCTTCCGTCTCCGTCGAAATGTAGATGCCTTCTGACCCGAAGGAGGTCTTCGTTAGGGTCAATGTCCAAAAGAGTGAGGACAGGAGAATGTGACAGAGGAACGTCGGTTGTCGTCAGGAGAGGGGATCAAACGAAGGGTTTGTAGTGTATTGTTATCGGTCGGGGGTACGAGTGATCACTTGTGTTCAGAGTCCAACCCTGTGTCAGCTAGACGTATCCAGAGACAGGACGGACGTGATAGGAGGTCATCGGGGACTTCGAGGGGAAGAGAGGGTTGGTTAGAGGGGTGATCTCTCCCTTGAACGAACCTCCGTCCTTGGTGAGGAGAGGAAATTGAAGGGACGGTCACTATGTCCAGGACAGGAAGAGGGAGAGGAGAAGTAAAAGGGAAGAGAGAAAGTAGGATGGGTGAATAGATCCCCTAAAAAGAACAGAAAAATCCACAAACTGCAGAAGATGATCACAAGTCAGTCACGAGACATTCTTGACAGGGTACACATTTACATAAGAACTACCTAAACGGCTCACTCTATTTCAGGTATAGGACGATGAGGAGATGTTAGAACTGAAGGAGGTCTGGTCTATAAAGGATAAAATTATACGATAAAAGGGTGTCTAGAATTGTTAAAGGATATATTTTAACTGAAAGGTACAGTATAAGAAAAGTCATCCCATCCGATAACCTAGGTTAATTTTTATATCATATACAAACCCCCTTAAACGATTGTGTTTTATCATAGGTCTCCAACGGGAAGAACAGTCTGTCCGTATAAATAGAAGTCCTGTAATTAAGTCGACTTTATTGACGTTATAAAAGAAAGTTGTTACTCTCCTTGGAAGTAACCTAGTAAATATAAGAGACTGTTTTTGAGACTAAAGATCAAATTTTTCGTTTATATAACCCTTCTTAATTGATTACACTCTTTTTAAGACTAAAAAGAGAATATTTTGTCACATAATCATCCCACCACTCTTTCCATACGATGGAAAATACTCCTTTCCCCTTTTAAGAAATTTTTCAAAGAAAGGTGACCTAAGTTTATTCAATTTAGAGAGGATTTGGGTATGGTAAGACAAGATTACTTCACTTTAATCGATAGGTAAGACACACACACACACACACACACACACACACACACAAGTCAACAAGTCAGTACTGAGTGAGAAACACTGAGGTGCTTGATATCGGACGGTCCGAGGATACAGGTACTGTAAAAATTTTAATTAAATAAATAAAATTAACCTCCGATTAATGAAATGTTATATCATCACCAAAAACGGTATGTACCTGTACTTAGTCGGTACCCACATGTACACAGGGGGTAGGACTTTGGGGGAGGATACAGGGAGGGGTAGGGTAGGGAGTCCCAGTAGGGTCACGTGACGGGGACTCACGGGAAAGAGTACGTAGTTTTGACCTGACCACTATCTAAGGTGTATACCATTATATGTACAAAGTTACGATAAGAGAGTTTAGTTGGGTGGGAGTGGAAGAGGGCGTCTCAGGTTTTCAGACAAGAGATGTGGACATAGAGAAAACGACAGAACGTATATCCCAGTAGTAATGTAAAAATTTTTAAGGTACATATACGGAATTATATGACATAACCACAAAAAGAAAGACTGAATGAAGTGAGACATATTATCCGAGGTCAAAGTAGATGGAGTAATCTTGACTAAGTGTACGTAAGAAAGATTATCGACTTAATATAAAGTAACACATATACATAGTGTCGAAAGAATAGGTAAGTAGACGGCTACCTGTAGATCCAACGAAGGTATAGGACCGATAATATTTGTCACAATGTTACTTGTAACCCAATGTACACAGAGGAAGTTAAGAAAAAAGGCGTCACATATACGGGTAGTCGTCCTAAGGACCCAGTATACCGTCAAGATCAAGGTCAAAAAATTCTTTAGAAGTGTGACAAGAGGTATCACCGACATGATCAAACGTATGGGTGGTTGTCACATTGTCCCAGGGGAAAAGAGGTGTGGGAGAGGTCGTAAATAACGAACATCTGAAAACCTATCGTCGGTAAGACTGCCCGCACTCTACCATGAAGTAACACGAAAACTAAACGTAAAGAGACTATTACTCACTACAACTCGTAAAAAGTACACAAACAATCGGTAGACATACAGAAGAAACCTCTTTGTAGACAAATCAAGAAACCTGGTGAAAAACTAACGCAGTAAATAAAAAGACCTTAACTCGATATCCTCTACGAACATATCAAACCTCTAATTAAGAAACAGTCAAGGAAATAAACGATATTAGAGGGTAAGACTTACGACGGAAAAGTGGTACGAATATCAAAGGAAACAACACGTTTTCAAAAATCCAAAGTAATCCAGGGTAAACAAATAAAAACGAACATAAAGGAAATGAGACCCTCCACCCAGTATCTCCTAGGACGATACTAAAAACAACCTGTCACAAAACGGATACAAAATGAGAACCTCAAAATATCAAAGACCAGACTGGAAATCTAGAAATTAGGTAAAACTCAACTAAAAACTCAACTAAAAACACACACTACAATCTTTCACAAGATCAAAGTGGGGAAATGTTCACCAACTGGTCAAAAGGGTCTTGGTGAACACTATCTCTATCAGAAAATAAGTAACATATAAGAACGGAGGAAACAGTTTCTATTCCACAGGTATCCACGTACCTAAATAGAGACCTCAAAGATGAAACAAGGTAACTAGATATAAAGACAGAAACACGGTCATGGTATGACAGAACTACTGAGATCGAAACATTATATCAGACTTTAGTCCGACCAACTAAGGAGGTCAAAGTAAGAAGAAAGAGTTCTAACGAAACCGATCATCTCCAAAAAACATAAAGTCTAACACTTTAATAAAAGAGATCAAGAGACTTTTTATGACAACCATAGAACTATCCCTAACGTGACTTAGATATCTAACGAAACCCATCACATGAGTAAAAATGACATGACTAAGAAGACTACGTTCTTGTATCATATAAAGAGGTAGATAATCACAGGAGAAACTAAAGAAAGTAGTCACAAAATATCAAAAGATATATATCCAGAAAACAAAGAAATCCATCTAAATAAGGATACACAAAATAAGAAAAATAACGTTACCACTTACCTTAACAAAGGAATTAAAAGGAAAGACAAAAGAGTAACAATCACATATCCTTACGTTCCCTAAGGACACACAATTAAAATATAGGACATTGAAATGATATAAGTAACTAATCCAGATCATTAAAAGACCACCTCAGAAATCCCAAAAGATTCATCTTCTAGTACAGTAGACGTTTGTCACTCTTAAAATGCAAAAGGAAAGGTTAGACCTAAGGAACATACAGAAAAAGAAGAGACTAACTACACCGATTTTGAAGGTTTTATACAACTTATCATCACCACCCTCACCCGTGGGAACAGAACAAGGACTGAAATCCCCTTGACGAAAGTCAAACAGTGGTAACTCCTATTACAAACGACCTCTAAATAGTATATACCGTACATAATACTATTTCATACAAGGAAGAGACGGACGAAAGACCTCCCAAAAATAGTATTTACCTACAACTTAAAACAGTTTCCGAAAGAGACGTAGAAAACTCTATTAGTTCACCAAAAGTAAAAAGTTAAATAGTTATACCACATAGTGTAACTAACTAAACCCTTATCACTTCTTACGAACGTAATGAGACTATTTCGGGTGAACCAGTACCACATACTAGAAAAATTACACAATAGACTAAGACTTACGATCTTAAAACAATTCTTAAAAACGTAGATACAAGTAGTCACTATAACCGGACATCAAAAGAAAAAAACACCGTAGAAACAGTCCAAAACCATAAGCCCACTACCACCGGTGTATCTTACTCAAACCTTCAAATGGAAGGAAACGTTAAACGACCTTCTGAAACTCATCCTAACCATAATCAAGAAGAGATTTAAAAACCATCTTAAGTCGACACTTCGGTAGACCTTGACTCGAAAACAAAAGACTTTCTAAAGACTAATGTCAAAGTTAAAGACACGAACACTACCCAGACAATTCTAAAAGATAAATAAGGACAAAGTCAAAACCTTTGAACATGAAAAGATTCTTAAAAAGGTAAAGAAGGTGCAACAGGTAAAATAACCGTATATCAACGACTATCATCAGAGAATCCTAGGAAACATAAAGACACAACTAAAGAAAAAAATAAAGAAGACAATAAACAACTAATAAGTCGTCGCACAAAAAGTCGGAGGTACTCAACCGTAAAAAATTATCAAAAAGAGGACATTAACTCTAGATTAGAATGACGTAATACCAGTCTTTTCTACGAACTTCACTAAAGTGTTAAAAAATTAAGTGGTTCCGATCTAAATACCGGGTCCTACACTAGATAGGACCTCTTCCAAGACACACGTGAACTCTTTTTTCACTTTAAGTAACAAAATCCCACTTTACAGGATATCTATAGTTAATACAGATTGACCAGATAACATAGTAAATTTCAAACACAAAGAAACAATTAAAAGACAAATCAACTAGATAGGTATCCAGACTCATTCCATAATTTCAGAGGGTGATAATAACACAATAACAATTAAATGGGAAAGTATGAACAATCATAAACAGAATGTATAACGTCACGAGGATACAACCCACGTATATATAAATATTAACAATATAAAGAAGGACCTAACTAGGAAACTAGTAATGTATCACAGGAAGAAACAGAGAAAAGTGTCGGAAACAAAATTTCAGACAAAGTAGACTATACTCATAACGATGAGTTTGAAAGAAAACCAGAGATAAACACACCTTATAGTAAAAGGTCGGGAAGTGAAAGTCAGACATACACAGGGAATAAAACTCCACCCAGAGAACATCTGTTGTATATATCCCCAGAACAAAAACATAGGTAAGTCGGTCAGAAATAGAAAACCAACCCCGTAAGTTGGGTAAATACAAATTCCATTAATAACTGTTCATACTAGGGTAACGGTGAATGAAATAACAAAACCCAAACTCAAAAATGTGGGAAAAACACAAAGGACAGATCTCTTATAGGAAATCGGGTAAACAACCTCTCGACCAAACCACCACGACTTAAGAGAGTCGAAAAAAAACAAACATTTCGAAAACTAAAGAGGAAGTATAAACTTTCTCTAGAAACGACCCATGTCATTAGACCCGACATCCAATGAAAAAAAAAAGTATTGAAATTCATATAACACGGTAAGGGAGGACCGGACTTCTCAAAGATAACTTTCCAGTCGACAATAGGAATACCCTTAGGGGAACACACAATAAACAACAAAAAGGGAACAACGAAAATTATAAACAAGAAACACAAACTAGAAACAATTAAACTAATTATACACAGAACCACACAAAACGGAACTCAAATAGGACAAACCCTGCGAGACCCAAAGAACCTGAACCCACTAATAAAGGAAGGGGTAAAATCCCTTCAAAAGTTGATAATAGAGGAGTTCATAAAAGAGTACCAGAAAGAAGGACAGAAGAAGAAGACCCTGAGGATACTAAGCTTACAACCTCGTAAAGTATAACAGGACCTCTAGAGACTCTAACAGGAGTAAAGAAAATTAAGCAAAAATAAAAAAGAGAGACTAAGTAAATAAAGATGGTAAGATAGAAGATGAAGTGATTAGGATAGAAGACGGAGACAATAAGATGATAAACAACGGAGGTCTCACAAAAAATAGAGTAAATAACGTAATAAGTAATATATAACTGAGCAGAAATAAAGAAGATTCAGGAACAATTTGGAAAGAACGTAGAAGGGTTAGGAACAGCGGTCCGATAAATAGACACTAAGGTAAAACTAAAGTTCCAAAACCTAGTAAAAGTGATAGTAATAAGTCTTAAGAAATAGTCCATCTAAGGGATAGAGAAGAACAAAAGAAACAAAACCACCCGTAAAGAGGACAAGGAAATGGATGACCCATAAGGAGACAGAGAAGTAGAACAAATATAACGACACAAACCCCACAGGAAAGACATAAGATCGTCACACACCTCAAGAGAAATAACACCACTAAGGAGTAACACCCACCCCAATATGCCCACCGTACAGTTCCAAAGAACCAATCCCTTCAAACACAACCACAAGACCACCCACCTCGACCTAAAGAAGAGAGACCTCACGTTACTTCACAGACCATTACTCAATACTCTACAGTTACCAAAACCTCATTGAAACCCGTCGGACATATAACCTCGAGTCCCGACACAAGGACACAACGACCTCTTAAACGTACCATACAGAACGAGATCTTGAACAACCGGGAACCCACCACGAACCAAAGTCACATCCATACCTCCGTAAACTACTCGAGGATAGTTAATTACAACGGACCTCAGTCCTCAAGAGACTACAAGAGTCCTAAACCTGAATTCGGAGGACGAAGACCAAAAGTCAGAATAAAAACGTCATCAGACTTCTGAAGAGGAAGATATGTCGTGGGTACTATTTTGTAGATCCAATTTCTATTTTTCAAATAGGTGTCACTTCCTGTGGGCCTCTACAAGTGTCTCAATGTACCTCTTCTCTTATCCCTCCTCCCACAATCTTCACTGGGTTTACTCTACTCCACCTTAGTTTTCTCCTCTCTTATTCGATCGGTCATTAGTAAAGGAATACCCACAAGGTGTCAGACCTGACGAGTCTCTACAAGTGTCTTAACATGTCTCTTCCCTTCTCCCTCCTTCCTCTGTCTCAACCGGTCCTCCTATTTTCCTCCATTACTTTTCCTCTCTCTGTCTAGGTAGGTCATTAGTCAAGGGAGTCACAAGAGGTGACAGACCTTGTGTGTCTCTAAGTGGCTCAACCTATTTCTTCTCTTCCCCCTCCCTCCTCTGTCTCCGCTGGACCACCTCTTTTTCCTCACAGCTTTCCTCCTCTCTCGTCAGTTCGGTCATTGGAACGAGGGTTCATTTTTACCCATGACTTGTAACCCAAAAATTTCCATGTTCTAACTATTGTTTATGGTTTTTCGTTTCTAATTTTTAGATCTCATCTCCAACCTAAAAGTTTTTATGTTATAATTTCTTTTCTTTTTCTTCTTTTTTTTTTTTTTGTTTCAGTGTTTTTAATAAAACTTTTTTTATATATCTATACTTCAAACGAAATGTTTCATCATAGAAAAGAAACGTTTCATTATCCAATATTTTTTACTTTTAATTTCCTCATTCTCTCCTGAATTTTTAAAATTTTTCAATTTTTTTTTCTTACTAACATTTTTATTATTTTTAAACAGACCATGACAGAGATCACAACAACACCCATAACACGCCAGTCAAATAAAAGCCTATCAAGGAACCAGACCGAATATAAAGAGTTCTAGATATCCGGGGCAGGATACATTAGTCATGATTGCTGTCCCAAAATTAGACAACGTGGACAGTGAAGGTTCCGTCAAGGAAGACAAAATCGAAGAAGACAAACGACCAGAGAAGTCACAGACTAAAGGTGGTACTGTGTTCCTCCCGCCACCACCTGTGAAAAAAATCCGAGTGAACAAATCAACGTGACACCCCTCCCTCCCTACGACGTTTGTTTATTGTGACCGTACACGAGCGTCACAGAGTCGGTGTGACCCTGACGGGAGCGAGTACCGCGTACACGGGAGGGACGGGTGTCTCGAGTCCGAGATCCAACGAGGTGGCCCTTGGTAGTCTCCGGTCAGGACCCGATGCACGTGGAGGGTCCAGATTCGGTGAGTCCAAGTCCGTGAGTCCATCAGGAGTCTCCACGTCTGAGTCAACCCGGACGCAAAACACGGGAAGGGTACAGACTCGTCGAGTCCACTACTCCACAAACCGTTCACACCAGTGAAGGTGAATGACGGAGAGGGTAGGGACGACGAGTCAAAAGACCCACATGTTGGCGGCGTGGAAGAGTCCATCTACCACTGACAGGTCTTGGGGTTCTTCAGAATCGTTTCTTCGGACGAACGTCAAACCATCTATTACAGAGAGACCCGAGACTAACGGGGGAAGACCGAGACCGAGGGACAGTGGCCTCCCCCTACCAGACGTCGGTCGATTAAGACAAGTCAGGAACCAAGACACGTGCCAGGACCATCACAGAATCCAATCTCGAAAAGTGCACCATCGATAGGGTGTCAGACCAAACGATCGGGTACAATCAAATGAGACTGTTGGGAGCCCGGTAAGTCCGGACTAGGAATGAGATTCGTTATGTCGGGTACGGAGGGACGGATCGGGGGTGAACGATCACCCCCTACGTCCGTAGACACGACGAAGAGACGACCCCCTCAATGGTAACCCGAATATTAGACACCCAAAATTAATAAATAAATAAAAAGGAGGGACAATACAAAGGGAGACACGAAGGTTCCGAGTGGTGTCAGAACCGTCATTCTCACAAAGGACCACAAACCTTTGAAGAGAGAAAAATTCTGAGGGAAGGACCCTACCTCGAGGTAGGGATGGAGAAAACAGAGAAAAAAGGGATAGGGGAAAACTTCTGTTACCGACGAAAAGACCCACGGACTACAGGAGACGGCCGTAAGTCTTCAACAAAACACCGTAAATGAGTTGCAAATTTACAAGAAAACTACCTAAATACCCCTTTTTTCACCAGAGGGGAAGGATAAGGAGACGGTAGAATCCTGACGGGGAGACCTTACAATATGAAAAGATTCTTAAACAGGTAAATAAGGATCAACAGTTAAAATAACTGTATATAAACGACTATCATCAGAGAATACTAGGAAACATAAAGAGATAACAGACAACACTAAAGAGGTAAAAGTAAAGATTAAAACAACTAGACTAAGAAGAGGGAAAAAAAGAGTTGTTTAGACCGATTACCAAACAGATAAAATAAATAGAAGAGTTTCTTGGTCGAAAACCGAAACAACTAAAAACGACAAGAGAAAAAAAAGATAAAGTAATTAAAGACGGGATTAAAATTAATAAAGAAAGAAAGATGATTGGGACCCCAAGAAGTAAAGAAGAAAACAATGAACGAAATCCACATCTCAATCCAACAAATAAACTAAAAAGAGAACAAAAAACTCCATTCGAACATAACGATGCTTGGAAGGGGAATCTTGACGAAAATGACTTAGGGTATCCAAATCCAACAAGACAAAGAAAAAGTAAGCCAAGATACGTATAAAAATAAAGAAAAAATAAAGAAGACAATACACAACCAATGAGTCTTCGTACAAAAAATCGGAGGTATACAAAGAAAAAAAAAAAAAAAGACATCAACTGTAGATTAGAATGACGTAACGCTAGTCTTTTCTACGAACCTTACTAAAGTTAAAAAAACTTAAATGGTTTCGATCTAAATACCGGGTCCTACACTAGACAGGACCTGTTCCAAGGTGTACGTGAAATCTTTTTGCACTTTGAGTAACAAAACACCACTTTACAGGTCATCTATAGTTAATCCAGAATAACCAGGTAACATAGTAAATTTCAAACACGAAGGAACGATTAAAAGACAAATCAACTAGATAGGTATCCACACTCACCCCACAATTTCAGAGGGTCATAATAACACAATGACAAAGGGGAAAATATGAACAATCGTAAACGGAATGTATCACAATAGGAGGATACAACCCACGTATATATAAATATTAACAATATCGAAGAAGCACCTAACTAGGAAACTAGTACTACATCACAGGAAGAAACAGAGAAAAGTGTCGGAAATAAAGTTTCAGATAAAATAGAATAAACTCATCACGATAAAGACGAAAGAAAACCAGAGGCAAACGAACTTTAGAAAAAAGTCGGGAAGTGAAAGTCAGACATACACAGGGAACACAACTCCACGTAGAGAACATCTGTCGTATATATCACCGAAAAAAAAAAAATTAGGTAAGTCGGTCAGAAACAGAAAACCAACCCCGTAAATTGTGTAAATGGAAATTCCATTAATAACTATTCATACTAGGGTAACGGTAAATGAAACAACAAACCCCAAACTAAAATATTCGGAAACGACACAAAGGACAGATCTCTTCTAGGAAATCGTAAATAACTTTTCGACAAAAACCACCACGACTTAAGAGAGTCGAAACCGAACAGACATTTCAAAGACTAAGAGGAAGTATAAACTTACTCTAGGAACGACCCATGTCATTAGACTCAACATCCAAAAAGAGAAAGTAGTGAAGTTCATACAGGACGGTAAGGGAGGACCGGACTTCTCAAAGATAACTTTCTGGTCGACAATAGGAATACCCTTAGGGGAACACACAACAAACAACAAAAGGGGAACGACGAACATTATAAACAAGAAACACAAACTAGAAGTAATTAAACTAATTATACACAGAACCCCACAAAGTGGAACCAAAATAGGACAAAACCTGAGAGACCCGAAGAACCTGAACCCGCTGATAAGGAAAGGGGTTTAATCCCTTCAAAAGTCGATAATAGAAGAGTTCATAAAAGAGTACTGTAAACAAAAACAGAAGAAGAACACCCTGAGGATACTAATCTTACGACCCCGTAAACTGTAACAGGGTCTCCAGAGACTCTAACAGCAGTAAAAAAAAAAGTTAATAAAAAAAGAAAAAGGGAGAGACGAAGTAAATGAAAGTGGTAAGATAAAGGTGGAGTGAATAGGACAGAAGACGGAGTCAATAAGATGACAACCAAGGGAGGTCTCACAAAAACTAGAGTCAGGAACGTAATAAGTAATAACTAACTGAGAAGAAAAAAAAAGGATCCAGGAACTATTTGTAAAGAACGTAGAAGAGTTAGCAACAGAGGTCTGATAAATAGACATTGAGGTAAAGCAAAAGTTCTAAAACCTAGTAAAAATGATGTTAGCAAGTCTTAATAAAAATCCATCTGAGGGATAGAGGAGGGGAAAACAAACCAAAACACCCGTAAATAGTACAAGGAAATTGGACGACTTATAATAGACGGAAAAGTAGAACAAATCTAACGACACAAACCCCACCGGAAAGACATACAACCTTTAAACACCAAAGAGAAATAACACCTCCAAGGAGGTACACCCAACTCAACCTACTAATCGAACAGTTCCAACGGTCCAATTCTTTAGAAAATAGCCACAATACCACCCACCTTGACCTAGAGAAGAGAGACCCCAAGTTATTTCATAGGTCATCACTCAGAACTCCATAGATACCCAAAGAACACTGAAAACCGGTGGACATAAAATTATGAGTCCCAATACAAGACTGTAACAACCTCTTAATCACACCATACAGAACTAGACCTTGAACAACCGAGAACCCACCACAAACAAAAGTCACATCCATACCTCCGAAAACTTACTCGAGAACAACTAATTATAAGGAACCTCAGTCCTCAAAAACCACCAGAGTTCAAAACATAAATTCGGAGGACGGAGACGGAAAGTCAGAATAAGAATGTCATCGGAGTTCTGAAGAGGTAGGTATGTCGTGTCCACTATTTTGTAGATCCAATTACACCTTTTCTAAGAGGTGTCACTCCCTGTGGGTCTCTCCAAATGTCTCAATGTACCCCTTCTCTGCTGACTCCTTCCTCAATCTCCATTTGTCCTCCTCTTCTCCCCTTTAGTTTTCCTCTTTCTCGTTAACTCGGTCATTAGTTAAGGGATACACGAGAGGTGTTAGACCTTGTGAGTCTCTCCAAGTGCCTCAATGTATCTTTTCTCTTCTTCCTCCTTTCTCTATCTCCATTGGTCCTCCTCTTCTCCCCCTCAGTTTTCCTTTCTCTGTCTAGATCGGTCATTACTCAAGGGATTCACAAGAGGTGTCGGGTCTTGTGGGTTTCTCTAAGTGTCTCAACCCGTCTCTGCTCTTCTACCTCCCACCTCTATTCTCCACTGAACCCGCTCTTCTTCCTCTCATATCCCCTTCTCTCTTTAGTTCGGTCATTAGTGAGAGGATTCATTTTTACCCATGACTTCTGACCTAAGAATTTACATGTTTTAACTATTGTTTATGGTTTTTCGTTGCCAATTTTTAGATCTCACCTCAAATCTGAGAGTTTTTATATTATAATTTTTTTGTTGTTTTAGTGTTTTTAATATTTTTTATATACTTCAAAGGAAATTTTTATCCCAGAAATAAAACGTTCTATTAGTATCCAATATTTTTACTTTTAATTTCCTCATTATTTTTGAATTTTTAATTTTTTACTATTATCATTTTATATAGATCCTCAAAGAGACCTCAACAACTCCCAGTCAAATCAAAGTCTATCAAGGAACAATGTCGAATATAAAGAGTTCCAGATATCTGGGGAAGGTTACATCAGTCACGATTGAGTCCCAAAATTAGACAAAATGGACAGTGAAGGTTTCGTCAAGGGAGAAACAAGTAAAACCGAAGAAGACAAACGTTCAGAGAAGTCACAGATTAAAGGTGGGACTGTGTTTCCCCGTTTCCACCAGTGAATAAATCGGAGTGAACAAGTCAACACGACACCCCTCCCTCCTTGGGACGTTTGTTTATAGTGACCGTACACACGTCTCAGGAGTGTCACGGACCCGGTGAGACCCAAACGGGGGTCAGTACCACACACACGAAAGGGTCAGATGTGACGAGTCCGAGGTCCAACGACACGTCTCCTTGATACATTTCACCCGGAACCCAACACACGTGAAGGGTCCAGATCGGCGAAGGTAAGTCCAAAAGTCCATGAGGTGTTTCCGTGTCTAAGTCAACACGGACGTAAAACACGGGAAGGATCCAGACTCGTCGAGTCCGTTGGTCCACGAACCGCTAGTCCACACGTCACATAGAATAGTGGAGGGACCGGGGTAGGGGAACCAAAGGACCCACGAGTCTATCTTACGACAGAGTACACACGGTACACAGAGAAGACCCCTCGACTAGAGACTGACACTGGGAAGACCGCCTACAGTGACAGGTCCTAGGGTCCTTCTGAACCAATCGATGCCCTTCGGACGAGTGTCAAACCACCTCCTACGGTAGAGACCCCGACTCTAACGGGGATCGGAAGACCGAGACCGACAACGGACGGACGGAGAGACGGAGGTCGTACCCCTCCCCGGTCAGACGTCGGACAATCGAGAGGAGACCATAAGTGACTTAGGAAACAAGACACGGAACCTCGAAATGTGTCCTTGCAAGAGAGAGAGAGGGGGAAAAAAAAAGGAGTGAGAGAGACCGATAGGGTGTCAAACCCAACGATAGAGTGCAATCGAGGGATTCTAACAGGAGTCCCGTAAGTACGGGCCAGGAACGGGATTTGTACGTCGGGCACGGAGGGACAAGTTGGGGACGAGTGATGACCGTCTGCACTCGTAGACCCGATGAAGAGACGACCCTCAACGTCAATCCGCCCATTAGACACGCAAAAGAAAAAAAAAAAAAAGGAGGACCTATACAACGAGAGACTCTAAGGTTTTGAGGGGTGTCTGGGTGACCACTCTCCCAAAGGACCACAAACCTTTGTAGAGGAGGAAGTGCTGAGGGAGGGGTCCTACCCACAGGTAGGAGTTGAGAAAACAAAGAGAAAAATAGAAAATATAAAACAGGATAGAGGAAAGTTTCTCTTACCCGACGGAAAGACCCACGAACCACAGGAGACGGTCGCAAGTCTTCAATAAAACACCTTAAACGAGTAGCAAGTTTACTAGAAAGTCACTTAAACACCCCTGCTTCCACCAGAGGGGCAGGATAAAGAGGTGGTAAAATCCTGGTGGGGTAGGCACGTTAAAAGGTTTGTTCTTATGACCTCACCCAACAGTAAAGGAGGAGGTCCCATAGAAGGACTGGATCCCTAGCTTAAGTGTAGAGGACGTACCGTCCACCTAAGGAATGGTGACTCAGTGGATCCTTCGGGGATCGATAGAATATTATCAACGTAATTAGTGGTACCTCTCATATTTCTACTTGTAAACAGTAGGTCGAAGTCAAAAATCGTAAAAAAAGTAGTAGACTATTTTCAGGTCACTTTATCGTACTGATGAAGAATCCCTGAATTGACGTAACAATAATTAAATGAAACATTGTAAAACAGTCAGTTTACGGATGATATACGAGTTGTATTTCGATTTCACTTCAGCAAGTCAACAGAGACTGACAAACACTGGGGTACCTGACATCGGATGGTCCGAGGAGACAGGTACCCTAAAAGGTCCGTTCTTGTGACCTTACCCAACAGTAAAGGAAGAGGTCCTACGAGTTGTATTTAATATTATTTATGTATTTACATATATGGAATATATTGAATTATGAAATATATCGTGGAAAGTGAGAAAGCTTATGGTAATCAAATTTTTATTATTATCGTAGACTATGTCTCACAGTTGACGGTACGATGTGTTTAGTATATTTAATAATGGAGATTAGGTAAATGGTAACAATAGGGGGAAATGACTATTATCGACTTGAAATATAGAGTGTCGGTCCTTGGTAAAGAACGTAAAACGTACACACGAGTCAGCGTAAAAGGAGAAACGTTGGGACACCTGATATTGGGTGGTCCGAGGAGACGGGTACCTTAAAAGGTTCGTTCTTATGATCTCACCCAAAGGTAAAGGAAGAGGTCACCTTAGAAGGGTTGAGTTCCTAGTTCAAGTGTAGAGAACGTAGAGGACGTAACCATCCGTCTAAGAAACAACGACGTGATGGACCTTAGGAAGGGACTTCAAATGTATATGATTAAAAAATCGTGGTTAAGTAATCACGATTAATTAATTATGATCAAGTGATGAAAATACACATAATTAAGAAATTATGGAGTATTATTGGGATCCTTCATCCGTCATAATATAGACAAAATGGTTACTTCTTTGACTCGGTGTTCCTTCAATACATTGATTCGATTGTGTTATTTACTCAGTACGACACTTAGGTACAAAGGTTCAGAAACGACAATTTCTGTATGATAGAAAGTCGAGATTCTCTATACACTTTTGACTTTGACTTTTAGTGAGTCAGCACAATCACAATCAACGAGTCAGTACAGGTTGAGAAGCACTGGGGTACTTGAAGTCGAGTGGTCCAAGGAGACAGGTACCTTAAGAGGTCCGGTCTTATGACCTCACCCATCGGTAAGGGAAGAGGTTTCTATACATGATAGGGTTAAAATGTCACTCTTTTCACTTCGATTCCATAAGGTCACTGAATGGGACCTGAAACTGGGATCCAAATAGACTGAGGTCTCGGACTCAAGAAGTCAAGTCAAGTCAAGTCAGTGAGTCAACAGAGGTTGAGAAACGCTGGGGTACCTGACGTCGTGAGGTCCGAAGGGACAGGTAGTGGTAGAGGGTCCCGAACGAGTTCGAGTACAGGTAGCTCAACCACTACGGTAGGTTGTAAAGAGTGGGGGACAACAGGGGAAGAGGAGGACAGAAGTTAGAAAGGGTCGTAGTCCCAGAAAAGTTTACTCAGTCAAGAAATATAGTCCACCGGTTTCATAACCTCAAAGTCGAAGTCGTAGTCAGGAAGGTTACTTGTAAGTCCTTACTAAAGGAAATCCTAACTGACCAACCTAGAGGAACGTCAAGAATTAGTCAAATTAATACAATGAGCATAGAGTTGGGAGTAAAATGGAGTACAAGAGATTAAATCTTTCTTGATTACTCTATCCTGTGTCACTCGAAGACTCGATCTGTGGACCATAAATAGTCTATATCATTTTGACTCGGAAACAAAGAGTGAGTCTGTGACGTTCCTGTTTCGACCATCGTTTTCGACTCGAGACGATTTCGTTCTCCTATTTTACAGGTGAAGACTCTAGTTCCTCCTGAAGGGACAGAAGTTTACACGTCCTTCGGAAGAACCCCTAGATTTTTCCTCCCCTGGGGTAAGGAATCATTCACACCTGTACGTGGGTATCCAGAGACACCACTTTAGGCAGAGTGTTTTGTTAACGTGTTCGTGGGACTCCTCCCAGGTACCTGGTCAGTCCGTACATCTTTCTTTGTTCTATTAACCGGTTTCCATTTATTTCTGGTCCTTCCTGACAGGAGATAGTGACTAAATGTAATGGAGGAATGACACGAGGAGGAGTGATTCCTACGGACATAAGGTGAGGACGACACAGAGACGGACCAAAGACTGAATGACGTGAGGAGGAGTAATCTCTCACACGGGTATAGGAAAAACAGACCCACATATAGGGACGGGACGAAGACTTAATCTATTTGTTTGACAAAAGGACACATGAGAGGGTATGTAGTACGACTCAGAGATGATTATTTGAAACATGGATAAAAATGTCAAAAATGAAGGAACTTTGAAGAACGAAAATTTGTCCCCCGTTCTCTGTCCCGGTGAAACGAAGATCGGAGATCGGGGACCACCAGATCACTACTCCTGAGGACCAAAATTAGACCCAATGTGTCCAAATTAAGGACCCGTCCCTTGACTCTAGAGAGAGATTCTAACGAGTGAAGAGAGGAAGGTTCTAACGATAATGTCATATCGAATGACATGAACGAAGTTTTGGTTCCTTTGATTCCGAATTTATGTAATGAAGTGATTTACAGTACATCCATTAATCACCGATTCGATGTCGTATCTTTTAGGATCAGATCACAATAGAACTGGTGTCGGTATCGAAGTATTTCAAATATTAGATTAACTCCACTCTTATAATAATGTGTACTTTCATTATCTAATGAAAAAGTCTAAAAAGATTCTAAAACTAAGTAAAATTTATAAACAAATTTAATGTCAGGTTTAATAAACCTGACATTAATAGATTAAATACCTAGGAATTATATTTTGTACTTAACCAGTTAGGTGTCCATCTATTTTAGTTTAAAAAAGATCGACGAAAGTGGGTAGAAGACCACAACGTATAACTTTTATATTTGGCTATTGGATTTACAACTATTTTTCTTTAGGGTCTTTATTTTTACTTCCAGTGTCCATTTCTTCTTTAAGAGACACACGACAAGTAGAGTACAAGTGAGGGTTTACTCGTTTCAGTCGAACACACGTACGATACAGAGAAGTCAGTACAGACTGAGAAACGTTGGGATTCCTGAAGATACCCTAAGAGGTCCATTCTTATGACCTCACCCAACGACACGGGAGGAGGTCCCCTAGAAGGTTTGGGTCCCTAGTTTGGGTGTAGAGAATGTGACCGTCAGCTTAAGAGAATGGTGACTCGGTGGTCCTTGACGATTCAGTTAAGTCAACACAGGCTGAGACACGCTGGGGTATCTGTCGTCAGGTTGTCCGAGGGGGTAGGGACCCTGAGAGGTCCGTTCTTGTGACCTCACCCAACGGTAAAGGAAGAGGTTACGTACTTTCACTTTTCACTTTCACTTCAGTGAGTCAGGACAGGCTGAGAATCGTTGGGGTACCTGACGTCGGATGATCCGAGGAGGTGGGTACCTTAAAAGGTCCGTTCTCATGACCTCACCCGAGGTTAACGGAAGAGGCTCGGCGGTCCTTTCGGGAACGATTTAGAGGGTCTGGGTCTTAATTCAGATAAACGAGGACTCTGACACCTGGGATTTAATATTACTAAATAAAAGAATTAGTTTCTTGTCAACCAACGTTTTTGAAATAGAAAAAATATTTTACGTAAAGGACTCTTGTCAGGTTTTGAGTGAGTATTATAATTGAGTGAAAGAATTGAAGAAACGATTATTCAGTATCGTTACAAATCTTAAATACAACGTGAAATTTAAAAATGTGGTTCATGATAGTAAAATCTTAGTAACTTGACGTCAGAAGTAATACAGACTGTACTTGTGTATCAGGAACGAGGAGGAGGTATCGGATAACAATCCGTAATTTTTTTTTTGACATCATTTTATATGTATTGTATTTTCAATGACATAGATGTTAAAAATTCACATGTTAAGTCATCGTTCACGGAAGTGTAAAAAGAAGTTGGTTAGAGGTTTTGACAAAATTAACACGACAACAAAAGTCAGAGACTCAGCAAAGACTGAGAAATACTACGGTACTTGACATCGTATGGTCGGAGGAGACAGGAGGTGACAGAAGGTCTCAAACGACTTTGAGTACGGGTGACTCACCCACTACGACAGATTAGTAAAATAGGAGACGACGGGGGAAGAGGAAAACGGAAGTTAGAAAGGGTCGTAGTCCCAGAAAGGGTTACACAGTCTACTAGTGTAGTCCACCGGCTTCATATCCTCGAAATCCTTGTCAGGAAGGTTACTCGTAAGTCCTGATTAAAGGAAATCCTAACTGTCTAAACTAGAGGAATGGTAGGTTCCCTAACAGTTCACAGAAGAGATCGTGGTGTTAAATTTTCGTAGTGAAGAAGGTGTGAGTCAGAAGAAATACTAAGTTGAGAGTGTAGGTATGTACTGACGATCTTTTTGGTATCGAAACGATATACCTGAAAACAGTCATTTCACTACAGAGACGAAAAATTATACGACAGACTGACATGAGTCAACACAAGATGAGAAACGCCGGTGCACCTGACATCGGGTGGTCCGAAGAGACAGGTACCTTAAAAGGTCCGTCTTATGACCTCACTCAACGGTAAAGGATGAGGTCATATAGAAGGGGTGGGTCCTTAGTTTGGGTACATAGAACACAGAGGACGAAACCGTCCGCCTAAGAAATGACGGTCACGGTGGACCCTTCAGGTTATACGACAAATCCACACAGTATCAAATGAAGGTTGATTATTCACAGACAATTAAAATACCGACGTCAGTGTTAGGTGTCACTAAACCCTCGGGTTCTTTTATTTTAAACAGTGGTGAAAGAGGGAAGATAAACGGTACTTCATTACCCTGACCTACGGAAAGAGAATCAAAAAACTTACAACTTAAAGTTCGTAAAAAGTGAGAGGAGAAAGTGGGAGTAGCTCTCCGAGAAATCAAGGAGAAGTGAAAGACGGTAATCTAACCATAGTGGACGTATAGACTCGTGTAGTATCGTTAACAACGATAAAGAGATGCGATAGAACTAAGGACGAAGACTAAGTAGGTCGGACCGTAAAACGTACTACGTGATACGTATATTCAATTTATTTGTCCCATTGTTATATCAGAGTAGTATGAGAAAAGGATTAAAACTTGGTCAACCAACAAGGTGCAGACTAAATTGATAACGAAGAATTGGACGTATGTCCAAAGAGTACTCGGTGCATTTCATCAAACCATGAGGACAGAGAAATTCTTGAATTAATTAAATTTTCAATGTCTTGATTTTGAGACAGGGGTAGTTTTTTATTAGAAGGGGAAAGGGGTAAAGTGGGTTCGAGACGATTGATGGTAGTATGAGAAACAGAGACATTAAAACTGATCAGATTCATAGGGTCGTTTCTGGGACTACGATCCTTTCTAACTCTCGTCCTCCTCTTCCCCTGTTGTCTCCTATCCTACCGACCTACCGTAGTGACTGAGCTACCTGCACTCAGACTCACTTGAGACCCTCAACCACTACTTGTCCCTCCGGACCGTACGACACCAAGTACCCCAACGTTTCTCAGCCTGTACTAACTCTCTGACTTTACTTCATAGAGTATATTTATACTCTATGTTTACGTCATCAACAGAAAAACACGTACTAAAGAAAGTTAATCGTATTACAGGAACCCCAACTAGGTATAACAACGTACACAGTCTTAAAAGAGTGAAAAATTCCGATTTCTCACAACCTATATGGTGCTAAACGAACAGACTGAAGGTGTAAAACCGATTACACTTATTACGGTTTGTTCCAACATTTTTATATAGAACTTCTAAAACAAAAAACAAAAAAGAAAAACAAAACATATATTAGTCTTCATCTTAATCACCATACATTTCATTAATTTACCGTTGGGTGAGGTCATAAGAACGGAACTCTTAGGGTATCTGTCTCCTCGGACCACCCGATGTCAGGTACCCCTACGTTTCTCAGCCTGTGCTGACTCGCTGAAGTGAAAGTGAAAGTTTTATTAAGATTAAAATTAAAAAATTCATTGACGGTACGACAAAAAATTATTAGTGACATGGTAAAATGGACGGGTGGGTATCAAGTATTCCCAGATTAAAGAGGTGTAGGAGTGGTTGTGAACAGTAAAAAACACAAAACTATTATAAGTAGGGTACCCACGAATAATCGGTTAAAATATCGGTCATAAACTAATTAATCCTGTTCTTGAGTGATGTTTAAGAAAATCTCAATTGACTCTTAGATAACTTATAAATATACCCCGTTTTTATCGTGGTCATATATGATCTTATAACAATTCAAGTAAAAGTTAGAACGAAATTATTTGAGGTACTTTTAACCTAGTGGTAATGATTATATATATAAACTTCTTTTTATCATAATCTAAAAAAAAGTGAAGTCTTAGTATATTATATTTCATAATGTAAGATATTAGAATGAAAAATCCTTAACCTTTTATTAACTAAAATAAATTATATAAGTATCCAAAAACCTCCTGATAAAAAGATAGTGGAGGTGTATCGGTTTCTTTCCTTTGACTTCTTGTTGTGAGACACGTTGTCTAACTATTGTTTCCATTCATATAAGTTATCTTTAACGGTTTCCTAAATATATAAAATAAGTTATAAATCTTTTTAAATTCGGGTTGAAGAACATAAACCCTAGAGATTCTGTTATAGGTTCAGGTTATTAAGAGATCCTCCTAAGTGACTTGAGTCGTGTATTATTATGAGTTTCGATACTAAATAATGTTACTTCCCTATGTTTTATTTTAATTTAATTATTTTCCTTTTCCGTATACTAAACTTAAGATCACCTTCATAATTATGTTCCAAGATTTCAGGTGAGGGTAACCTCAGTGTGCTCTGAGTAGATTAAATAGGTGGTTTTTGATACTACTGTACATACTTTACAACAGATGGTCCTTTCGAGTGATTTCAATAGTCCCGGGTCCCACAAAAAACGGGTCCCATAAAAAATTGTCAAAATAACTCTATATTAAATGGGTAATTCGATGTGTTCAAAATTCATATCTATACATGTTGTTATTGTTGACAAAACCTATTAAAAACAGTGGTATCTTCAATTGTGACATGAGACGCCAATAGTGGACGAATGAGGAAGTTGACGGATGTCAACTTCTTGACGTCAGAAAAAAGGTTTCACTGACATATTAAAAGAGAGATCAGAATTCTTTGGTGGTTAGATGAATTCATAGATATCTAAGGAGATAGGATATGTAAAGTATACTTGTCTTAGTTTATTATGTATCTGAAAACATTGATATAAGTAAATTAAATATATTACTAAAGTTCCAATTAGATATAACATAGTACACTGTCATGAAGTAAGAAAAGTACTGACTCATTGTAGTGTAACATACCTATATGACGTAAAACAAACCTATAAACAGTCAACCACCTACATATTCAATCAATGTGTAAAACGAATAATACTTATTACTGTGATATTTGTAAATATATGTATCTCCATATAGAGGTAAAGAGAACCTATATATGGATGCTTACCTCAACGACGTAGTATACCAATAAACTACAAATTAACGAACTTCTTGATGTCTAACAAAGGGTTTCACTGACGTATTAAAATATAAGGGTGGACGTCACATACTCCAAAGGATAAAGAGGTGTAGGAGGAACTGTGAACAGTAATAAACTGAAGACGTATCGGTAGGACTACCAATACTTTATTATAATTTAATTATCAAAACTGTAGATAAAGGAACTACTGATTACTACAACTCGTAGAAAGATACATGAAAAACCAGTAACATATAGAAAGTACCTATTTACAGATGATCCTAGGATAAAAATATATATATATATATATATATAAACAATAACTTAATACTCAAAGATATATAGGACTTTTGTATAAAAATAGTATATATACTAAACGTTTATAAGATAAGGTAAGACACCTAACAGAAAAGTAAAATAAGTACCACAGGAAACTTCGTGTCTAAACTTTTTAAAACAACTGTAGTTTTAATGAACAGAAATAAAATAAGTATTATATATACAGTACACATTCTTAGTGAACGGTTTAAGTTATAACACTTCTAAGTGTGTATAAAAAATTCTTATGATATTAAAATTAAGAATTTAAACCATCAAACTAGGTAAAACTTAATGAAAGACACATACTATAGTACAATCCCTTGTTAAGAAAACGTACACTTACAGGTCAACTGAGTTTTAGTGAATTTCTCTGATAAAAAAGGGACACCTTACCAGAACCGTAGGAACAGTTTTTAGTCAACCGGTCTCTGGGTACCAAAATAAAGAAACTTTCACTTTCAGTGAGTCAGTCCAGACTGAGAAACTCTAGGGTATCTGACATCGAACGGTCCGAGGGGTCAGGTACCTTAAGAGGGTCGTTCTTATGACCTCACCCATCGGTAAGACAGAAGATCCCCTAGAAGGGTTGGGTCCCTGACTTGGACCCAGAGGACGAAACTTCCACTTAAGAAATGGTTGACTCGATAGTCCCTTCTGGACCATACTTCTTTCCTATAAGAAAAGTGGTTTACAACATCCCTTTTAATCTATATCTTCATGTTTTCTTTTTAACAATTAAAATTAAGTAAAGAACATAGTATATGTTTTAATTGAGTTTACCTCTTTTCTTGATTTATATTTAGGATTTTTGTATATGATGATCTACTTCTTTTTAGAAACACTGGAAGTCAATCTACTTCTAAATAGTAAATGATGTTCTTCTCGTAATAGGTACATTCTTTGTGAACTATTTTTAACTTGAAGGTGTTTTAAATTTTCAAGTTAAAAGGTCTTTTAACATTTCCTTACTTTCCTACGATATGTGATACTTTTCCTAAAAGTTGAGTATACAGACTATTTCGTGACATAGATCTTATATTTTTCTTATGAGTTTTGAGTTATTATTCTTTTCTTTTTTTATTTATATTTTACCTGTTCAACAAATCTGTCTGGACAATGGTTTAACCCGAAGGGACCAACGAGTCACCGTTTCTTAGGTGGACGGTTACGTCCTCTACACCCAAACGAGGGACTCAACACTTCTAGGGGACCTCTTCCTTTAACGTTGGGTGAGGTCATAAGAACGGATCTCTTAGGGTACCTGTCTCCTCGGACCGCCCGACGTCAGATACCCCAGCGTTCTCAGTTTGTATTGAACACTGATTTTTTTTGTTATTGTTGTTACACAGTAAATTCCGGTCACAAAAGAAAAACTAAAACATAGACCTATTATCTTATAGACCTATTAGACAGATAACTACATTAACTCCACAATTTTAAGGGGTGTTGATAAAACAATCACAGTTAAAGAGAAAAGTAAAAATAATTATAAACGATATATATAAATCCACGGGGACACAAAGTTACGTATACATAAATTATAACACCATGGAAGAACACCCTAACTAGGGAAATAGTAATATATTACAGGAAGAAACTAAAAATAATGTAGAAACGAAATTTAGACAAAACATATCATATTTGTAACGATGGGGTCGAAAAAAGAAAAAAAAAGTAAAGATAAATGTACCTCCGCAAAAGGTAGAGGAGTGAAAGTGAGACAGAAATCTAGACATCACTCAGACATCATCCCTCACACATCCACCCGAAACAAAAAATAGGCAAGGTTGGTGTGATGTAGAAGACTTACCTCGTACATCAAATAAATGGAAATAAACATCCACACATGAACAACGGTATAAGAATTAACAAATCCCCAACAAAACGTTAGGAAAAAAAGAAGAAAACGAGAGACGGGAACCTTAAACTACTGATAGAAATAACAATATAAACCTAAGGAAAAAGAAAAATACACACACATAGATAAAATCCCCAAATCAAACACCAATGGTATTCTAAGTATAGTATACATATACTACGTAGTATAGGTACAGAGTACTACATTAGACGTATATTCAATTTATTCGTCTCACTGTCATATGTCGGAACTCCATGAGGAAAGGACTAAACCTTGGTCAGATAACAAGTTACAGGTCAAGATTGACAACGAAGAACGGAACGTATGTCTAAAGAGTCCTCCGTCCAGTCCACCAGACCATAAGGGTAGAGGACTTCTTAAAGGGTGTCAAAGAAGACTAGGTGTGTCAGTTTCCGAAACCACATCAGTTATTTCGTCTTCATCTACAAAAAGACCTTGAGAGAACGAAATAGATACTAGGTTACCTACAGACGTTAAACTAGAGACCAAGGAGACGGAAAACATTCAGGTCGAACTTGTAGACCTTCAAGTGTCAAGTACATAACGACTTCGGACCGAACCTCTTAAAACTCGTAATGAAACGATCGCACACTCTACTCACGTTAAGACACCATCAAACTTGTAAGAAAAAGTAACGGGATGAAACCCTAACCTTACTTTGACTGGAAAAGGTCAGGACACCGGTGACGACTCAAAAGGTTCAAACGACCGTATAACTCACGTCGTGAAAGTGTCGTAGTAGAAAATCCTAAAGTTTATCGAGTTGACCTTAAGGTAGTGGAGGTGATCGAAACAAGTATCACTACGAAGGATTCCGGGTGACCTGAACCGTAAGGTCCTACACACCGAGATCCACTCACTAGTGTGGTAGCACTAATAGACCCAGTACTGTACCTCGAAAAAACATATCAAGAAGGTACATAAGAACGATGGAGAAGAATTATATATGACGAAGACAATCCAGGCATAGTAAAGACAGGAAATAACTCGGTTAGAAACGTAATTTACAAGGGAACCCTGGAGAATTAAAAGAACTTCTCTAGGGATCAGAAAGGTTAAGATAACAAAAAGAGATAAAGAAAAGTAACTAGTGACTCCTTCCGAAAGAATAGAGAGTAATGATTAGAAACCTTGAGACGTAAGTATACCCATATAGAAAGGAAAAGAGGAAACGGAAAACGAAGAGAAGAAAGGTGTCGACAAACATTCCAGAGGAGTCTGTTAGTAAAACGAAAAAACGTAAAGAAAAAGAACCCCTATCAGAACTAGGGACGGAGGACATGTCACAGTGTTTGGAGGTAGGTATCAAGAAGTCCGTGAGATAGTCTAGAATAGGGAACTTAGATAAACAGTGAAGGTGACATATTAGTATTCCCTAAACTAAATCGAATATGGACTTACCAGATCACCAAAAGGGATGAAAGAAGTTAAAGTCAGACTTAAAACGTTATTCCTCAAGTACTAGACTCGGTGTCAGTCGAGGACCAGAACAAAAACGACTGACTTATCTCGAAGAGGTAGAAACCGACGTTTCTTATATTAGTTAGAATAAAACCACAACTGGTAGACTACTACAGGTGCACATCTCAGAAGGGAACACAACAACCTTCTCCCACAAACGATACTGGTCACGTAAAAGAACCGTTTTGAGACAATTTGAAACGGGACGAAATAAGAGATGAGGTTTCGGTTTAAACGGACAATGAGGTCCATAAAGAACTGAAAGATGAAAACGTAAGGTCAGGGGATATTACTTTCCTGAACATCGAACATCGGTGTTGTTTGAGACGGCCATGTCTAGTAGTACATCTTTACAATCAAAAATATCTACAAGGTCCGAAAGGTACACCGTGATCAACATTCCTTGGGAGGACGGTTACGTCCTCTGTAATCTCTATGTTCAATGTAAGGACCCAGAACTTCTAGGGGACCTCTTCCATTACCGTTGGGTGAGGTCATAAGAAAGGACTTCTTAGGATACCTGTCTCCTCGAACCGTTCGATGTCAGGTATCCCAGGGTTACTCAGTCTACATTGATATCACTGAATCGTTTGTGTCTGCATCTACAAGATAAAGTAGAAAACGTATAATTACGTAATAAAACGAAGACCTGTAGTCTCTATGTAGAAGTTCTAATAATTTACTCTCGATGAAAGAACAAATATTAAATCCAAGAGACAGAGACACCTCGTCGGACACATGACGACAGAGTAAAAATAGAATGAGAATCACAATATGGAGTAAGGATTAATGTTCTATGATAGGTCAAATTATTATGTTTGAGTATGTACTACCCGGAAAAAAAGATTACCACATAAAGTAACTCAAATTCTTGATACATGTGGAAGTTATGGTGTATGTACGTTAAAAAAGGTCTAATGAATATTGACAAGATATAAGGGATAGTAGAACTTGTACTTTTTCAGATTGTTCATCGGTTTAATGTAGTGAGAAAACAAAAACAGTCCCATATGAGGAAACAGTAATTAAATATTATTATAGTGACACATTTATTTTATATTTCATGTATGATAGCTTCTTATCTCGATGACTTTTATGATCAGTTGGGAGAGGAAGTCATAAACGACCGTGAGTCGAACCCAATTATTGAAATATCAGTACGAAACTTATAAATGATATTTCGTATCTTTATCTATGATGATTCAGATGTAATAAAATGTAATACGTATGTGGTAACTTACGATACTCCCGTTGTATTACTGACGAACGTAAATATTCTTATACTAAAGGAAAAAAATACTTCCGATATGTAAAATTTACAAAGTATCATCTGGTTTAGTAAATATATATATAAGTCACTTAAGAAACGTCTTACCTGGATGAATTTTAAAAGAAAATATTTATGGATTTCTAATCCTCATATATTAATTTTTAAATAGAATTCCTAAGATACACTGGGATTCTATTTGACCTACTCTTCTGTATAGAGAAAGACAGTTAAAGATTTACTTTCAGTGACAGTTAAAGATTTACTTTCGATGATGAGTCACAAGGAACTGAGGAGGTGTTTATACTACGTCACAAACTACGGTTTTGTACCCCTTTAACAAGAATCCTGGATTCCGTTGTCACCTTTCTCTAGAAGACAAAATTGTAATTTAGTGTTACTAAAAATGAAATAAAGACGGACACATGGACTTTTTTTTTTCAATAAGGTATGTAAGTGACTTGAAATTAAAATTTCGACTCCATATCCATTTACAGATTTAAAGGTCTTAGTATACGGTCACTCAAGAACTGTCGATGTATTTTGACTAGGAACTATTATGTAAATGATAGTCCCTTAAAACGGTAAAACTGTATAGTTCGGGTTTCTTTAAAAACAAGGTTTTGTATCTCTAACATAATTAATATCCCTAATATAAGTTCCTTTCTTTTTTTACGGTCATAATCTTACCGGTTTTTTTAAGTAAGTATTGTAGAATACCTTTTAGGGTTTCAAGGACCAGTTGGGTTATAAAGATTTTCGTTCTATGTTAATTATATCTATACGTCATAGGTTATACACTTTTCGTTCAAAATAAAACCGGTTTACTACGGTTACTTAAGGATAAATTTGATTTATAATTCGAGGGACGTAGACTTCTCTTATTTTAGACTCTATTTACTGGTACAAAGTAAAAACACAGGATTACCTTTTTCGTTCTCTCAAGGTCTTTTTATAGATAAAGACGAAATAACTGTTACGGTTTCTGAAGCTGACTCACCTAGTGTTATTTGACACCTGTTAAGACTTTCTCTACCCTTATGGTCTAGTGGACTGGACGGAGAACTCTTTAGACATACGTCCGGTCCTTCGTTGTCAATCTTGACCTGTACCTTGTTGTCTGACCAAGGTTTCTCCTTTTCCTCATGTAGTTCCGACATATAACAGTGGGACGAATAAATTGAATATACGTCTCATGTAGTACTCTTTACGACCTGACCTTCTTTATGTTTGACCTTAGTTCTAACGGCCCTCTTTATAGTTATTGGAGTCTATACGTCTACTGTGGTGGGAATACCGTCTTTCACTTCTCCTCGATTTTTCGGAGAACTACTTTCATTTTCTCCTCTCGCTTTTTCAACCGAATTTCGAGTTGTAAGTCTTTTGCTTCTAGTACCGTAGACCAGGGTAGTGAATTACCCTTTATCTACCCCTCTGTCACCTTTGTCACAGTCTGAAATAAACCCCCCCCCCCGAGGTTTTAGTGACGTCTACCACTACCGTCGGTACTTTAATTTTCTGCGAATGAGGAACCTTCTTTTCACTACTGGTTGGATCTATCGTATAAGTTTTCGTCCCTGTAATGAAACGGCTGATTCCAGGCAGATCAGTTCCGATACAAAAAAGGTCACCAGTACATACCTACACTCTCAACCTGACACTTCTTCCGACTCGCGGCTTCTTAACTACGAAAACTTGACACCACAACCTCTTCCGAGAACTCTCAGGGAACCTGACGTTCCTCTAGGTTGGTCAGGTAAGACTTCCTCTAGTCGGGACCCTAAAGAAACCTTCCTTACCACGATTTCGACTTTGAGGTCATGAAACCGGTGGAGTACTCTGCTTAACTGAGTAACCTTTTCTGAGACTACGACTCTCCCTAACCCCAGTCCTCCTCTTCCTCTGCTGGCTCCTACTCTACCGACCTACCGTAGTGCCTGAACTACCTGCACTCAGACACACTTGAGGTCCTCTACCACTACCTGTCCCTCCGGACCACATGACGTTAAGTACCCCAGTGTTTCTCAACCTGTGCTGACTCACTGACTTGACTTGACTTGACTTCGAGTTATACTGTGGACAAACTCGTCTTTGATATCGTAGTACCGAAGGAAACCTTTATAGGTTATCATTCTTGGATAACTTCCTTTACCGTAAAAAAGGAAACGTGTCTAAATACACACACTACACATAACACAAACAGTTTCAGTTAAAAAAAGCAACAAGAACGAGGATAACATGAGAGATCGTCACAGGTCTTAAGTCGAACACTCTATGGGTTCACTACTGTTCTGACATTCTAAGTTTCTCTATAGTGGTTGAGACTCACTATTCGTTCTGAGTGTCGTTTTCAATTACCTTTTCGTGTCGGTGTTGTAAAAAAGTTTGGGTTTATGAAAGTACTTATTGTCCGTAGTGTCTTTACAGTCGGTGTTTTAAAGACAGACATTCTCAACAATGTGTCTGGTACCTATGGTTGTCTCTAAAGTCTCAAGGTACAGAGTTTACTCAGGATAAGTAAATTATTTAGGAGTCCCAATGTAAAGACTTAAAAATCACGGAGAGACGGTGGGATGAAGGTACTCGGGAACCAAAAGACAGACGGGGTTCTGAGTGGCTTTATTGTGTATGTGAAATCTGTGACCTCGAGAATGTACAAGATTTACAAAACATGTTTAGTTATTAAAAAGAAAAGTATTCACAGAGCAATTAAAACTACTACTAAGTCTGGGACTGACAGGAAATGTAGAGGTTCAAGGGAACCTAAGATTTATAAGAGACTCAAGATCTAGATAATCTGTGGTGTTCTGAAGAGTCGTGTCGGGAAATAGAGCTAAGAACCTATGACTCGTAGGACACCCGTAGGCGACGGGAAAGGTGGTCCTCCTAATATTTATGAGAAATCCGAGTTGAAGAAAAAATGTGACACTTTCAACAAGTCGAGAGGTCTTAGAGTACCCGAGATGACAATGAGTATGGAAAGGTTCCTTAGGAGTTTTATTATAGTCGGTGGTATGATGGGGACCGGGTCCGTTACAGTAGTTGTGGTCGTCGCAACGACCGGAACTTTCACTCCCATTCAAATTTGAATGACGGTTTAAACTTTTACTCCGGTTAGGACTACTACTCTGATTTGACCAGTTATGACCGTTAGAGTTTCTATTCCGGTTTCTGTTCGGAGAAAAATTTCTACTCCGTTTGGTACTTCTACTCTGTCTGAGACTTCTACTCTTTCTCGGACTTCTACTTTGTCTGGCACTCCTACTTTCGTTATTGTTTCTGTCCTTTCTAGGGTTTCTATTCAGACTGGGACTATTGTGACTAGGTTTTCTATCATTACGACTTTTATTACGTCTGTGTTCGTTACTCAGACTAGGGTCACCACTACGACTGAGATGTTCACCTCGACTAAGATTGTCACTACCACTGAGATTACCACCTTGACTTAGGTTGTCACTTGGACTGAGATTGTAACTATCACGGTGACTGTTGCTACGATTGAGGTTTACATTGTGACTAAAACTCCTTCTGTTTGTGTGGTTGTTAAGTGTTTTACAGAAACAGGATCTATAACTACAAATAGTCCTCACATGACGACTGAGGTTATTTCTGAGATTAGGGTTGATGTGGAGACCTGAGGTTTTACCTCGACCGGGTCTGACGTGAAGACCAAGGACGTTCCCACGACCGCAGTTGTAACTAAGTTCGTCACAGTAACCGGAGTTGTTACCTGAACCGGGGTTGCTACGTGGATCGGGAATGTAATTACTTAGACTGGAGGTCTCGTTACTGAGACCTGGGGTTTTATATTCTGACGCAGGGAAGTCGGGACCTGGGTCGTCGTCACAGAGACCGGGGTTGTAATTACCGGAATCTGGGTTATTATCACGACAGGATTCGTTATTATCGGGACCAGGGTCATTGTTATCGAGGTCAGAACTTTTTTTGGGATTAAGATCGATATTACGGTCCGAATCATTACGATGATCAGTGTTATAACGAAAGTCAGGACTGTTCCTACGATTGAGACAGATACTTTGTTTTAGGTAGTCACGACGACCGGTGTTGATACATCGATAAAGTTTGACACCAAGTTTGGAACTTACACAGGGTCCTAAATGGGTACGTCATCCAAGATTAAAACATCTATTGGGGTTGATATACCGGTCTTTATTGATACGACCTTCAGGGTCGAGATGAAGATCGTGACAGTTACAGTGACTGTGGTCAATGTGGTGGTCAACGTGACCATGATAATCGGGTTGAATATGGTTGACACGGAGTCTGTGATTGGTACTCGGGTCTAAATAAGTATAGTAATCGAGGTTGAAACAGTAGTTGGGGTTAATAGTATAGTATTTATGAGTAGTACTAAGATCATGGTCGTTACAATTAGAGAGACTCTGGTTTAACCTTTAGTTAAGGTCAAGACGATAAGGATTATAACAAATATCATTGAGGAGTTAAAAACAACGATCGTGATTGATATAAAGATGAGGACTCTTCAACTGGTGGAGATTTAAAAGACTAGGTGGATTCGAACCATCTTCAATATGTTCAAAACTACTGATGTATAAACCAGGGACAAAGTTTCTAATAGGACCGGGGTACATAAGACAATCAAAATTCGTACGGTGACTCAAGTTCCTACAGGAACTACGGTTCCTTAGACCAAAAAATTTTCTAAAGAGACTCCAGGTCTTAGGGTAACAATAGTTCCTTGAACGGTCGAATTTGGAAGTGAGGTTAAGTTTATAAGGTGAGGGATCAAAACTATAATATCATCTTCGATTTGGTGGTCTACAACACTTCAAACGGTACGGTAGTCCACGACACTTAGTTAAAAAAATTCCATTCAAATATGTTTACATCTAAAATAAAAGAGATGTGAAAGATGTTAAGTCTCCCAATGTAACCTTGTCCTAAAATTTTTGAGATAAAAATAAATGAACCTATAAGTTTGGTACCTTTTGTCCTCTATTCCACAGGTTATAATGAAGAGGAAACTGGGACATCGGTTGTTGTACCAAAAACTAAATTATCTAGTTCGACGATTGTTGACTGTTTATCGTCTTACCGGAACTAACGTGACACTGACCAATTAGATGTTGAAATAGTTCTCGACGTATTGTATGATAGATTTAGATCATTACAAAACGGATGAAGGAGAGTGCACATGTACCGGTGGACATGTACCGGACCACAACCTAGAAAGGAATATACATGTCTCTCTTTTATATCAATTTATATCAATTTACTTGAAATTTATGGTACCTATTTCTGTAAAATTTTGTTGATAGAGAGTTTTTAGGGTAAAATACTTCTTTTCAAGTCTTTATCAGTACTATAAGATTAGAGGGTGAATTTATTTATTTTAAATTTAATTAATCTACTTTACTATAAACCCTCGTTCTTTGGGGTTTGTCAACTATGAAAACTGAATTTTAAATGAAATAGAACAAAGGGGACTTTTATTCATTTTGATTATATAAAATTATTCTGAAATAGTTTACAAAGAAGATCGTGAGACTTAACGTATGTGTTTCTAACGACAAACTATTTGACAAAAATGGTCGTCGTTCATTATAAGAAAAACTACTTTGAAATGGTTTTAGAACATTAACTCCGTATTAAATCATACGAAACTTAAAATCGGAACAATATCAAGTAATCTGTACTACTTGTTTATACGAATTAAATCTAACAACACAGACACAAGTATTCACACGTTGAACTTTATTGACAAAAGATAATCCTACACAGTCACTTAGACACATAAGTTTTATTCCGTATATAAGAATATTGGTTTTATTTTCATGTTTTAATCATAGAAGAATTACGAGGACATGAAATTATCTCCTTTTAAAACACTAAAAGGGTTCTCTTGTGTGGAGGGTCCTTTATCAACATTAACGAATCATACTTATATATCGAAGAGATATCCATTTCTATTCCCATTATAACCGGTTACTGTTGATTATTTTCATTATAACGAGTCTATATTTTGAATTATAATCTCCCTTTTTTTTTCTCTACAAAAGGGGTCCACAAAAAGTGTTTACTTTAAAATATCTCCCTACTTTCGTAAATTTATACAAAATAAAATACCGAAAATACAAAATCAATTTACTTTCAGACTAATATTATTCAAAATCGAATGATCAATTCCTTCCATCGATTGTAAAACGTCAAGTTTAGTATCATAGATTCTCGACAAAGGATTTAACCCTATACATTTTATACAACCAAAACCCACTTTCTATATGTGTTTTTTTTAGTTTTAAAATTACCTCCTATAAACTAAGAGGTTTTTATATTATTATTTTTCAGTAAGAATTATCTTGAATTATCTGATAGTATTTATGATACGACACCCATGTATGTAAAGTTGGAAAACTATACCGATACATTACCTTTATATACGTTGCTCAAATAAAAGTAACTTCTATTTGTCTGAAGTGTTATGTAAGTAGTCATCGAACTCTTTGATATATAAAACGTACGGAAGTGATTGTTTCATAAAAAGACCCTTTTTATCCACTAACAGAAAGGAATCTCGAAACTATAAAAGTGTATAAGGACCAAACAATGTAGGAACAGGTATGAATGGAGTGTTTGTTAATATTACCCCTATTGTTTTCACGAAAGGGGTGAGTTTGTTAAATTTACTCTCTTCGAGTGAAATTTCCTTATAAAAAAAAAATTAAATGGTTAATATTCACTCGGTTTGTCGGTCGAGTCGTAGTCTTGTATATCAGTTCGGTAAGTATGGTAGAAGTAAGTAAGTCACTAATTCGAAAATTATTCATTTATCGCGTCTTACGAAATTTTTGTATGTCTGGTTCACTTTTTTATTACGGGAAATTTCGTGAACTTCAAATGAAAAGAATTGTCCTTTTGTTCACCTACAAACTTCCATCTTTGATATACTTCTGTTTATTTTATCGTAGAATGACTCAAAGGTCTTACCAATCTTTGTAAAACCTACGAATCTAGTGTTGTACAGTGGCTATATAATTTTATCAACATTTATACAAACACACCTGATAATAAGACCAAATGTGAAAAGTCTTTGTTGGTTTTAACATTGAGTACTTTAAACAGAAAGAAAAACACTTCAAATAATGACTGAAGGCATCTATCACCATAATCTTGATACAATGAGTCTCAGATGTAAGTAAATTATTCATTTTTTTTTTTTTCAATAGATCAATGTTAAGACTTCTTTGTTAAACTAAAGTATATTTTCTATTATAATCATCAGATGGAAAGAGTTTGACACTTTTATCGAAACTAAATAATTATTTTAAACGAGTTCCTAAATTAATTCATGAACTGTCCAGGTTTACACGTCCTCTTCTCAATGTAATTCCAGTAAGTTTCACCACTGTGAATATTAAATACCATCTAAAAAATTTCATACTTCTACTCAATCATTACTATGACTTTTTTGTTAAAAGTGTATCATGTCAGATAACATTACTCTCAACACACTTATATCTCAATAAGTCTGGAGGGATCGTCGTTCACAGACTTTTACAGTTAGTTTATACAATACGAAAAACGTGGTCTTAAGAGAACTTAATCATTTACGAAGTTTTTAATTGGTGTTTTTACGAAAACAAATATTCATAGTACTCATAAACTCCTTCAGAAATAAGTTCTTTCCGAATTAAACGTCATACAGAAGTTTCACCGGTTTTAAAAAGTATGAAAGTCAAGTTCTACCAGATGAATTATATAATAAAGGAAGGATAAATATGTCGGTCCTTACATGTACTTATTCAAATTAAGTAGACGAATTATAAATAACTTAATTTAAAATCAATTCGATTAGGAACTCCGTCTATTTATATCATGGGTGTATAAGGTTTATTAGTTTCGTTACAGAATGGATTATTGAAGAATTAATTTATATAAATGAACGTTTATTTGATAAAAAAGTAAGGATCGAAAAATCCTTAAACAACACAACAACAACGGAAAAAAAAAAAAAAA
Source organism: Capra ibex (assembly GCA_006410555.1). Classification (NCBI taxonomy): domain Eukaryota; kingdom Metazoa; phylum Chordata; class Mammalia; order Artiodactyla; family Bovidae; genus Capra; species Capra ibex. Next base: position 35,191 of record SJYO01029858.1, on the reverse strand, counting down.
ATGTCACCTTCTGTACAAAAGACCCCTAAAAGTCAGATTGTATGTCGTTTTAGTAGAGGATGGGTTACTATGACGGTTGAATTAGTTCCAGACAATTAACAATTCGATGAAATTACTCCGGTAGACACGTGGTTTGAAAAAGTATTTCAGTGAGAGAATATGTAGTTAAACTATTATAAAGAAGTATTATGATTCCACGAAGGTATCACAGAATAACGACCTAAGGAACAGTCTATCCTATCCCAGGAGTTTCACAAATTAACACTATCTCAGTTGAGTAAAACCCTACTTAGTCATTTTCTAGAGTTTAACTTATATTGTTTTATTATAACTTGTTTAGTTGTTACAGGGAAGACGACTGTTACACTGGACGACGAGAGACTTATTAAACCCTCTTTTACTATCAATTAGTCGATTTCTAGTTCTAAAGTCTAACTTAGGTCGGAGAAAGGAAATAGATGTGATAACACATCAAAAGACTCGGTCGGTATTTTGAATGTCACTGAGACCACTCGTTAGGTTTCCTTTTGGTCAACGGAGTTCGAGTTTCATTTTTCGTGAAACAGTAAAGGGGACAACTTCTTTTAAACGGTTATTGGAAGAAAGACATCCTTAAAGTCTTATATATAAAAGGGATTACCGAGTTCAAGAAACCAGGTCAGGGGAGCTTATATTGTTACCCTATTTACTACGTGATATAGATCTGTGTATCTCTTTCGCTCTGGTGTAGTTGAACTCAGGTTTATAACCATCCCCGATTTGACCCTCTGCGAATGAGGAACCTTCTTTTCAATACTGGTTGGATCTATCTTATAATTTTTCGTCTCTGTAATGAAACGGCTGATTCGAGGTAGATCAGTTCCGATACCAAAAAGGTCGCCAGTACATACCTTCACTCTCAACCTGACACTTCTTCCGACTCACGGCTTCTTAACTACGAAAACTTGACACCACAACCTCTTCTGAGAACTCTCAGGGAACCTGACGTTCCTCTAGGTTGGTCAGGTGGGACTTCTAGTCGGGACCCTAAAGAAACCTTCCTTACTACGATTTCGACTTTGAGGTCATGAAACCGGTGGAGTACGCTTCTCAACTGAGTAACTTTTTCTGAGACTACGACCCTCCCTAACCCCCGTCCTACTCTTCCCCTGTTGTCTCCTACTCTACCGATCTACCGTAGTGACTGAGCCACCTGCACTCAGACTCAGTTGAGGTCCTTAACCACTACCTGTCCCTCCGGACCACACGACGCTAAGTACCCCAGCGTTTCTCAGCCTGTGTTGACTCGCTGACTTGACTTGACTTGACTTGAATTTGACCCTCTTGAATTTCTGTCATACAATAACTCGTAGTATATAGAATTTATTAACTGATTTCTCCGTAAAATAAGAGTTTTTCTAAAGTGATCTTAAAATTTAAGTTTTTTACAAACGACGTCACTATGTTCACACCTGAGCTGTTGATGTCTTAGACATATTAGACGGTACACAAGGTCAAACTTTTTTGAATCCGTCGATACAGATTTAAATAATGTAAAAGATGAATCTCCCTGTTCATTATCTGATTTCAAAGGTTTCAAAATTTCGGACTCAAACCTACAGTTTCTGTTATTTACACTTTACTAATTTGTTCGTTTCATACTTTAGAGAGTACTTAGTTCAGTTATTTAAATGAAGATTTCTATGGACCCAAGTAATTCACCTACAAATTTCCTATTTTGGACAAATAGGTCACATCGTGTCAAGGAGTTATTTTACTTCTCACCCCTATTCTTCCGTCGTTATTCTTTCGTCATATAACCTCCTCTTCCGTTTCCTTTATTACAATATACCTCTTTCTCGTTATAACACCTTATTATTTGTACTAGCGTCATTAGGAATGAAACAAAATAGTGTAACGACTTAGGGTTATACAGGACCGATAAGATCCAAGTAAACATTTTCTTTGTAAAAAGAAACATAAGGACTAGAAGGGAATAGAGTGGTGTATGTGTGTTGTGTTAACGTCTGAAGTTTCAAAATTGATGGTTTTTATATTCGGGTGATAAAATTGTCTATGAGTGAATAAATGGCGATCGAATATAAAAAGGAAAAGACTCCAGTGAGATAGAGGGACTGGAAGAATGAGGTGAGTCTTTCATTAATAAGATATTTCGACAAGACTCGGTTGAGATGACGTATCGACGACTGAGACCTTCGAACTGGAGGATTATATAGGGGCTAGTGGAGGAAAAATGGGCATAGAGTGTCTTTCAGATATGTATGTGTGTGTGGGGTGTATATTGAAGGAGACGAAAACACAATGAAATTCCCGGTAATGGTAGACTCAAAAATGTCACTGAAATTATTCTTTTATTAAAATAATGTTTACTAATTTAATGTTTACTTAAAGACCTTATGTTGAAAATAAATATTTAACACTTGTTAGATATAAATAAGTACGGACGATAAAACTATCTAGGACTTAATTTATACTAATCAGTTCTTTATTCACTTCACATTTCTTGTCTTCTTTGGTCGTGATCGTAATAAAATAAAGTAGAGTATTTACGATATGACGGTTACAGATACTTAGTGTCGGTTCTTCGTGTAAAGTAAGTTGGATTGACGTATTATCATCTATTAGTCTGTTCGTTTCTTAACGAGATCTGCGAATTTTTTAGTAAAGATTTATGAAAGTGTTATAAGACTTAGACTTTTTTCAACTGATTCTAAACAATTAACACTTTTAAAATTCTTTTTCAAGTCTTTTTTAGGTTAAGAGTTATACTAATAAAAGTACTGAAGTATGATGAGAACTTATATCAAATATTTGTTATAATATACTGTATTTTATAACCTCTTTGTAGTTATAACTTTAACCTTTTATTTATTTTATATACCATTTAGAAGTCTGTCGATAAATTATTGGTTGTAAATTATCGTGATAGACTTTACGTAAGAACTCAAAGTATACATAATCGAATGAATTAGGATTGTCGGGATACTACAATGTATTAAAACGGATAATAGGGATAAAATATCTACTCCTTTGACTCCGTAATACATGACTTCATTAAAAATACTAGTATATCGATGATTTACTTTTTCTTAGTCTCATATTTAATTTTAAAATCTCAATTAATATGAATATAAAATTATTATACATTAATTTTCATAGTTCATATCATTTATAACACAATTGGATTATAATCGTCTGTAGATCTAATGTTTTACTCGTAATTACACCAGGATAAAATCATAAAATTCTATATTATAATATCGATATTAACATTTCAGTAGTGTCATCAAAGAACCCGTACCCAAACTTCGAAAGTTCCGAGTACTATGGGTTATAAAAGAAATTTATTAACGAATTTCATCAGACTTCTATTTTTACAAAGAGGAAAGTAATGGTGAAAATTGAGGGTTCAAAAAACACAAACAAAAAACGGGATAACAAAGTCCAGTTGGAAGTCTGTCTATCGTCTCTTTTGGAGGTAGGAACTAATTACTTTTCTTATGCAACTCTACCTTTTCTGTTTCTGTGTCGTTTCTTCCAAAACTCCTATACTCGTTTATTGAAGTTTTAAATGTCTCAGGGTACTCGTCATAAATAATATATAAGAAAGAGTGTAAGGGGAAGGGTAATGTAATGGTACAGAAATAACATGAAGTCCCGGTTGTTACAACGAAATTTTATATAACACTGTTAACGGGGTAAGTAGAAGAAACGAAGACCGTCTGAGATCTTAATCCTTTGCCAGGAAAGATCGTTAAGATATGTTCATAAAACATAACAATTACTGAGTTTTCACGTCAATCTAAAAAGTTGGTCTTTAAGAAAGGTAGAAAACACATTCAAAGGAAGAGGTCTTCTACTAGAATTGCAAACTGTTTAGAACGTTATCTATGAAAATTATAACATTACTGGTGAGATCCAAAATATGGTGGGTGTTAGTCATTTATAAAATAACAATGACAACAAATAATAACAATATCAACATACTCACACCATTTGTTTTAATTTTATCAACTCTGAGTAGTCATAACAAGTAATAAACGAATTGAACGATAAAAGGGTAAGTTTGAACAATTGGATCCTTTTGATTATTACATACAGGAAATAGTTAAATAGTGGTGAGAGAGACATACGAATAAAAAATAATGAATTTAGGTTGGTAGACAAGGTTGATCTCCTCAGAGGAGTGAAAAGGGATGTCAAAAAGAACATACATGTCCGGGGTATAACAAAAACCTTATAAGGGAGTTAAGTTCTGGATGGAATAGGTGTTTCGAAGTGTGAAGACATTTGTTATAACTAGGAAGGTAAGGGTTCAAAGACAAGAAGTCCAGTCGAATCTTTCTAGTATCGTGTAAACCCCTTGAAGGACATGAATCGCACGTAATATCAGGTACCACACTAGTCCCTGACTACTCTTTACTCTAACCTTTTTATTAGTCCTTTAAACAGTGTCATTCTTTAGATCTAAAGTGAGGTCTCCATTGGGAATTTTCTAAATTCATACCACCGTTATACTGGATTAAATCTCTTTATTGCGACTACCACCATACCTCCTACTTAAATTCCTCTTCCGTATTCCCTCACTATTATTTCGTGTGGACGTACCATCAGGTCTGAGATTAAGTTTTTCTGAACTTTATTTGGACATTCATCATTCTTACCTATCCCCTCCTGTATAAACTCTCGATACTATTGTTTTGTAAACCGTAATGACCTAATAAACTACATTCTCCTTCAAACGAAACTTCAAATGTTTAAAAAGTTGAAAGGTTGTACCCTTCTATTACCACGGTAATTCGTTTAACCAGTAATCTCTTCTTACTCTTCCTCCTTCCTCCACACCCCACTATAGTATCAAAACTTAATTCTACCTCTAAGGACTCATTGTAAACCGACTACTATAACTTTCAAGTAGATTCTATTCGGGACTGGAAATTATATGGGATCTACATCTTCTATATTTTTTGTGTGTTACAATCCTTAAGGAGTCTATGTATATTCCAATTGGTAAAGTACTTCGTAATAGTGTTATAAATTAGAATGGTTAATAGTAAATTTCAGTAGTAGTGTATATGATGTATTTTTATACCTCTATTTCAGAAGTTTTTGTTTATACAATAGGTTTCGATGTCTATATTATTAACCTTCTTGAACCTTGATCTTTCGAAATTACCGTCACTACCCAAGATCTTTCATGAGGTACCGAGTTTCTTTTACAAGTATTGTCTTTAAGATAAAGAAATTGTAAGTCTCGAGACTGTAACACAAATACAATTAAATTCTTGTTTTTTCGAGTTCTTCTTTTATTATTTAATATAAAAATGTATTTTTAATTATATCTATATTAATTAGAAATGTCTAAAGACACGAAACAGTCTTGTCAGTATTTAATAGGTTTTCTATTTAACGGAAAAAGAAGTAACAAAAATAACACCACTTTATGTGTATTGTATTTTAAATGGTATAATTAGTAAAATTTACATATCTAATCACCGTAATTTATGTAAGTGTTGGTATTGGTGGTAGATGGAGGTATTGAGAAAAGTAGAATATTTTGACTTTGAGAATGGGTAATCTGTTATTGAGGGGTAAGGGGAAAGGAATTGGGGACTGTTGGTGAAAGATGAAAGATATAAATACTAAAACTGATGGGATTCATGGATTATATCACCTTACTATGTCAAACACTGACCGAAGAAAGCGAATCGTATTACAGGAGTTCAATGAAGGTGCAACGTCGTATACAATCCTAAAGGAGTGAAAGATTCCGACTCATTATAAGGTAAGATACATATATGACGTAAAATGAATAGATCAGTAGGTTGTTACCTGTTAACCCAATGAAAGTGTAAAATCGAAGTCACTTATTACGAAGATACTTGTATCTAGATGTTTAAAACGAAATTCTGTGACGAAAATAAAGAAAACTCATATATGGGTCTTTATCTTAACGAAGAAGTACACCATTAAAATAAAATGTAAAAAAAATTTGACACGATAAACAAAAGAAAAAAATATATTTAAATAAATTAACCTCTAATTAATGAAATGTTATAACATAACCAAAACGGTATGTAGTTGTACCTAGACGGTGTCCATATGCGCATAAGGGGTAGGACTTGGGGAGAGGGAGGAGGGAGTCTCCTTCACCCACCCCACTAAACCCTCTTACCGTAACTTTGTACATATTATAGTATGTAAAAATTATAAAACTCCTTGAAGACATAACAAAAACTGTTGTAGATATGGTAAGATATAATGGTAGTCATCATGTGTTTCTATGGTCGAAAGATGTGTAGGATCTGTAGCGAATATAAGATCTAAAAAAACCATCCAAGGAAGGATGGATGTATGTTCACACTCCACCTCAGATTAACATCAAAAGTAAACGTAAAAGGTTTATTAATCACTATAACTCGTAGAAAAGTACGTGAATAACCGATAAAAGAAAGAAACCTCTTTACAGATAAATTCAGGTAATGGGACAAAACTTGTTCCAATAAACTAAAAAACAACAACTCATAATCCTCTAAAGATGTATAAGACTCAATCTGTTCCGACACCAGGTACACTAGTCTAACCGATCGACAGACACTAACACCAAAGTCAGATAGACGGGAGACTACGGGAGAGAATCACGGATGGTAGAATGAACCCCAAGAGAATTGAACCTGCACCCCATAGAGAAGTGCCGACAAGGTCGTTTCGTGTCGGCGGTGAGGACTGGAACCTGCACCCCATAGAGGAGAGTCTGTGACGAGGACTGTGATCTGCACCCCATCGAGGAGAACCGGGGAGGACACGACATGTCGGTGGTGAGGAACGGGACTTCTAGGGTCTACTCGGGGGTTCCACTATCGAATACCACTTATCACAGTCTAAGAACTGGAGACTTCTTCTAAATCGAAGTCCTGGTCCCTGATCCGAACTAGTGAGTTATCGAAAATACAGTGTCTCAAAATAATTTTGTACTTGTTCCTGTCTCTTTCAAAGACTGTATCTGTAGTCTTCCCCCCTACCTCTCATGGGGGAAGTGACCACAATCGTTCCCTCAATATATGGAAAATTAATTAATAATGTTATTTAGTTTTCTCTTTTTTGATCCTTCAATTCTTTGTGGACCTCATTGTCCGTTTAAACCGGAACCTCATGCCTTACTTCGTCCCGTTTCCAATTATCTCAAAACCGTTCTATTGTGTAACGAGTATCGATTGTGGAAGAAGATTATATGTTCTTTTCTGAGATGTGTACCTGTAGTAGTTTACCGGTTGTGGTTTTAGTCAAACTAAAATAAGAAACGTCGTTTTATATCTCTTCGAGATATGTCAGTCGTTTTTGTTCTGGCCCTCGACTGACCCCGAGTCTAGTACTTGAGGAATAACGGTTTAAGTCTGAATTTATCTTCTTACATCCCTTTTGATGATCTAGTAAGTCCATACTAGATTTATTTTAGGGATACTAATATGTCACCTTCACTCTTTATCTAAATTCCCTGATCTAGGATATCTGTTTTACGGACTATTTGATACCTGTCTCCAATCACTGTAACATGTCCTCTGTCTCTATTTCTAGTAGGGGTTCCCTTTTTTTTACATTTTTGCGTTTTACCGACAGCCTCTACGGAATGTTTATCGACACTTTTCTTCTCTTCGTTTTTCGTTTCCTCTTTTACTTTCTATATGGGTAAACTTACGTCTCAAGGTTTCTTAGTTCCTCTTTATTCTTTCGGAAGGAATCGTTAGTTACGTTTCTTTATCTCCTTTTGTTATCTTACCCTTTACGTTCTCCAGAGAAAGTCTTTTAATCTCTATGGTTCCCTTGTAAAGAACGTTTCTACCCGAGTTATTTCCTGTCTTTACCATCCAGGGATTGTCTTCGTCTTCTATAATTCTTCTCCACCGTTCTTATGTGTCTTTTTGACATGTTTTTTCTAGAAGTGTTGGTCCTATTAGTGCTACCACACTAGTGAGTGGATCTCGGTCTGTTGGACCTTACACTTCAGTTCACCCGGAATCACTCGTAGTGTTACTTGTTTCGATCAGCTCCACTACCTTAAGGTCAACTCGAGAAAGTTTAGGAATTTATACTACTACACTTTCACGACATGAGTTATACAGTCGTTTAAACCTTTTGAGTCGTCACCGGTGTCCTGACCCTTTCAGTGAAAAGTAAGGTTAGTATTTCATCCCGTTACGGTTTCTTACGAGTTTGATGGCGTGTTAACGTGGTAAGAGTGTACGATCCTTTCATTACGAGTCTTAAGAGGTTCGGTCCGAAGTCGTTATGTACTTGACACTCTAAGGTCTACAAGTTCCACCAAAATCTTTTCCGTCTCCTTGGTCTCTCGTTAACGGGTGTAGACGACCTTGTAGTTTTTTCGTTCTCTCAAGGTCTTTTTGTAGATAAAGACCAAATAACTAATACGGTTTTAGAAACTGACACACCTAGTGTCATTTGACACCTGTTAAGACTTTCTCTACCCTTATGGTCTGGTGGACTGGACGAAAAAGTCTTTGAACATACGTTCAGTCCTTCGTTGTCAATCTTGACCTGTACCTTGTTGTCTGACCAAGGTTTATCCTTTTCCTCATGTAGTTCCGACATACAGCAGTGGGACGAATAAATTGAATATACGTCTCATGTAGTACTCTTTGCGACCCGACCTTCTTCGTATTTGACCTTAGTTCTAAGGACCCTCTTTATAGTTATTGGAGTCTATACGTCTATTGTGTTGGGAATCCCGTCTTTCACTTCTTCTTAATTTCTAGGTGAACTACTTTCACTTTCACCTCTCACTTTTTCAACCGAATTTCGAGTTGTGAGTCTTTTGATTCTAGTACCGTAGGTCAGGGAAATGAAGTACCCTTTATTTACCCTTTTGTCACCTTTGTCACAGTCTGAAATAAACCCCCCCCCCCCAAGGTTTTAGTGACGTCTACCACTACCGTCGGTACTTTAATTTTCTGCGAATGAGGAACCTTCCTTTAAATACTGGTCGGAGCTCTCGTGTAATTTTCGGTTCTGTGATGAAACAGTGGTTTCCAGGTAGATTAGTTCCGATATGAAAAAGGTCATCAGTACATACCTACACTCTCAACCTGATATTTCTTTCGACTCACGGTTTCTTAACTACGAAAACTTGACACCACAACCTCTTCTGAGAACTCTCAGGGAACCTGACATTCCTCTAATTAGGACCCACAAGTAATCTTCCTGACTATAACTTCGACTTTGGTTATGAAACCGGTTGACTACGTTTATCGACTGAATAAACTTTTCTGGGACTACGACCCTTTCTAACATCCGTCCTCCTCTTCCCCTGTTATCTCTTACTCTACCGACCTACTGTAGTGACTGAGTTACCTGTACTCAAACCCATTTGAGACCCTCAACCACTACCTGTCCCTCCGGACAGTACTACACCAAGTACCCCAGTGTTCTCAACTTGTGCTGACTCGTTGACTTGAATTGACTTGACTTGACCGAAGAAGACAGACGGGAGACTAGTTACATCGAGTCTCCGAACACACTAGAAGGAGTTCCCTCCCTAACTAACCCTAACTGGATCACCCGTCCCGGAACGAGTAATTTTGAAATTAGGTTAATGGACGACTACACACCACAAGACGAGGGAGGGACAATCAACAAAGTGGACTCCGTTATGTCGGGAACTTAGATATCTGAGAAATATAATCAACACTGGAGGTTCTCCTGAACGTGTTTCCCACTGGCGAAGGTCCTGACGACGACGATCACGGGGGTAACGACACCACTCGGTGACGACTGGGCACGGAGGGGTCCTCTGGGAGGTTGTGGTCGTCCATCCAGACTAAGTTAAAGGACACCCCAGTGAAGAGGAAATGGGTCCCTGAACTACGTACGTTCTAAAAAAGACACAGGAGGTTCTCACCTCAGTGAGAAAGGAGGTCAGGACACTTTAAGGGTCTTAGTTTAGGACGACCGAAAGGTTCAGTCCAAGGTACCCCTAAGGGTCAGGGAAACGGTCTAGGGATCCGCACTTTCGGACTTACCTTAAGTCTTGGATTTTTGTTACCTTTTGGAGACATAATAACAAGAGGTCAAACATCCAGCGGGTACACCACTCATATCCTAAACTAAAATAACGTAAACACGGAAAGGATGATAGAACAAAATCGAAAAGGAAAGAGTAACCTACATCAAGTCAAGTCAAGTCAGTGAGTCAGCAAAGGCTGAGAAACGCTGGGGTACTTAGTGTCGTGAGGTCCGGAGGGACAGGTAGTGGTTGATGGCCTCAAGTGAGTCTGAGTGCAGGTAGCTCAGTCACTACGGTTGGTCGGTGGAGTAGGAGACATCGGGGGAAGAGGAGGACGGGGGTTAGGGAGGGTCGGTCTCAGAAAAGGTTACTCAGTTGAGAAGCGTACTCCACCGGTTTCATGACCTCAAAGTCGAAATCGTAGTAAGGAAGGTTTCTTTAGGGTCCCGACTAGAGGAAGTCTTACCTGACCAACCTAGAGGAACGTCAGGTTCCCTGAGAGTTCTCAAAAGAGGTTGTGGTGTCAAGTTTTCGTAGTTAAGAAACCGCGAGTCGAAAGAAGTGTCAGGTTGAGAGTGTAGGCATGTACTGGCGACCTTTTTGGTATCGGAACTGATTTCCCTGTAATCAGCCGTTTCATTACAGAGAGGAAAACTTATACGGTGGATCCAACCAGTATTGAAAAGAAGGTTCCTCATTCGTAGAAAATTAAAGTACCGACGTTAGTGGTAGACGTCACTAAAACCTCGAGGGTTTACATTTCAGACTGTGACAAAGGTGACAAAGGCGTAGATAAAGGGTACTTCACTACCCTGGCCTACGGTACTAGAAGCAAAAGACTTACAACTCGAAATTCGGTTGAAAAAGTGAGAGGTGAAAGTGAAAGTAGTTCTCCGAAAAATCAAGGAGAAGTGAAAGACGGTATTCCCACCACAGTAGACGTATAGACTCCAATGACTCTAAAGAGGACCGTTAGAACTAAGGTCGAACACAAAGAAGGTCAGGTCGCAAAGAGTACTACATGAGACGTATATTCAATTTGTTCGTCCCACTGTTATATGTCGGAACTACATGAGGAAAAGGATAAACCTTGGTCAGACAACAAGGTACAGGTCAAGATTGATAACGAAGGACCGGACGTATGTCTAAAGAGTTCTCCGTCCAGTCCACTAGACCATAAGGGTAGAGAAAGTCTTAACAGGTGTCAAATAACACTAGGTGTGTCAGTTTCTGAAACGGTATCCGTTATTTCGTCTTTATCTACACAAAAAAAAAAAAAAAAGGACCTTGAGAGAACGAAAAAGGTACTAGGTCACCTACAACGGTTAAACTAGAGACCAAGGAGACGGAAAAGATTTTGGTCGAACTTGTAGTCCTTCAAGTGCCAAGTGCATAACGACTCGGACCGAACCTCTTGAAACTCGTAATGAAATGATCGCACACTCTACTCACGTCAACACACCATCAAACTCGTAAGAAACCGTAACGGAAAGAAACCTTAACCTTAATTTTCACTGGAAAAGGTCAGCACACAGGTGATGACTCAAAAGGTTTAAACGACCGTATAACTCACGTCGTGAAAGTGTCGTAGTAGAAAGTCCTAAACTTTATCGAGGTGACCTTAAGGTAGTGGAGGTGATCGAAACAAGTAACACTACGAGCGATTCCGGGTGAACTGAAGTGTAAGGTGCTACAAACCGAGATCTACTCACTAGTATGGTAACACTAATAGAACCAGTACTTCTGGAAAAAACATATCAAGAAGACACCTAAGAACGGTGGAGAAGAATTAGAGAAGACGAAGACAATCCAGGTATGGTAAAGACAGGAAATAGCTCGGGTAGAAACGTACTTTATAAGGGAACCATAAAGATTAAAAGGACTTCTCTAAAGATCATGAAGGGTAAGACAAGAAAAGGAGATAAAGAAACGTGACTAACGTCTCCTTCCGAAAGAATTGAGAATAACGATAAGAAACCTTGAGACGTAAGTCTACGAATATAGAAAGCAAAAGAGGAAACGAAAAACGGAGAGAAGAAAAGTGTCGATAAACATTCCGGAGTGGTCTGTCGGTAAAAAGAAAAAACGTAAAGAAAAGGTACCCTTACCAGACCTAGGGACAGAGGACATGTTACAGTACTTGTAGTAAGACATCAAGTAGTCCGTGAGATAGTCTAGATCAGGGATTTTAGATAAAGAGTGAAGGTGACATATTAGTATTCCCTAAACTAAATTCGGTATGGACTAACCAGATCGCCAAAGGGGATCAAAGAAGTTAAATTCAGACTTAAACCATTATTCCTCAAGTACTAGACTCGGTGTCAGAACAAAAACAACGGTCATATCTCGAACAGGTAGAAACCGACGTTTCTCATATTAGTTAGACTAAAAGCACAACTGCTAGACCACTACAGGTACACATCTCAGAAGAGAACACAACAACCTTCTCCTACAAACGATACTGGTCACTTAAAAGAACTTTTGGAGATAATCAGAAATGGCACGAAGTAAGGCGTAAGGTTCCGGTTTAAACGGACAATGAGGTCCACAAAGAACTGAAGGATGAAAACGTAAGGTCAGGGGATATTACCTTTCCTGTAGAAAAAACACACAATCAAGATTTTCCAGAAGATCCAGAAGTATTTTGGTAAGTTGAAGTCAAAAAAGGTCGCAATGACCAACCCCGAATCTGAACCTATTGACACTATAACTTACCAAACGGAACCTCTGCTTGTCTCTAGTAAAACAGTAAAAACTCTGACGTAGGTTCATGACGTAAAACCTGAGAAAACAACTGGTACTACCGATGAGGTAAAGAAGACTCCCTAAGGACGGGTGTCATCATCTATATTACCAGTAGACTCAATTTAAGTGGGTAAGGTCAGGTAAAATCAAGGCACTAAGGATCTTATAGCTGCAAGTGAGAACGGTAGAGAACAAACTGGTGAAGGTTAAACGGAACTAAGTACCTGGACTGTAAGGTCCAAGGATACGTTATAATGAGAATGTCGTAGCCTGGAACGAAGATAGTGGTCAGTGTAGGCGTCGACCCATAACAAAAACGAAACCGAGGTAGGGAAGTAAGAAAGACCTCAATAAAGAGGTGACTAGAGGTCATCGCACAACACGTGGATGTCTGGACCCCTCAAGGAGAAAGTCATATGATAGTAAAAAGAAAAAGTATGACAAGTACCCCAAGAGTTCCGTTCTTATGACTTCACCAAACGGTAAGGGAAGAGGTCACCTGGTGTAAGACAGTCTGGAGAGGTGGTACTGGACGGACAGAGTAACGGGACGTCCGTACCGAATCAAAGTAACTCAATCTATTCCGACACCAGGATCATACTAATCTAACTGATCAAAAGACACTCATACCAAAGTCACACAGACGGGAGACTACGGGAGAACGTTGTGGATGGTAACTACGGGAGACCGTTGTGGATGGTAGAACCCAAAGAGAATGGAACGTGTACCCAATAGAGAAGTACCGACGAGGTCGTTTCACGTTGGTGACGAGGAATGGAACTTGTTCCCCATAGAGGAGTGGTGGCGAGAAGGACTGGAAGTTACACCCTATAGAGGAGATCCGGGAGGAAGTGGGTACGTCAGTGACGAGGAACCTATACCATAGAAAAAAACCACCAAAGGACACAGGAGGACGACTACCAACAAGTTGTCGATAAACGATAAAAACACAAGAACGTCCTCCTCCACTCATATATAGGAAGATGAGACGGTAGAACTTGACCTTCGAGTTACCACAAATTAAAAAATATACGACTACTTAAATCAAAGGATGATAAAATAATTCATAAACAGTAGTTACAAGTATTTCATACTACTAGAGACCATAAGAGATGAAGATTCTAAAAAAACTTATCCATAATCCCATTAAGACCGGAGTATTTTACTCAATCCTTTATAAGGTAGGAGAACTTAACAAACCTTTACAAACTCTTGTCAACTGTAATCAAGAAGAAATTTACAAACCATCTTAAGTGTTCACTTCGGTAGTTCAGGTACCGAAAAGAAACGGTCCAAAAATTAAGTTAAAGGAATGATGCATATCCAGATAAATTTAAAAGATTGAGAAGTATTTAATAAGAACCATGTATAACACAAGGATCCGTAAATAAAGAAGACCCAATAAGTCACGCAACCATATATTAACAAGTATGAAGAGATAATACTAATAAAAAAGTATCTTAGTCATCGTTACAGGAGTGAAAATAAAGATTAGAATCATTAAACTAAGAATAGGAAAAAAAGAATTAGATAAAGTTTTCAAAAGTTAAAACAACTAAGAGAGTTACTTGGTTGAAATTAAAAGAAATAAAAAGATAAGAGATAAAGAACATACAGACGGGATTAGAAATGGTAAAGTAAAGAAGACTATCGAAAATTATATCAAACAAGAATAAAACAATCAAGGGATTTAGTACCATTTAAAATAAGTAACTGAACTCTATGAAGAATAAAAATTATATTCGTACAAATATCGATATTTAAAGAGGGAACCGTGACTAAAAAGACGTAAGACATTCAAACAACACCACACAGTAAAAGAAACAAGAGGTTTATAAATTCAAAGATAACACCAAAGAAGAAAAACGAAATTTCACACAATAAAGGTGTTGAAAAACCCAAAAGGTCAAAATAAAGACAATAACAACAACACGTCAGAGGGTCAGTACAGACTGAGAAACGTTGGGGTACAGGGAGTGGTCGAGGGTTTCAAAGGGGTTCAAGTACAGGTAACGTAGTCACTACGGTAGGTCCGTAGAGTAGAAGACTGTGGGAGAAGAGGAAGACGGGAGTTAGAAACGGTCGTAGTCCCTGAAAAGGTCACTCAACCGAGAAGTGTAGTCCATTGGTTTGATGACCTCGAAGTCGAAGTCGTAGTCAGGAAAGTCACTCATAAGTCCCAACTAAAGGGATTCTGACTGACTAGAGGAACAACAGGTTCCCTGAGAGTTCTCAGAAGGGGTCATGGTGTCAAACTTCCGTAGTTAAGAAACCGGGCGACGGAAGAATTACCAGGTCGAGAGTGTTGGTATGTACTGGTGATGTTTCTGGTATCAGAACTGATATACCTGGAAACGGAAGTCTCATTACAGACGAAAAGTCGTGTGACAGATCTATACCCTATCACAAGGACAGTTCTTCTTTGACAGAAGATTAAAGTACCGACGTCAGGGGTAGACGTCACTAAAATCTCGGGTTCTTCTCCTTTAGACAGTGATAAAGGAGGAAAAGGGGAATATAAACGGTACTTCATTACCCCGACCTACGGTACTAGAATCAAAACACAAAAAAAAAAAATTTATAAATCAAAATTCGACTGAGAGTGAGAGGAGGAAGTGGGAGTAGTTCTCCGAGAAATCAAGGAGAAGAGAAAGACGGTAACGTCACCATAGTAGGCGTATAGACTCTGACAACTACAAAGAGGACGGACAGAACTAAGGTGAAACATTGAGTAGGTTGGACCGTAAAGAGTACGACACGAGTCGTATATCCAATTTATTCGTCGGGACATCATGAGGAAAGAGTGAGGACTTTGTTAGTAAACAATGTATGTCCCAAGATTGAACTGGGTGTATGTCCAAATAGTCCTCTGTCCTTTCTACCGGACCATAAGGACACCTTCAGGTCGAGGTCGTCGGTCCCTTAGACGGACTTCTCCACTCTCCACAGTCGAGACCTACTACTACTACATCAGAGACTAAGTATCATACCTTGATGTACAAATAAAGTTCGAAGTCCAATAGAAAATATGAAACTGTTTTCGTAATCCAGTCTCTAAACTATAAAAATCAAAAGGGGTGGGTCTAAATGACATGAATTGAACACTAATGTAACATTGAGTACGATGTAAGGAGTCGAATAAAGAATAGAAAGATTTAGGACAAACGGGTATAGTAGAATTCTAGTAATAGAGGATTTTACCGAAGATTGATAAGAATTAATTAGGATTTGGGATTTGAGTCGTTTGAAGAAAACGGTATTTATAAAGGGAGTGTTTTTCCAGAGTCTATTGTTAAGAAGGGTACCGGAGTTCGACACCGGATTCACGAGTAGGACCCTGTAAGAAACATTTCTAGGAACTTGTTTACAGTCACCAATAAAATATCTAATAAAAGACCCGTGTTGACATCTTCCGAAACACGAAAGAGTACGAAGAGATTTCGTGGAATTGTAAGAAAGGTCGGTTGAGTTGACTTCTTTCCTTTCTTGTTCAGTCTTAGTGTTCCGGATTGAGGAAGTAGGGCCCCGACTCGGACGCTCTACTCCTTGTCCCCAACCCCCACACGGAGGTAAAACAGTCATTGCGGATTACGCAGAGGGCTGTATAAGGGTAGAGAAATTCTCGAGAGGTGTCAAACAATACTCGGTGGGGTAGTTTCCGTTTCTGAAATTGTATCAACTATTTTATGTCCATCGATAAAAAGACCTAAAGAGAACGAAAGAGAGACTAGGTCGTTTACAACCGTTAAACTAGATACCAAGGGAAAGGAAAAGATTTAGATCGAACCTACAGACCTTAGAGAACCAAGTACATTACGACTTCGGATCTTACGTTCTAAAATTTGTACTGGAATGGTCGTATTCTCTAATCACATCAACATACTACCAAATTTGTAAGAAATCATGATGGGAAGAAACCTTAACCTTACTCCTAACTGGAAAAGGTCAGGACACCGGTGACACCATAGAAGGTCTAAACGACTGTATAACTCACGTTGTGAAACTATCGTAGTAAGAAATCCCAAAAATCATCGAGATGACCTTAAGGTAGTGTTGGTGATCAAAATAATTGTTGTCACAAAGAATTCCGGATGAACTGAAACGTGAGGTCTTACAGATCCAGGTCCAATGACTGGTATGGTAGCATGGATAGGGTAAGTAGTTCTAGAAAAAACACGTCAAGAAGGTACATAAGAAAAGTAGAGAAGAACTGGAGAAGTAGAAGATGATTCAGAGATGACAAAGACAGGACATAACACGGAAATGAAAGCAATGACTAAAGATTGAAGTAGTAAAACACCAGTCTCTTCTAGACGTAATGTAGATGGTAAATTTCAGATAACTGTTAAACACCGGATTGTATGTCACATAAGATCCTTTATAAGTACTACGTGAACTCTTCTTAAACATACGATAACCACACACCTCACAAGACTTATACAGACAGTCTAAGTCAACAAAATAATATAACAAATTTAGTTAAAAGAATGAATAGAAAACATACTAACGACATATGTAACAACTCTCACCCAATAACTTCTAAGATTGATGTTAAAGATAAATAGAGAAATAAGAATATATACTTCAGTCAAAAATGAAGAATATAGAAAGACCCGACAATAATACATACATTTATAACTTTACAAATATAGAAGAAAGACGTAACTTGGAAAAAAAAACATTATACATTACAGGTAGAAAAAGAGAACATTAGAAAAGAAATTTGATAAACAGACTATAATCATATCGGTGGAGACAAGGGAAAATCAAAGATAAAAGTACCTTATGGAAAATTGTAAAATTGATCAAGTCAGAAAAACACATAAACCCAAATTTTAATCAGAGAACATCTGTCGTATATCCACTTCCTATAGAAAAAATAGATAAAACAGTTAGACACAGAAAACCAACGTCTCAAACTAGATAAATGTACGTTTGATTAATGACTATTACTCCCTTAAGACAGTAAAGGTTAAACAAAAGACAAATGAAATATCGACAAAATGAAGATTGTAGGATTTCAATATTGTGAGAATTTAATTTAAATACTTTCAAAATTGAAGTTACTGTATGGTCATGAGAGGAGGAAATTATTGAGAATAGAGGTTAAAAACTTTTCGTAAACTCTTAATACCAATAATTGATTAATACAAACCATCTTAAATTGTCACTTTGGTACACCGTATCTTATCAAGAAATAACCTGAAAAACCTAATGAGTAAGTTAGTAGGATGATCAATATCTATTTAAGTCTAAAAGATAAAGAAGAACTAAAAAAATCTTCTTAAAGTCCTTAAACAGGTAAAATGATCTTAATAGATTAGACAACTACATGTTGACATGTATCATAAAAGAAATTTAAGAAATACAAATATAATAAAGTCATCACTAAGACTTAAGTCATTAAGTGTGTCTAAGACTCGGATCTCAGACAATATGTCTCACTTCATTAAGTCTTTCTCTTCTGTTTATATATTATTACGTATATATACCTTAGATCTTTTTATAATGACTACTTGGACAAACGTTCCTTCCTTCCCTTTACGTCTATATCTCTTACCTAAACACCTGTCTCAACCCCTTCCTCTTCCACACTTCTTACCTCTTTTGCTGTAACGTATATATGTGATTGTACACTTTTTATCTACCGACCACCTTTCAACGACATATCGTGTCCCTCGAGTCGAGTCACGAGACACTACTGGATTTCTCCACTCTACCCTCCACCTTCCCTCCGAGTTATCCCTTCCTTATATACATATAAACACCGACTAAGTATGACAACATACCTCTTTTGTTGTGTAACAGTTCGTTAAAAGAAGGTTAATTTTTTATTTAAATTTTTTCTTTCGATTTTTTTTGGATAAGGGTACGAAGATTCAACAACTACAGTGTTTAACATAGAAACAAGTAACACATGGGATTTCGTATTGGATTATAAAACTTTATTTAAATCAGAGATGTACGTTTCATTCTCATGATCGGAAAACGGATTAAAAAAAATTGTATAATTAGAGAATTTAATATATCTTTTGTTTCTCATCTCAATATTTGATAACGATGTCATTAGAATTAAAAATATTGACAGGGACGTCTCTGACCAAAGTTTATCCTTTTCCTCATGCAGTTCCGACATATAACAGTGGGACGAATAAATTGAATATACGTCTCATGTAGTACTCTTTACGACGTGACCGTCGTGACAAATATTATCGGTCCTGTACCTTTGTTGGATCTACAGGTAGTCGTCTACTTACCTATTCTTTCGACACCATGTATATGTGTTACCTCACAATGAGTCGACAATTTTCCTTATGTAAACTTAGTCAAGACTACTCTACCTACTTTGACCTCGGCTAATATGTCTCACTTCATTCGGTCTTTCTTTTTGTGGTTATGTCATATGATTGTGTATATATACCTTAAATCTTTCTACCGTTACTGCTGGGATATACGTTCTGTCCTTTTTTCTGTGTCGACACATATTACCTGAAAACCTGAGTCTCCCTCTCACTCTCCCACCCTACTAAACCCTCTTACCGTAACATTGTACATATGATAGTACATTCTAACTTAGCGGTCAGATACAGACTGCGTCCTATGTCGTACGAACCCCGACCACGTGCCACTACTGGGTCTCTCTACAATACTCCTCCCTCCACCCTCCCCCCAAGTACAAACCCTTGCGTACATGTGGACACCACCTAAGTACAGTTACATACCGTTTTGGTTATGTCATAACATTTCATTTTATTTCATTTTTTTTTTTTTTTGACATTATTTTCTTTTTTTTTTCTTTTCTCTTTACGACGTGACCTTCTGTGTGTTCGACCTTAGTTCTAAAGGTCCTCTTTATAGTTATTGGAGTCTATACGTCTACTGTGGTGGGAATACCGTCTTTCACTTCTCCTTGATTTTTCGGAGAACTACTTTCACTTTCTCCTCTCACTTTTATCAACCGGATTTCGAGTTGTAAGTCTTTTGCTTCTAGTACCGTACCCAAGGGTAGTGAAGTACCCTTTGTTTACCCCTTTGTCACCTTTGTCACAGTCTGAAATAAAAACCCCCGAGGTTTTAGTGACGTCTACCACTAACGTCGGTACTTTAATTTTCTGTGAATGAGAAACCTCCTTTTCAATACTGGTTGGATCTATCGTATAAGTTTTCGTCCCTGTAATGAAACGGCTGATTCCAGGAAGATCAGTTCAGATACCACAATGGTCATCAGTTCATACCTACACTCTAAACCTGACACTTCTTCCGACTCGCGGCTTCTTAACTACGAAAACTTGACACCACAACCTCTTCTGAGAACTCTCAGGGAACCTGACGTTCCTCTAGGTTGATCAGGTAAGACTTCCTCTAGTTGGGATCCTAAAGAAACCTTCCTTACTACGATTTCGACTTTGAGGTCATGAAACCGGTGGAGTACACTTCTTAACTGAGTAAACTTTTCTGTAACTACGACCCTCCCTAACCCCAGTCCTCCTCTTCCCCTGCTGTCTCCTATTCTACCGACCTACCGTAGTGACTGAGACACCTGTACTTAGACTCACTTGAGACCCTCAACCACTACCTGTCCCTCCGGACCGTACGACGTTAAGTACCCCAACGTTTCTCAGCCTGTGCTGACTCACTGACTTGACTTGACTTGACTTGACTTGACGTCTCTTTTAAATTGTCCTCCTAAGGACACACGACAAAACACAGAAAGTATTTAGGAGACAAGGAATAGTCAAGGACCATTACCCTTGCTCACCTCGTCGTACGACGAGGGTCCTGACTCCAGTACCCTACTTTGTGTACGTACCTAAAGGAAGTCATTTGTAAGAGGAATACTGTTTTGACGAATCAGTACTGGGAGAAGGAACTTTATACTTAACAGAAGACTGGAATACTGGTAACGATTAAGGAACAAAGGAACATTGTTAACGTCATACAAACGAAAAGACTAGAAATTGTAACAACTTTCTTTAAGGAACATATTGTCGGATATATGTGAGTGTCTTTCTAGTAATTTCGTGGAAACGAGGTGGTCTCTGAACCCAGGGGCACAGAAAGAGAGAGAGAGAGAGAGAGAGGGAGGGAGGGAGACCGATTAAGAGACCTCGTACCTTTGGGCGGTTCGAGTGAGAGGACCGGCCCGAAAGTTCTGAAAGAGTTCTCCTGCGGGACACGGTAACACTCACCACGTTCGGGACAAAATCCCAAAATAATCAAGAGACGTTTTTGGTCCTTTACCATCGAAGAAAAAGAGAAAGTGAAAGAATAGTAGCTGAGACCTGGTGGTCCAAGGTCAGGTAATTTCCCGGCAGATAATTTCCTGACGTTATCAGGGATAAAGGTTGAAATAACTCTAGAAATGAAGAAGTATGATGAAATTCAAACACGGATCACGGAAAAGTAAAGTGGTGAGTCTTCAGGGAACTGGTAAAACAGTACCCGTTCAAATCACCATTGTTTGAGGGAGTCGAAACCAAATACATCCTTATAGAATTAAATAAGGAGTGAAAACTTCCTTTTTAAAAGGTCTAGTATTCTATGAACCATCTTTCCCCAAAAAAAATCGTGAAAATTAAATAGTCAGATAACGAAATACCAGAGGTTTCAAAGACAACTCTTTAGACGACGATCAGAATAACTTCTAGGAAACAATACACTATAGACTGATGTTACCTTTGTCACTCTCTGAAAAAACCCCCCCCGAGGTTTTAGTGACGTCTACCACTGACGTTGGTACTTTAATTTTCTGTGAACGAGGAACTTTCTTTTCGATACTGGTTAGATTTGTCGTATAATTTTCCGTCTCTGTAATGAAACAGTTGTTTCCAGACAGATCAGTTCCGATACCAAAAAGGTCATCAGTACATACCTACACTCTCAACCTGGTATTTCTTCCGACTCGTGGTTTCTTGACTACGAAAACTTGACACCACAACCTCTTCTGTGAACTCTCAGGGAACTTGACGTTCCTCTAGGTTAGTCAGTTAGGATTTCCTTTAGATAGGACTTATAAGTAACCTTCATAACTACAACTTCAACTTTGAGGTTATGAAACCGGTGGAGTACACTTCTTGACTGAGTAAACTTTTCTGGGACTACGACCCTATTTAACTTCCACCCTCTTCTTTCCCTACTGTCTCCTACTCTACCAACTTACCGTAGTGACAGAGTTACCTGTAATCAAACTGGTTCGAGGTCCTCGACCACTACCTGTTCTTTCGGGTGGTACGACGTTAAGTACCCCAGTGTCTTTCAGTCTGTGCTGACTTTCTGACTTGACTTGACTTGACTTAAACGTACACTACTCAGTGAAGAAACAAACTTCTAAGAGAAAAACAGAAACTGAAAGCTTTAAAAATAATATTACACAGAGTTATACACATAGAAACTCACGTAGAATGAACCTCAAGTAATTCCAACAACTTACAAATAGAAGTACAGAGTGGTTTAAACCCTTTAAAGGTTGGTAATAAAGAAGTTTATGAAAAAAAAAATTTGAAAATGAAACATAACTCTATATTGACTAATTGTTTAAACTATCAAAGTCCACTTGTCATTTCCCTGAGTCGGTATATATAAGTACATAGGCAAGAGGGGGTTTGAGGTGAGGATAGGTACGATGGTGTATTGTGACTAATCTCAAGGAACACGATATGACGACGACGATTCAACGAAGTCAGTACAGGTTGAGAATTGCTGCGGTACCTGATGTCGGGTGGTCCGAGGAGGCAGGTATCCTAAAAGGTCCGTTCTCATGACCTCATCCAACGGTAAAGGAAGATGTTACTTAATTTCACTTTTCACTTCAACGAGTCAGAACAGACTGAGGATCGCTAGGGTACCTGACGTCGGGTGGTCCGAGGAGACAGGTACCCTAAGAGGTCCGTTCTCATGATCTCACCCCATGGTAACGGGAGAGGTGAACACGATATGTCATACAGGAATAACTAACAGATGAATTGAAAAATTTAAAACCTAAGGAGGTCGAACTAAGAAGAATCGTTCTAACGAAGCTGATAGGTTCCAGGAAACACAAAAGTATGTTCAAACTACCTATTTAGAACCACCTCTCAAGACTGTTTTGTCTCAGGTGACCTCTTGTCTTACCGTTTGGTGAGGTCATAAAAGTGGAGTTCTTGGCATACTTGTCATACTTCTCCGTTTTTTATACTGTGATCTTATACTCGGGGGACCACCCAACCACATGTTATACGATGACCCCTTCTCGTCTCTTAATCGAGGTCTCTTTTACTTGCCCGGTCTGGTTTCACTTTTACTGTGAGTCAACACATACACAGACCTCCACTTTCATTTCAGACTACGAATTTTCTTGTTATAACGTATCCTTGGACCTCAAATCCAGGTCTTTAGTTCCATTTAACCTGTACAAGTTCGTCCTCTACTGTTTTGACTTGAAGTTGTAAAACTCTTAATCACTTAATTTTACCTACCTTTACCTACTTAAATTAAACCTACTGGTAAATATAGATGATTACACCCTTTCTTTGGTCCACCAACCCATCGTAGTGGCTGAGTTACCTGTACTTAAACTCGTTCGAAGACCTCTACCACTTCCTGTTCCTTCGGACAGTACGACATCAGTTAACCCAGTGTTTACCAACCTGTGCTGACTGACTGACTTGTTGTTGTTCCCTAACGTAACTTAGATCTCAGACGAAACCCATCATAACAGTAAAAGTGTTGTAACTAAGTACACAGGTTCTTGTGACATATAGAGAGGTAGACACAAAAAATTTTAAAGAAAGTACAGACTATCAAATTACGTATTTCCAGAAAACAAAGAAATACAACTAAATAAGGATTCATAAAATAAGAAAAACAAGTTATCCTTTACCTTAACAAAGAAATTAAAGAGAAAGACTTAAAAAAGTAACAATCACATATTCTTACGATCCTTTAAGACGTATAATTATAATGTGGACACTGAAATGGTATAAGTAACTCATCGAGATCATTAAAAGACCACTATAGAAATCCTAAAAGATACATATCATAGTGCAGTAGAAGTTCGTCACTTTCAAAATGAAGAAAAGGTTAGACCTAAAGAAAATAAATAAAAAAGAAAAAGAAGAGACTAATTACTGAAGTTTTGTTACAACTTATTATCACCGATCTCAACCGTGAGAACAAAGAATAAAATCTCCTTTAATAAAGTCAAAAAGTGGTAACTCTTATTACAAACGACACTACACAGTGTATACCGGAAATAATACAACTTTATACAAAGAATATACTGATGTAAGACCTATTAAAAGTAGTGTTTACCCATAACTTAAAATAGTTTCGAAAGAGACGTAGATAACGTTACCATTATACCAAAATTAGAAAGTCAAAATTATACCTCATAGTGTAATTCACTAAATGTAAATAACTTCTTAAGAACGTAGGGACCCTATTTCGGGTGAACTAGTACTACATACTAGAAAATTTAAACAACAACCTAAGACAAACCATCGTAAAAAAAAAGTCCTAAAAATGTGGATAAAAGTAATCACTATGACCGAATATTAAAAGAAAAAAACACAGTAGAAAGAGGTCAAAACTATAGACCCACTAACACCTAAATATATTACTTAAACCCTAAAAGGGAAGGAGACATTGTGAGACCTTCCCATACTAGTTCCATCCACATACGAGAAGAGATTTGAAAACCATCTTATTAGGACACTTCTGTAGACTGGACCCGAAAACCAAAAAGTTTCTCAAAACTAAATACACAAACACTAAATAGACAAGTGCAAAAGGTAAAAAAGGTCCAACAGGTAAAATAACCGTATGTCAACGAGTATGATTAGAGAATGCTAGGAAACATTAAGACGGAAAAGACAACATTGAATCGGGTAAAGTAAAGATTAATATAACTAAACTCAGAGGAGGGGAAAAGAACTACTCAGACTGATTGTCGAACAGTTAAAACAAATACAAGAGTTCTTGGTCGAAAATCAATATGACTAGAAAAGAGGACATTGGAAGTAATTAAAAAGTAAATAAATACGAGAATAGAAATACTAAATAAAGGAAGATGATAAAAACTTCAAAAAAAAACAACAAGAAAAAGATCAAAGACATCCATATTCCAACTCAACAAATAAATAACGAAGGAAACAAGGAACACTACCTGAACACAACACTATTTGAACGGAGAACCATGACGAAAATAACGTAGTGTATCCAAAACTCAACACAAAAATGACAGGAAACAAAGATCCATAAAAAAAAAGTTAAAGGAGAAACTAAAGAAGTCACTGGAGAAACAATAAGTCTTCATA
This sequence comes from Capra ibex, assembly GCA_006410555.1. Classification (NCBI taxonomy): domain Eukaryota; kingdom Metazoa; phylum Chordata; class Mammalia; order Artiodactyla; family Bovidae; genus Capra; species Capra ibex. The sequence continues at coordinate 10,135 of SJYO01029858.1, read as the reverse complement.
TAAAGAATCACAGGGACACAAACACAAAAAAATTCAAAAAAAAGGGGATATCAACTATAGATTAGAGTATCACAACACTTGTCTTTTCTACGAACTTTATTGAAATTAAACCAAAAAAACAAACAAACAAACAAAATTAAACGGTTCCGAATTAAAGACCGAGTTCGACACTAGACAGGATCTCTTACAAAGTACACGTGAACTTTTTTTTTTCACTTTAGATAACAAAAACCTTTATTACGGTACATCTATAGGTTAATCCAGGTTATATATAAAATCTCGAACACAAAGGAACAATTAAAAGATAGACCTATTAAAAAAGTAACCACACTAAACCCATAATTTCAGGGCGTGATAATGATACAGTGACTTTTTAAGGGGAAATAAGTCAAGTCAGTGAGTCATCACAGGTCGAGAAACACTGGGGTTCCTGACTTCGTTCGGTCCGAAGGGACAGGTAATAGTAAAGTGTATCGAACGAGTTTAAGTACAGGTAATTGAGCCGTACGGTAGGTTTATAGAGTAGGAGAAATTATCAACAATCGTAAACGGAATACTTAACTCTACGAGGATACAACCACGTATACATAAATAAAATATATATATATATATATATATATATATATATATATATAGAAGAACCTAATTACGGAATAAATAATACATTACAGGAAGCAACAGAGAACATTGGCAGAAATAAACTTTCATTTAAAACAGACTACACTCATAACGATGAGGACGAAAGAAAACTAAAGATAAACGTACCTTTAAAAAAAGGTAGCGGAGAGAAAGTTAGAGAAACACAGGGATCTAGACTCTACTAAGAGAACATCTGTCGTTATATTATCAGAAAAAATAACAAAAAAAGAAAAATAGTTAATTAAATAAATAAAATTAACCTCCGATTAATGAAATGTTATGACATCACCAAAAACGGTATCCAACTGTACTTAGTCAGTACCTACATGTACACAGGGGGTAGATCTTGGGGGGAGGATGCAGGGAGGGGTAGGGCAGGGAGTCCCAGCAGAGTCACGTGGTGGGGACTCGTACGAAGAGTTCGTAGTTTTGACCTCACTACTATCTAAAGTGTATACCATTATTTGTACAAAGTTACGATGGAGAGTTTAGTAGGGTGGGAGTGGAAGAGGGTGTCTCAGGTTTTCAGACAATAAATGTAGACATAGAGAAAACGACAGAATGTATATCTCAGTAGTAATGGTAGAAAGATTTAAGGTATATATACTAATCAAATGACATAGCAAAACGAAAGACTGAATGAAGTGAGACACATTATCCGAGGTCAAAGTAGGTGGAGTAAATTTGCCTAAGTTTACGTAAGAAAAATTGTAGTACCATTATAAGGTAACACATATTCATGTTGGTAAAAAAAAAGGGGGTAAGTAGACGGCTACCTGTAGATCCAACGAAGGTACAGGATCGATAACATTTGTCACGACGCTACTTGTAACCTCATGTGTACAGAGAAAGTTAAGACCAAAGGAGTCACACATACGGGTCGATACCTTCAAGATAAAGATCAATAAAGTCCTTAGGAGTGTGACAAGAGGTATCACCGACATGATCGAACGTAAGGGTGGTTGTCACATTTTCCTAAGGGAAAAGAGGCGTGGGAGAGACGTAAACAAACATCTGCAAACCTATCGTCGATAAGACTGGTCGTACTCTACCATGGAGTAACACCAAAATTGAAAGTAAAGAGACTATTACTCACTATAACTCGTGGAAAAGTACACAAAAAATCGGTACACATACAGATGAAACCTCTTTATAGACAAATCAAAAAACCAGGTAAAAAACTAACCCAGTAAATAAAAAGACCTTAACTCGACGTCCTCGACGAACATATAAAAACTCTAATTAAATAACAGTCAACGAAGTAAACAATAATAAAGAGGGTAAGACTTCTGACAGAGAACACGTCTTCGAAAATTAAAATTAATACAGGGTAAACATATAAAAACGAAAATAAAGGTAATGAGACCCTCCACCCAGTATCTCCTAGGACGACACCAAATACAGTCTCTCACAAAACGGATACAAAAGGAGATCCTCAAAATATCAAAGACCAGAATGTAAATCTAGAAATTATTTAAAACTGAAATAAAAACACATACCACGATTTTTCACAAGATCAAAGTAAGAAAATGTTCACCAACTGGTCAAAAGGGTCGTGGTGAACAATTTCTCTAACAGAAAAGAGGTAACATATAAGAACGGAGGAAACAGTTTATAATCCACATGTATCCACGTACCTAAATAGAAACCCGAAAGATAAAACAAGGTAACTAGATATAAAGTCAGAAGCACGGTCATCGTATGACAGAACTCCTGACACCAAAACATCATCTCGGACTTCAGTCCGTCCAACTAAGGAGGTCAAGGTAAGAAGAAAGAGTTCTAACAAACCGATAAGTTCCAAAAAACATAAAGGTATGTTTAACACTTTAATAAACAAGATCAAGACACTTTTTATGGCAACCATCGAACTATCCATAACGTGACTTAGATATCTAACGAAACCCATCATATGAGTAAAAGTGATAAAACTAAGAAGACTAGGTACTTGTACCATATAAAGAGGTAGATAAACACGGGAGAAACTAAAAAAGTGGTCACAAAATATCAAAAGATATATATCCTGAAAACAAAGGAATCCATTTAAATATGGATTCATAAAATAAGAAAAGAAACGTTACCACTTACCTTAACAAAGGAATTAAAGAGAAAGACAAAAGAGTAACAATCGTATATCCTAACATTCCCTAAGGAGGCACAATTAAAACATAGGACGTTGAAATGGTATAAGTAACTAATCGAGATCTTTAAAAGACCAGCTCAGAAATCAAAAAATACATCTCTTAGTACAGTAAACGTTTGTCACTCTCAAAATGAAGAAGCAAAGGTTACACCTAAGGAAAATAAAGAAAAAGAAGAGACTAACGACACCGATGTTGAAGGTTTTGATACAACTTATCATCATCACTCTCACCCGTGAGAACAGAACAAGGACTGAAATTCCCTTGATGAAAGTTAAAAAGTGGAAACTCTTATTACAAACGACACGCAAACAGTATATATCGAAAATAGTACAACTCCATACAAGGAAGATACACACGAAAGACCTCCCAAAAAAAAAAATAGTATTTATTTTACAACTTAAAACAGTTTCCGAAAGAGACGTAGATAACTGTATTAGTATACCAAAAATAGTAAGTTATACAATTACACCTCATAGTGTAAGAAACTAAACGTTTATAACTTCTTTGGAACGTAGAGACCCTATCTGGTGAACGAGTCCTACATACTAGAAGAATTATACAACAACCTAAGACAAACGATCCTAAAACAATTCCTAAAAACGTAGATACGAATAGTCACTACAACCGGACATCAAAAGACAAGCAAAACCGTACAAACCAAAACCATAATCCAATTACCACCCAAGTATCTTACTCAAACCTTCAAATGGAAGGAGACCTCAAAAGACCTTCTCAAACTCATCCTATCCACAATCGATAAGAGATTTAAAAACCATCTTAAGTCGACACTGTGGTAGAGTAGGACCCGAAAACAAACGACCTTATAAAGAATAATGTCAAAGCTAAAGACACAAACACTACACAGACAATTCTAAAAGATGAAGAAGGAACAAGTCAATACCTTTCAATATGAAAAGATCTTTAAACAGGTAAAGAAGGATCAAAAGGTAACGTCACGAGGATACAAACCACGTATATATAACTATTAACAATATAGAAGAAGAACATAACTAGGAAACTAGCAATACATCACAGGAAGAAACAGAGAAAAGTGTCCGAAATAAAATTTCAGATAAAATAACCTATACTCTAAACGATGAGGACGAAATAAAACTAGAGATAAACCGACTTTATAGAAAAAGGTCGGGAAGTGAAAGTCAGACATACACAGGGAATAAAACTCCACCCAGAGAACATCTGTCGTATATATTCCCAGAACAAAAACATAGGTAAGTTGGTCAGAAACAGAAAATCAACCCCGTAAGTTGGATAAATGTAAATTCCATTAATAACTATTCATACTAGGGGAACGGTAAACGAAACGACAAAACCCAAGCTCAAATATGTGGAAATGAAACAAAGGACAGATCTCTTCTAGGAAATCGTAAACAACCTCTCGAACAAAACCACTACAACTTAAGAGAGTCGAAAACGAACAGACATTTCGAAAACTAATGAGGAAGTATAAACTTTCTCTAGGAACGACCCATGTCGTTAAACCCAACATCCGAAAGGAGAAAGTAGTGAAATCCATACAGGACGGTAGGGGAAGACCGGACTTCTCAAAGATAACTTTCTAGTTAACAATAGGAATACCCTTCGGGGAACACACAATAGACAACGAAAAGGGAATGGTGTAAAATATAAACGAGAAACACAAACTAGAAACAATTAAATTAATTATACACAGAACCACACAAAACGGAACCCAAATAGGACAAACCCTGAGAGACCCAAAGAACCTGAAGTCACCGACAAAAGAAGGGGTAAAATCCCTTCAAAAGTTGATAATAGAGGAGTTTATAAAAGAGTACGGAAAACAAAAACAGAAGAAGAAGACCCTGACGATACTAAGCTTACAACCCCACAAACTGTAACAGGGTCACCAGATACTCCAACAGGAGTAAAGAAAATTAAGAAAAAAGAAAATAGGAGAGTCGCAGTAAATAAAGGTGGTAAGATAGAAGGTGGAGTGAATAGAAGACAGAGTCAATAAAATGACAACCAAGGGAGGTCTCACAAAGACTAGAGTAACTAACTTAATAAGTAATAACTAACTGAAAAAAAATTAGAGAAGAGCCAGGAACTCTTTGTAAAGAACGTAGAAGAGTTAGGAATAGAGCTCCACTAAATAGACATTGAGGTAAAACAAAAGTTCTAAAAATTAATAAAAATAATAGTAATAAGACTTAAGAAAAATTCCATCTGAGGGATGGAGGAGGAGAAAAGAAACTAAACCATCCGTAAATAGTACAAGGAAATGGACGACTCATAAAGAGACGGAATAGTAGAAAAATCTAACGGTACGTACCCCACTTAACTTCACTTCACTTCAGCGAGTCAGCACAGGCTGAGAAACACTGGGGTACCTGACATCGGATAGTCCGAGGAGGTAGGTACCCTAAAAGGTCCGTTCTCACGACATCACCCAACGGTAAAGGAAGAGGTCCCCTAGAAGGACTGGGTCCTTAGCTTGGGCCCAGAGGGTGTAACACCCGTCTACGAAATGATAGACTCGGTGGTCCCTTCGACCGGAAAGCCATAAGACCGTCAAACACCAAGGAGAAATAATACCTCCAAGGAGGGACACCCACCCCAACTTGTCCACTGAAAAGTTATAAAGGACCAATTCTTTCGAACTCAGTCACAAAACCTTCCACCTGGACTTAAAGAAGAGAGACCTCATGTTGCTTCACAGGTCATCACTCAAAACTCTACAGGTACCCAAACCACACTGAAACCCGTCGGACATATAGTTTTAAGTCCCGATACAAGGACGTAACGACCTCTTAAACGTACCATACAGAACGAGACCTTGAACGACCGAGAACCCACCTCCAACCAAAGTCACATCCATACCTCCGAAAACTTACTCGAGAATAGCTAATTACAAGGGACCTCAGTCGTCAAGAGACCACAAGAGTCCAGAACTTAAATTCGGAGGACGGAGACCAAAAGTCAGAATAAGAATGTCATCGGAGTTCTGAAGAGATAGATATGTCGTGGTTACTATTTTGTAAATCCAATTACTACTTTTGAAAGAGGTGTCACTCTTTGAGGTTGTGGTGACAAGTTTTCGTAGTTAAGAAACCGCGAGTCGGAAGAAGTGTCAGGTTGAGAGTGTAAGTATGTACTTGTCCTTTTTGGTGTTGGACTTGATCTACCTGGAATCAGCCTTTTCATTACAGATACGAAAACTTATACGATAGGTCCAACCAGTTTTGAAAAGAAGGTTCCTCATTCGTAGAAAATTAAAGTACCAACGTTAGTAGTAGACGTCACTAAAACCTCGAGGGTTTGTATTGTAGACTGTGACAAACGTGACAAAGGTGTAGATAAAGGGTACTTCACTACCCTGGTCTACGGTACTAGAAGCAAAAGACTTACAACTCGAAATTCGGTTGAAAAAGTGAGAGGTGAAAGTGAAAGTAGTTCTCCTAAAAATCAAGGAGAAGTAAAAGACGGTATTCCCACCACAGTAGACGTATATTCTCCAATAACTCTAAAGAGGACCGTTAGAACTAAGGTAGAACACAAAGAAGGTCAGGTCGCAAAAAGTACTACATGAGACGTATATTCAATTTATTCGTCCCACTGTTATATGTCGGAACTACAAGAGGAAAAGGATAAACCTTGGTCAGACAACAAGGTACAGGTCAAGATTGACAACGAAGGACTGGACGTATGTCTAAAGAGTTCTCCGTCCAGTCCATCAGACCATAAGGGTAGAGAGAGTCTTAACAGGTGTCAAATAACACTAGGTGTGTCAGTTTACGAAACCGTATCAGTTTTTTCGTCTTTATATACAAAAAGACCTTGAGAGAACGAAAAAGGTACTAGGTCCCCTACAACCGTTAAACTAGAGACCAAGGAGACGGAAAAGATTTTGGTCGAACTTGTAGTCTTTCAAGTGCCAAGTGCATAACAACTTCAGACCGAACCTCTTAAAACTCGTAACGAAATGATCGTACACTCTACTCACGTTAACACGCCATCAAACTCGTAAGAAACCGTAACGGAAAGGAACCCTAATCTTACTTTTCACTGGAAAAGGTCAGGACACAGGTGATGACTCAAAAGGTTTAAACGACCGTATAACTCACATCGTGAAAGTGTCGTAGTAGAAAGTCCTAAACTTTATCGAGTTGACCTTAAGGTAGTGGAGGTGATCGAAACAAGTATCACTACGAAAGATTCCGGGTGAACTGAAGGGTAAGGACCTACAGACCGAGATCTACTCACTAGTGTGGCAGTACTAATAGACCTAGTACTTCTACAAAAAACGTGTCAAGAAGACACATAAAAACGGTGGAGAAGAATTATAGAAGACGAAGAGAATCCAGGTATGGTAAAGACAGGAAATAGCTCGGGTAGAAACGTACTTTACAAGGGAACCATAAAGATTAAAAGGACTTCTCTAGAGATCAGAAAGGGTAAGACAAGAAAAGGAGATAAAGAAACGTAACTAACGACTCCTTTCGAAAGAATAGAGAGGAACGATAAGAAACCTTGAGACGTAAGTCTACGAATATAAAAAGGAAAAGAGGAAACGGAAAGTGGAGAGAAGAAAAGTGTCGATATACATTGTGGAGCGGTCTGTCGGTAAAACGAAAAAACGTAAAGAAAAGGTACCCTTACCAGAACTAGGAACAGAGGACATGTTACAGTACTTGGAGTAAGGTATCAAGTAGTACGTGAAACAGATAGTCTAGATCAGGTACTTTAGATAAAGAGTGAAGGTGACATATTAGTATTCCCTAAACTAAATCCAGTATGCACTTACCAGACCACCAAAAGGATGAAAGAAGTTAAATTCAGACATAAACCGTTATTCCTCAGGTACTAGACTCGGTGTCAGTCGAGGACCAGAACAAAAACAACGGTCATATCTCGAAGAGGTAGAAACCGACGTTTCTTGTATTAGTTAGACTAAAGCCACAACTGGTAGACCACTACAGGTAAACATCTCAGAGGAGAACACAACAACCTTCTCCTACAAATGATGATGGTCACGTAAAAGAACCGTTTTGAGATAATTAGAAACGGGACGAAGTAAGGTGTAAACAGCCCTCGGTCGTGCCCTCTAGGATGGGTACTGTTCCAGTACACCTTCTCTTGACAATTCGTTCCGAAGTCAAGAGCTCACCGAGGGATCTGGGTAAACTCGTAGATGGGGTTTTGGTCTTAGACAGACAGAATGATAAAACACAAAAAACTAGTCGAGAAAACTTTAATTGTGCCCCGGTAGAGACTGGTGGAAAAAAACCTCTTTTAGTTGAATCCCGAGATCGATTATTCAGAGGACCTGTATTCTCCTTATAAAGTTAAATTGGGGGGAGACAATCTTAAGATCGAACGAACCGTCCAAATAGGTCTGAGAACGTCGATGCGTATACTAACAAGTGTCAGAGAGTTTACACTCTCCGTTCCCTTCGGATTTTGTATCTCGGAAAGTTTCTCAATTTTCAATAATCTCATCACGACCACAGCCTAAAGTAATAACCCGGTTACAAACGACAATTAAAGGGTATTGAGAATAGGTGACACATGGACCCTTACGTAATCAATTGTATCAACTTTAAATTCTTTTTGTTCGTCATTGGAACTTTAATTGGTGTAGTCTGGAAACTCGATTAACCAAGAAAGAAACAACATTAAGTGACGTGGAAACGAGGGACTCTTTACATTGAGACAAATCGTAAAAGACTCCGACTGTATTTAATCTTTATATTTCTTGTTTTTGTAAAGTTCCCTTTTATTCAAAAGACCAACTCGTTGGAAATAGTTTTCTCCCAGTATTTTACAAGTGTTCGGAGGTTCCGGTTTTCTATTACACGTGTTATAACAAATACTTTTTCCATATGTCTTTTTTAGGACCAAAACTATTTCTGTTTTGTCTACTTTACAAAACTGACTGAGACATACTAAAACGTAGAAAGTAAAGGGAGATACATGTTCAGTTCCATATTTTCGAAGGGACTTTTTATTTCACTGCCTGGTCCTAGTCAAGGTACTTTCGGACCAAGGGGGCACAAAAAGAAAAAGAAAAAAAAAGGGGAGAGGAGATAGAAGAGTATATGTTATAAGAAAGAAATAGAGAGAGAGATTTAGTAAGCGGTTACGACAAAGAGGAAACCCAAGGGGATCTAGGACACCCATGATCTGGGACTGAGTGTAAGATTTCGGTTTAAACGGACAATGAGGTCCATAAAGAACTGAAGGATGAAAACGTAAGGTCAGGGGATATTACTTTTCCTGTAGAAAAAACCCACAATCAAGATTTTCCAGAACATCCAGAAGTATCTTGGTAAGTTGAAGTCGAAGAAGTCGCAAGGACCAAACCCGTATCTGAACCTATTGACACTATAACTTACCAAACGGAACCTTTACTTGTCTCTAGTAAGACAGCAAAAACTCTAACGTAGGTTGATGACGTAAAGTCTGAGAAAACAACTGGTATTACCGATGAGGTAAAGAAGACTCCCTAAGGACGGGTGTCATCATCTATATTACCAGTAGACTCAATTAAGTGGATAAGGTCAGGTAAAATCAAGGGACTAAGGATCTTACAGCTACAAGTGAGTACGGCAGAGAACAAACTGGTGAAGGTTAAACGGAACTAAGTACCTGGACTGTAAGGTCCGAGGATACGTTATAACGAGAAATGTTGTAGTGTGGAACGAGGACAGTGGTCAGTGTAGGTGTCGACCCATAACAAAAACGAAACCGAGGTAGGGAAGTAAGAAAGACCTCAATAAAGAGGTGACTAGAGGTCATCGTATAACCCGTGGATGACTGGACCCCTCAAGGAGAAAGTCATAGGATAGTAAAACGGAAAAGTATGACAAGTACCCCAAGAGTTCCGTTCTTTTGACTTCACCAAACGGTAAGGGAAGAGGTCACCTGGTGTAAGACAGTCTGGAGAGGTGGTACTGGACGGACGTCCGTACCGAATCAAAGTAACTCAATCTGTTCCGACACCAGAATCACACTAATTTAACTGATCAAAAGACACTCATACCAAAGTCACACAGACGGGAGACTACGGGAGAACGTTGTGGATGGTAGAATGAACCCAAAGAGAATGGAACCCGCACCCAATAGAGAAGTACCGACGAGGTCGTTTCACGTCGGTGACGAGGAATGGAACTTACTTTCCATAGAGGAGTGGCGGTGGGAAGGACTGGAAGTTGAACCCTATCGAGGACATCCGGGAAGACACGGGCTCGTCGGTGACGAGGAACCTACACCCCAACGAGGAGATCCGACAAGGACGTGGTAGTGTAGGACCGTGAGAGTCGGCGACGGGGACTGGAGTCTGCACCCCATTGAGGAGAACCGGCGACGGGAAG